>NW_004624787.1:9362714-9441266 GCF_000247695.1 Heterocephalus glaber
TCCAATGAGGGCTATTGGCTCCTTTGTCAAAGATGAGGTGGCTGAGTATGTCTGGAGTTGTTTCTACATCTTCTAATCTATTCCACTGATCCTCGGGTCTGTTTCTTTGCCAGTACCATGCTGTTTTTATCACAGTAGTTTTGTAGAATAGTTTCAAGTTGGGGATTGTGATACCCCCAGCCATGTCTCTGTTGCCCAGAATTGCTTTTGCTATTCTACGTTTATTCTGGTTCCAAATGAATGTTTGGATTGTTTTATCTAGTTCTGTGAAGTATATTGTTGGAATTTCAATCGGTATTGCATTAAATCTATGTAGTAGTTTTGGAAGTATGGCCATTTTCACTATATAGATTCTTCCTAACCAGGAACAAGGGATATCTTTCCATATTCTTATATCCTCTTCAATCTCCTTCTTCAGAGTGCTGTAGTTTTCATTGTAGAGGTCTTTTGCTTCCTTTGTTAGGTTGATTCCTAGATATTTCATTTTTTTAGATGCTATTGTAAAAGGAATTACTTCCCAAATTTCTCTCTCAATGAGTCTGCTATTTGTGTATAAGGCTATTGTCTTTTGAGTGTTGACCTTATATCCAGCTACTCTACTGAATCTGTCAATTAGGTCTAGAAGTCTTTTGGTGGAGTTTGTTGGGTCTTCTATGTAAAGTATCATATCATCAGCAAACAATGACAGTTTCACTTCTCCCTTTCCTATCCTTATTCCTTTTCTTTCTCTTGTCCTACTGCTATCAGCCCTTTATTTTTTAAAATTTTGAGGGGCTGGGGATTTAGTTCAGTGTTTTCACCACCTGCAGTGCAAGTGCAAGGACCCTAGTTTGATCCCCAGTACCAAAATAAAAACTTTTTGAGAATGTAATCACTATGTATTGCAAATGCATACTAATAACATTTTTTTTAAAACAAAATTTTAAATTTTGAGACAGGGTCTTGCTAGGCTGCAAGTTTCCCTGGGTTTGGATTGCATTTGGGATCCCCATGCCTCAGACTACTGATATTATAGGCATTAGCTATCACATGTAGATCCTTTTTTTGTTATTTTGAGGTAGGGTCTTGCTAAGTTGCCCAGGCAGGCCTTGAACTTATGATCTTCCTGTCTCAGCCTCCTGAGTAACTGAGATTGCAGGCATGTGCACCATTTTAAAAAAATGTAGATTCTTTATTATTTTCTGTTAACATAATCACCTATTAATGAAGATCATTTTAGTTCTTGTCTGTATCCCTTCTATTTCATTTTTCTGCACATAATAACTAGCTTGGCCTTGTATCACAATGTTGAATGGAAATGATGGAGTAGACATTTTCACCTTATTCTCAATTTAAATAGGAAAATACTGAACTTTTCACCATTAAGTATGGTGTTAGCTACAGATTTTTCTTATGTGTTGTTTATCAGGTTGAGGACGTTCGCTTCTATTTCTAATTTGGTAAGAGTTTTTATCGTGAATAACTGTTACATGCTAATGTATTTTCTCTCACTTGGGATAATACGATTTTTTCCTTTAATTTTGATGATGTGAATTGAATGTTATTTAGTTATTAAATTTTGCGTGCCAGTGTATTATCTTTTTCTGCTTTGCTAGATGTGGCTTAGTAATATTCCAGTAAGAATTTTTACCTCTATGTTCATAGAAATCAGTGGTTTCTTTACTTATAGGTCTTTGTTCAATTTTGGTAACAAAGTTTTGCTGGTGTCATAAAATGAGTAACTGTTCTCCTTTGGAAGAGTTTATATAAGATTGATATTATTCCTTGTATAAATGTTTTATAGAATTCTCCAGTGAGGCTTTATGTGTCTTTAGTATTCTTTGTCAGGATTTTGTTTTGTGTTTTTTTTTTTGTTCCAGGGATCAAACTCGGGACCTTGCCCTTGTGAGGCAGGTGCTGGAACCACGGAGCTAAATTCCCGGCCCTTCTTTGTCAGGTTTTTGGGGTTTTTTTGGTACCGGGGATCGAACTTGGGTCCTTGCACTTGCGCTGCAGGCGGCGAAACCACTGAGCCAGATCCCCGGCTTGTCAGGTCTTTAACCACAAATGTAACAAAGATTTAATGCTCTTCTGGTTTTCTGTTTTTTCTCATGTCAGTTTTGATTATTTTTGTATTGTAATGAATTTGCTCTATCTAACTTTCTTTGCAGAAAATTTGTTTATAATATTCCCCTATTACCACGTTTTGTTTTGTTTTTTTGGTACTGGGGATCGAACTTGGTACCTTGCGCTTGCAAGGCAGGCGCCGGAACCACTGAGCTAAATCCCCAGGCCCCATTACTATTTTAATGAATGTATCCATAATCCCTTCTTGGGGTACTGGTAATTTGTGTGTGTGGGGGGGGTTCTATGTTTGTTTCTTTTTCTTGCTAAATCTTTTTTTTAGTATGTAACTTGTGCTTGAAGTTTATTAATCTTATTGATCTTTTCAGTAATTGCTCCTCTGTTGTTTTTTATTTTATTTCTCATTCTTTATAAATTATTTTATTCTTTCTTTGGCTTAATTTATGGTTTATTTTGTTTGCAAACTTTTTTTTTTTTTTTTTTGTACTGGGGATCGAACTCGGGCGGCAGAACCACTGAGCTAAATCCCTGGCCATAATTTATGTTTTAAAATACATACTTTTCAAGATAATGATAAAAAAATTGTGGATGTTTAAATATTTTTAAAAGTATTACAGTTAAAAAAAGTATTACAGTAAGGACACATTGCCACTAATACCCCTCAAAATAAGCCCCCTTGCTTTACACACAATGCATCATTCTTGCCACTTTATGAACACTTCTGGAAATTCTCTTTTGTGAGTATCATTATTTGGGCTGTCATGGCTGCTCTGATATCCTAAATTCATTCAAAACTTTTATCTTTCATGGTCATTTTGACTTTGGGGAAGAGTCAGAAGTTGTATGGTGCCAGATCTGATGAATAAAGTAGATGAGGATATACTGTGTTTACACAAGCCTGCCTTTTGGTTGGATGGCACTTGGTAGCAACATTCACCATATTTTTGATCAGACCTCATGAAGGAGGACTTTTTCTAAAGGCTTCAAAAAGTGACAAGAATGATGGCATAAGTTTGTTCAAAATGAGGGGTAATATTCTGAAAGGGGTTAATGGCAGTCTGTCTTACTGTAATTTGCTTTAAACATTCACCATATTTTTATCATCTCTTGCATATAATTGATTTTAAGCTTTCCTTTTCTAATACTAGCATTGTTTTAAATTTACTTATAAATATAGATTTATTTTTATCATTTCTATTCTGTTGTGTTTCTCTTACTGAATTCAAAGTATTTTATGGGATAGAACAATGGGGAGAAGATCTATCAGCTGGCATTAAGTTTTAGATAGGATTAAGAAGCTCTGTTGTGCTATTGCATAGTCAAATGACTATAGTTAATAATGTGTTACATATATTTGAAAAAACTAGAAGAAAGAATTTTGGATGTTTTTATCATAAAGGATAAATATTTGAGGAGGTAAGTGTTTAATATGATTTAAATATTATACAATGTACATATGAATGTACATGTACTATATAGTATATTATATAAAACATATTTACATATCAAATAGTGTATCAAAATGATCATATAGTATCCCATAAATATGTACAGGTTTTTTTGTTGTTGTTGCTGTTTTTGTACCAGGGATTGAACTCGGGTCCTTGGGCCTTGCACAGCAGGCAGCCAAACCACTGAACTAAGTCCCCGGCAATAAGTACAGTTTTTATGTATCAGTTTAAAAAGTAAATTTAATAATAAAATGTTTTCTAATTGCCTTGTGATTTTTTTTTTCTTTGACCTAAAGATTTTATAAGAAAATGTTTCTTAATTTCCCAATCCTTGGGGCTTTTCTAGCTGTTTTATTTACTGATTTCTGACTTAATTCCAACAAGGTCATACAACATACTCTTATTATTTCAGTCCTTTAAAATTTATTGTGACTTGTGTTTTGCCAGCATACATGCTTTATCTTTCTTTTTGGTACCGGGGATGGAACTTGGGACTTGTGAGGCAGGTGGCAGAACCACTGAGCTAAATCCCTGGTCCTTGCCAGAATATGTGATGTTTTGGTTAGTGTATTGAAAATAGTTTAATAGAGTTCTGCACATGTCACTTGGTTTACTATTGTTCAGGTCTTCTATATTTTTATGATTTTCAGGCTTTTTCTAATAGAACAGTTGAGAGAAGACTGTTGAAATCTCCAGCTATAATTGTGGATTTGACTTTGTTTTCAGTTGTCAATATTTCCTTAATGTGTTTGCCGCTCTGATAATAGGTGCATACAGATTTAGACCTTTTTTTTCTTGCAGTACTGGGGCGTTCATACCAAGCTACACCATGTGCCTTTTTAAATTTTCATTTTGGATCAGGGTCTAAGTAGCCTAGGTTGGGCTTGAACTTTGGATCCTCTGTCCTCAGCCTCTCAGATGTGTCACCACACAGGTTTTTCTTTTCTTTCTTCTCTTTTTTGGTGGTGTTGGGATCAGGATCTGGGGTCCAGTGCATAGCCTCACATATGTAGGCAAGTTTTCTACTGCTGAGCAACATCCCCAGCTATGAGATTTATACTTCTAGTATCTCATTAATGAATTGACTCTGTGCTCATTGTAAAATGTTCCTTCTTTATCTTTGGTAATAAATATTCTCTTTGTCTCCTGGGGATTTAGCTCAGTGGTTCTGTCGCCTGCCTTGCAAGCACAAGGACCCAAGTTCAATCTCTGGTACAAAAAAAAAAAAAAAGATTCTTTTTATCTTTGTTCCCTCTTTAGCTCTTCTTCTTGGCTCTTTTTGTTGTTGTTTGTGTTTTTTGAGACAGGTCTTGCTGTGTAGTTCAGGATGGCCTTGAACTCACTGTGTAGCCCACACTGCCCTTGAACTTGTGGTGGTCCTCCTCACCAACTTAAAGTGATCAGTCTCCCAGTTGCTGTGATTGAAGGCATGCGCCACTACGCCCAGCCTTCTTGCTTCATATTGATGTCTACTTTGTCATATGTTAATACAGCAGTGAGAATTTTTTTAAACAGGAGAAATAACAGCATGCTTATATATTGATACTCATGCTCTGTCACAGAAAGGAAAAATACTGGAGAGAAAGAATATTTGTAGAGTTGATATTTTTAAAATAAGAGGGTGAAATTCTGTATTCATCAGTGAATTAGCCTTCAGAACATCGGGAGTTCTATCATAACAAGAGGAAAGAATGTATAAGAATGGGTTCAATAACATATAAAAGCAGCATCTATATCTGTGTACGTCTTCTTATGAATACTGTATTTCTGTTGGTAAGTGAGACAGAAAGTAAAGTTATTTGGGGAGAATGTGATTGTAGGTGTTAGAAGTTTGAGGAAACAGTCATCTAGGTGAGTGGGAGAGGTAAGTAGACTTGAGAACTATGTTATGATTATCAGCAATGAGGATCCATTTCAAGTTAGTACTCAGGAATATACAGTGAGGTCAGCTATGTCTTCATGCAAGGTGCAGCAGATAGTGGCCTGTAGTCAGATTTAATTAGAGTTGGAGTTTTACCAGGCTCCTATGACAAGACAAAGTCAAAAGAGCTGAGGATGTTTATGAGGGTGTGAAGATATTGATGAGCCTTGGATTCTACAATGAGAAGGGAGGACTGAGGATAGGAAGTAGCGGAGGGATGGTGAATTTGTGTTTGAATCAGTTCATTTTTAACTCTTGGTGGGGTTGAAGAAGTGTTAGAACTAGAGTTATCAGAAGGAGTGAGGCAAGAAGATAAAGTTGATAGTAAGATTGTACAGTGTTTGAAATAAAGATTAAGGAAGTACAGTTGTAGATGATGATAAATGAGAGTTAAGGCATGTTGTGGGAATGAGTTGGATAAGCTACAGTAAAAACAGGATTCTACAAACAGGGATCAAAAAACTGAGAGGTGAGGTTGGTGGATTAATTCTCATTAATTTTGAAGTGACCAAGACTTAAGTTAGAGAAGGTGATAGTGAAGAGCTGAACACTTAAAAGAATGAGACAGAGAAATGAAGTAAGAGCTCCAAAGCTGTTTATTCTTATGGAGACAATCTGAAACTAGCAATGGAACCCTGTTTTAACAGTATGAAAGTTTGGGAGGGAAAGCAGCCACTACCTGAGAGGGCTGGAAGAGAAGTATCCTGTGGGGAGAGCCATGTGAGTCAGTGAACTGTTGGAGTAGAGAGAGAAAGTATGGAGAGCTTTCAGTGAGAGGAGGTTGAGGATATGGAAAATTTTGATGATAAATGATCTGTTAGTTTCACAGTGGGCAGAGAGAGTTGGGGAAGGAGTGGGAAATAGCATTAGATTGGTTTTACAGTGAGATATGGGATGACAATCCAGGTGATAAGGGACAATTTAGGAATTTGAATTTAGTGAAGAGTATAATGGAATTAGTTAGGGCATTTCTGGCATATGTTGTAATAATGAGACTGCTGATATTCAAGTTAGTGATATTGATGGGAATGTTGCTAGCACACTGGGTCCACCCTATTTTATTATTTATTATTTTTTATTTTTTGGTACCAGGGATCAAACTTGGGACCTTGCACCTGCAAGGCAGGTGGCGGGACACTATTTTAAAATATGCTTTTCATTTTGCATAGTCAAGAGAAAATGTGTTGCCAAAATATTAATTTTTCATTTAAAGAATATTAGATTGTAAAGAAATTAAAATGTCATCCAAAATACAATTAGATACTATGGGAATGTGTGGCTGCAGCTCTGAAGGTTAGCATCCATTTATATATACATTATGAACACCTGTCAACAGATTTGTGTCTTAAGTAGACATCAGACTTTTCAAATTGATTTAAATTAATGCACTTTGGTGATTTCTTAATTTTACTTTTAGCTAAGACATATGGACTGGTTTTTTTGGGTTTTTTTGGTATGGGAGATTGAACTCTGTACCTTGCGCTTATGAAACAGGCAGCAGAACCACTGAGCTAAATCTCCAGCCCGACTGTATGTTTTTTTATGTATCTTGTCTCTCGAAAAGACTCCAGAAGTGATTCTGAGAACTAGGTTATATAAGAGCTATATGTATAGCAGTAGAAACAGTAGGATATATGTTCAAAAGGAGGATTCATTGCAAGCCCTATGTTCTAAATAGCAGTAGGTATCATTTTGTATTCCAGGATCTGAGCTTCTTTTGTCCTCCAAAAATGTGAGTGATACAGGTTTTCCTGGAAGGAAAAATTTTAGTACTTACTTTAAATTATTTCAGATTCTTTTCTTTCTTCTTTTTTTTTTTTTTTCATTTTTTGAGACAGGGTCTTGCTGCGTAGTTCAGGCTGGCCTCAAACTCACTATGTTGTCCAGGATGGCCTCAACCTCATGGTGATCCTCTGGTCTTAGTCTCCCAAGTGCTGGGATTATAGGCGTGTGCCACTATGCCTAGTTCTTCAGTTTTTTATGTAGCATATTTCCTGCCCATTGGAGTGACACATATTTTGCAGATATTTTCAGAAGTACAGAAGAGTAATAAAAGTTACTTGTAATTCATCAGTCTAACTACTACTCTATTATAATTTAGTGTTTCCTTCCAGTATTATTAATTATATATTCATTTATATAATTTCTTTTTACAAAATTGCTGTTACCATATTTTCATCTAACTGCATTGTGAACATTTTTCTATGCCTGTCATCAAGTATTCCTCAGTCACATGACTATTAATGATTGGCATTTTTTGTTTACTATAATTTAACCATTTCCAATTTGACATTTGGGGTTGCTTGTTTGCTTGCTTGCTTTACTGCCAAAACTGAATGTAAAGACTTTTTTTATGTTTTGTGGTACTGGGGATCGAACTCAGGACCTTGTGGTTGCCAGGCAGGCATGGTACCACTGAGCTACATCTCTGGCCCTAGACTTTTAAAATATTTAATGTTTCTGATGTCTAGAAGAGAGCTTGCACTTGGTGCATGTTCTCATGTGTATATATATGTGTGTGTGTCAGATTAATACTACTTTCCAATTTTGAGTTCCTATTTTCAGTGGACCAGAGTCCATGGACAAAATAGTAAAACCTCACTAATTTGGATGACAGAGGCACTTGAAGAAGGCCAGTTGTAGAAATAATTATCATAACTAGGCTCATATCACTTTTTTCAATACTGGAGATTTAACATAGGGCCTTCACACTGAGCTACATCCCTATCCCCTTTTATTTTTAATTTTGAGAGTTTTAGTACTCACAGTAAACAATACAAAATTTAAAAGATACCACTTCCATCTTAGATTGGTAGAAAGTAAAACTGAGGGTACAGGAATTTTTTTTTTTTTTTTTTTTTTGTACCGGGGATCGAACTGGGGACCTTGTGCTTTCGAGGCAGGCGGCGGAACCACTGAACTAAATCCCTGGCCCAGGGTACAGGAATATTCTTGAGGCTGTTGAAAACAAAGGAGTTTATATAGCTGCTGGTGGGTATCTAAACTGTTAGGACATACAGAGAGAGGGTACTTAAGCAGTATTCATAAAAATAATTCAGTACTCTTACCTTATTTTTCTACTTCCCCTTTGTATATAGTAGGAACAACATAAATGTCCTGTAACAGTCAAAAAGCATGATGTGATAAGAGCTTCATCAAACTGAGGTTATTCTTGTGCTCAGAATGTTTCATACCGCATTTTGTTTTCATTTCCTAAATGGTATAGTTTTTATCTCAGTACTTTTTTTTGTTTTTCCTTTTACTCTTTACATTGTCTATAAACAAAAAAATCAGGTGCCTCTGTCATATCTAGTCTTCTAATTCTGGTCTGTTTCTTTTTTTTTTTTTTTTGGTACCCGGGATCGAACTTGGGACCTTGCGCTTGCAAGGTAGATGCTGGAACCACTGAGCTAAATCCCTGGCCCTATAGTCTTCTAATTCTTAAGAGCAAGTAGGGCTGGGAATTTAGCTCAGTGGTTCTACCACCTGCCTCAAAAATATAAGGTCCCAAGTTCAATCCCCGGTACCAAAAAAGAAAAAAAAGAGCAAGTAGGGTTTTGATGCTGAAGCTTTAAAATAATGTTCTAATTTTCATTATTCACTAATATGAGAATGCACTGTAAATTACATAATAGAGAAATGACTTTTTTTATAAGAAAAATGTTGGTTGTATACTAATTGTAGTGAACTTCTTGAAATATCTTTAATATATTTTTTATTCTTTTAAAAACAGTTCGTTTTCCTGAAGATCTTGAGAATGACATTAGAACTTTCTTTCCTGAATATACCCATCAACTCTTTGGGGATGAGTAAGTAACTAAGTATGATAAAACAAAACAAATCTCATTCTTTTTCTTTAAGGTTTGGAAGTCAGATTTTATTTTTGTTATTGTTATTTTTCATGTACTTTATTTTAAAATATATGATTAGAATAGTATTTTTTACATTGAGACCCTTGTCTGTAGTTTAGTATTATAAACACATTATCTTGTTCAGTTCTCACAGCAGTATTAGCCATGTTAGTATTACTGTATTTGTTACTTTGTCCATCCATGGTATTGTGTAATTGCCTAAGGAGGTACTGACTCCAGATCCCATACTTACATAATGACAACTTTTTTTTCCCCTCTTTGTTGACTACTTATTCCTCTAAAGCTAGAAAGCTCCAGTTGTTACTTTGTTATTAAATAAGCAGTTAGAGAAACTAATTTTTTGAAGTAACTTTAAAATAAGTACTAAGGAGCCAGGTGTGGTGGTACATGCCTGTAATCTAGGACTCGGGTGGCAGAGGCAGGAGGATTGCCATGAGTTCAAGGATTGCCTGGGCTACATAGTGAGTTGAGGCCAGCCTGAACTACATAGTGAGACCCTGTCTCAAAAAACACCCCCAAAACAAAAAACAAAACAAAACTAAGTCCTGGGATATTCAGTGCATTCTTTGATTTCCTCTCACTTTCACTACATTATTAGTATAATTATTTACCATTTTCTTTTTTTAATTTAAAAAAGTTAAAATTCGGGCCAGGGATTTAGCTCAATGGCTCCACTGCCTGCCTCACAAGTGGAAGGTCCCAAGTTTGATCCCCGGTACCAAAAAAAAGTTAAAATTCACAGAAAATTCATTTACTGTCAAAATACAGTAAACACTGTATCTCATTAATGATTCTTGGCCTGAATCATTATTTTATTATGATGGGATTGCAAAAAGGTTATTTTCTAACTTTCTCTCTTCTACAGTTCATTAATTCACATTCTTTTAGAAAGAAGAACTTCTACTTTTTGTTAGAATAGACTCGTTATTCTTTTTTTTTTTTTTTAACTAAGTCAGTCATATTGTTACTAGTTTTGATGCCCAAATTATTGTAGATAAGGCAACTGTCAATCTTTACAAACTTTTTTTTTTGGTACCGGGGATCGAACTTGGATCCTTTCTTTACAAACTTCTTGAGTCCCTTTGTTTTGTCCTCATTATTTTGGAGACGCTTTACCTTGTGGTACAGTAAGATATCCTGGATTCATCTTATGCTTTGTCTATTCTGAACTCAACCAGTTTCCCAAGGAGCCCTGGTTGTTGTAGTGGGGAGGGATATTTAGATATAGTTGTCATTTAAAGTGTTTCTATTTATGGTTTTTCCTCTGTGCATTATTTTAACATCACTGACATATTTAATGTTTTTAAATTGAAAAATGTCTCTAAAGAACACATTTCCTGAGAATTTATTACTAATATATCAGATTAGGTATTTTATGTACTTTTAAATACTAGTAATGACATTTTATTATGTATATACTCATGCCAAAATTTCAACCTTTCATATTTTAAACAGGTTTTATTATAAAAATAAGAGTATGTTCTCTTTGGATTTCTATCTTTAAGGAGATGTTTTTTTCTTTTCTTTCTACTGCCTTTAAAAATCTCTTCCAGGACTGGAAATGTAGCTCAGTAGTACAGTACTTGGTTTTTATGCACTAGGCCCCAGGTTCAATTCCAGCATCAAAAAAGAAAGAAACTCTCCTTATAATCTTAGTAGAAAAGATCCAACTTTTAAAGTAACAGTCACATAATTGTGATAACCCTGTACCTTGTAACTGAAGGACATTGGTCTTGATCCTATTATTGTTACTTTTTTGTGTGTGCACATTACTTTCAGAATCCCTGGAACGGACAGTGCTCATAATTTATTTTGCCTAGACAGAAATCTGGAAATGACACTGCAGCTTTCAAGTATTCTTCTTTCAGAATTTAACTTTTTTTGTTTGTTTTTTGGGAGTTTTATTTGATGGGCTAGTTTTTTGAAACAGTCTCTCTGTATAATCTGGGCCAGCTTTAAAGTCCGTGTACATCAAGTTGGCCTTGACCTTACAGTTCTGTGTTAGCCTCCCAAGTGCTGAGATTACAGGCATGTGCTACCATGCCCAGCTAGAATTCACTTATTAAAATAATCAGAATGAGGCTCGGACAAGAGGATTGCAAAATCAAGTCTCGCCTGAATAATTCAGCGAGACTCTGTCTGAAAGTAAAAATAAATAAAGAGGGTTGGGGATGCAACTCAGTGCAAAGGTCCTGGGTTCAATTCTCAGTACTGTAGTCAACCAACTAATCAGTAAAATGATTTTTAAAAACCCAGCTTTTTTGCAGCTTTTTTGCATTGTGTAACCATCACTACAATCAACTCTGGCTGTCTGCCTTACCAGGCAGTCACTACTTTATATCTCTGTAGAATTACCTATTCTAGGTATTTTTAAAGTTCATTTTTTTTCTTCACTTTTTAGAAGACTCTTTATAAGCTGGAAAATGGAATGGCAAGGATTTATAATAGCAGTGAACAGGATTGGAATAATTAGCCGCTCCAGATCTGATCTCTGCATTCATAGAAGGGTTTGTGTGTACTTAAGACGGGTGCTATCACTGCTTTCAGCACCTATGGATGTTAGTGATAGAAATAAGTGATAAGTTGAAAGGACTGATCCAGCTAGGTCTTAGCTACTTCCCTAGTCAGGTCCTACTTTATTGCTATTTTTCTCATTTGAAATGCTTCATAGTAATAATAGTAGCAGCAGGCATAGTAGAAGTCATAATAATGTCTAACATTGAGTACACAGTGTGCTAGTTAATATTGTGATTTACATTTATTAATTCATTTCCAAGCAACATTCCTGAGTTAGAATCTATTATTCTACTTTATAGATGAAACTGAGGCATAGTTTCATTGCAAATGTTTATTATATTATCATTAAATAAATATAGCTTACAATCTTAAAATTACCCATGAAGTTGTTTGTTTACATGTACAGTTAATACTTTTTAATGACTTTGCAAAAATTCATTCCTCCCTTCCCCACCTTGTTTCAGTGAAACTGCTTTTGGTTACAAGGGTCTGAAGATCCTGTTATACTATATTGCTGGTAGCCTGTCAACAATGTTCCGTGTTGAATATGCATCTAAAGTTGATGAGAACTTTGACTGTGTGGAGGTAAGAACAGAAATACATTTATTTGTTTTCCAGTTGAGTTTCAGACAGATTTTTTTAATTTAAATGTTTGAGGAAGAAGACACTCCTGTAATATATTAGTTTTAAAAATCACATAATCAGTTTTTAGTCACTGAGATATTTATCTCCCTGTCATTTCAGTTAACTTTGTGATCATGATCCTTAGCCTGTTTGTTTCCTCAGTGGACCTTTTCTGTAAAAATCACCTTTTTTGGTTTTTTGAGGGGGTTTTTTGGTGGTACTAGGGATTGAGTCCAGGAGTACTCTACTACTAAGCTATACCACCAACCCTTTTATTTTTTTAAATTTTGAGACAGATTATTGCTAAATTGTCCAGACTGACCTCAAACCTCAAACTTGGAATTATCCTGCTTCAGCCTCCTGGGAACCTTGGATTAAAATTGTGTACTGCCTCGCCTGGCCCAACTTTTGTCTTTATTGTAAACATGGAAATTAGTATCTTTTACTTTAAATTAAGGATAACTGAAAAATAGCTAAATTTCCTTTTACTTTTGTGTAGAATCTATTTCTCACTGCATTTCTGATCTCACAAATTTTGCTAATAAATTCCTTTATGAACATAGATAATCAAGGTGATTATATTATAAAACTGTTTTACATTATAAAACTTATGATCCCAGCACTCAGCAGGCTGAAATGAGAAGATTGCTGTGAGTTCAAGGCCAGCCTGGGCTACATAGTGAATTTAAGACCAGCCTGAACTACATAGCAAGAACCTGTCTCAAGGGCTGGGGATTTAGCTCAGTGGTTTCACCACCTGCTTCACAAGCACCCGAGTTTGATCCCTGGTACCACACACAAAAAAGAACCTGTCTCAAAAAAAACAAAACAAAACAAAAAACTGTTTGAAATAAGATTTTCAAAAGGAAGTAAAGGCAGAGAAAGGAATTAAAAAGCTTACCTCTGGTAGGCTGAATAATGCCCCTCCCTCTAAGATAGCCATGTCTAATCTGTGGAACTTGTAGATGCTGTTTCATAAGGAAGGGGAAAAAAAGCATTTTGCAAGTGTGACTAAGTTAGGAATATCCAGGTGGGGCCTAAGTGCAACCACCTGTGTCTTTATGAAAGAGAAGGAGGCAAAAGGAGATGTGATGGCAGACAGAAGAGGACAGTGCAGCATTACCTGGAGGCGGAGTGATGTGGCCACAAGCCAAATGATGCTTAGCCATTGAGAAGCTGAAAGAGGTAAGGAATGGGTTCTCATCTAGAGCTTCCAGAGGCCATTTGATAATGGCCCAGTAATAGATTTTGGATTTTGCCTCCAGACGGAGAATAAACGTCTGTTGTAAGGTAACGTGTTTGTGGGAGTTTGTTACAACAGGTACAGGAAACTAATAGAGATTTTTATATGAGGAAGTGGAGTGCTGCTGTAATAAATAATTAAAAATGTAGAAATAACTTTGGAAGTGGGTAGAGGATTTTGGAAAAACATGTATTAAATAGACTGTAGGTGGAAATACAGATGTCAAAAGTACTGCTGGGCGAGGCTTAGAATAAAGTTAGAAATGTGGGAACGAAAGCCTATGTTTAGAGAATACATTATCATAAACATAATTTTGGGTAGAAATGTGAACTTTAAAGGGAACTCTGTGAAGGCTCAAAAGAAAATGAAGACCATGTGTTTGGAAACTGGAGAAAAGGAGATCCTTGTTATATAATGGCAGAAAGCCTAGCTGCACTGTGTCTTGCAGTTATGAGGAAAGAAGAATTTGTAAGCACTGAACTCTGGTATTCAGGATATTTCAGGCAGAGTATTGAAACTTTGGTCTGGTTTCTGCCTCCTTATAGTAAACTATTAGAAAGAGGTAAATTTAGAGAGGAACTGTTAAGCAGAAAGGATCCAGGATTTGACTTGAGAAATTTTAGCTCATTCAGATTACTGAAAGTACCAAAATTAGGAGATTAACTGTCAGAAAAGTGTTCTGGAGAGAAAGCTAAAGGTATGGCAGGATAACCTCTGGCTAGTGCTGAAGAGATTAGGCATGATATTCATGGATCTTCATCATTAAGCACAAGCTAAGCAAAGGGCTCTGGGAGGATCTCTGGAGGACCTTTTCTGTCTGATGGCTCGAACCCTCGGGATGCACAAGGGCTTTGACTTGGACTAACAGAACAAAAAGAGGAAAGGCTGATGAACTCCCACAATTTTGCAGATATAAAAGTGATTCTGAGTAATATACTATAGTTGTGGTAATAGGATATTTGAAAAGACTTAAACTAGTATTTAACACAGATTTATTAAAATGAAGCTTTTCCATAATCAAATTTTATTATTAGATTATTAAATTCTCCAGACCCAAGCCCACTTAGTTCTGTGTGTGTGTGAGACAATGTGTCTTGCTATGTAGTTCAGGCTGCCCTTGAACTCACTATGTAGACCCAGTCTACCCTGGAACTGACAGCAATCCTCCTGCCTCAGCCTCTCAAGTGCTTGAATCATAGGCATGCACCAGCACACCTGGCTTCCAGCTAAATAGTGTTATTTTTTTTAAAATGCAGGTAATGTTTTTCTTTGTGCTGTACGAAATTCACTATTTGAGGTTTATTTTTTTTAAACTGAAGCTGATAGTGCTAAATTGATTTCTTCCAGAGGAACTACTGACTTGGTTATTGATAAATCTTTCAAACACTATGTGCTATGAAAATAGCTATGTATTTACATTGGCTGCTAATTGTTCCATTCCTGAAAAGCAGGTTTTTCCATTTAGAAGTACTATGTAAGGTGTAAGGAATCAATCTTTTATAATGTTTTTATAGAGTTACTTATTTGCTCCATAGTCAGAGATCATTTATGTGTAGTCTTCAAGCAAACGTTCTTTTCTCTATGTAAAGAGGAAGGGATTGTGGTAATTGGTTTGCCTCTTCCATCTCATTTTGCAGTGAGAGTATTCATTCTACAGTGCCTTGGTGCCAGAGATACAGTGGCCAAAACCAAGTTACTGCTCTCATCAAATTGAAGCTCTAGCCAAGAGAAACAGTAAACAACTAGTAAATGAGCAAATTAAATTCAAATAGTGCTGTGGAGCAATATTTTGCTGGGATGATTGAAGGGGTTGACAAAGCTAAATGGTATAGAGTCTTCTATGTTAAGGTGTTTGTAAGAGGTAAGAGTAGTTAGCCTTTAGAGATTGTAGGTAGGTGAAGAATGGTACAGTGTAATTGATATTTTCAAAAGATGCTTCTGGCTGCTATGCAGAGATAACACTGCAGAGGGCAAGAGTGAAAGAAGGGAGACCAGAATATTGCAGTGTGGAGAAGACACTAGATTTAGTTATTAGGTTGAGATTATTTGGAAGTAGAGCCAGTTGAGTTTGCTGTTGAATTAAGCATGATGGGTGAAGGAAACAAGAACCTCATTGCCTAAGCAGTAGTAGTACTATTACCTGATACGGGGAATATTTGAAAAGTAAGGTTTAAGTAGGGGAAAAAAAAAAATCAAGAAATTTGTTTTGGATGTTAATAAGTTTGAGACTATTACATCATATTTGAATTTTTGCAAGTCATAGTATGTAGCATTATTTTTTGAGTATGAAAAATAACACTTTTAGGAGGTCAGTAGCTGCAGAAAATCTGCTTAAAAGTTAATTTACTTATTACATTTTGCCATTACATTCATCTTTAATCATCCATTATTTTTTGTTTCCAAGCTGAGTACTCCAGTTACACCTGAAATTCTTTTGACACAATTAAGATGCCTGTAAAATCTCTTTTGAATTTTACAAATACAACAGTTTTGCTTATTCAGATACTGATGCTTTGTTCATCTTTGGTTGTTCCTGACTTTTGCTTTTATTAATAACTTCTGCCTTCTGTTGGGAGTGATGTTATTGATTTTTTTGTGACGAAGTATGTAACAGAAATTGTTCTATCTTACTAATTGCTAGCATTTCTGAGAAAGGTTTGGTAGAGGAAGTTGAAATAAATATATAGGTGGGTTTGTGTTATCTATGAATTTCAATCATTTTATCCACTAATGAATTAAATTTGACAATACTATAAATGAGAATAGATTTTAAAGTTTTTCTGGAGCTGGGTGTGGTAGTGTACACCTGTAATCCCAGCACTCTGGCATGCTAAGGGAGGAGGATGGAAGGTTTAAACCCAGGCTAGGGAGCTTAATGAGACTAAAATTAAAATATGGGCTGGGGGTGTAGCTCAGTGTGAAGGTGCTAGATTTAATCCCCCAGTATCCCACTCCCCCCAAATATCTGGAGTCTTTAGCCTCTTTATAGGAAAGTCCTACTTATTTACACAAAATTTAATCTTGAGGAAAGGAAAAAATAATCTTTGGTAGAAAATTTCTCTTGGCAAATTTCTTTGACATTCAGATGTCTACATTTAAAACTTAAATATTATCAGAGAATGTGAGATGGAGCAAAATAAATAGATAGAGAACTTCTTTTGCTTTCTTTTGGTAGCATATATTAGGTACTCTTAGATATACAGTAATGTTAACACTATATGCTGCTTTACCCAAGAACGGAACAGCATGTTCTACCTACTTAACATGCCTTTAGTTGCATCCTCAAAAAAAACTCACTATAGGCAAGTTAATATAAACCACTAAAGAAGCCTAGACATTCAAATACAAGTGTAAGTATTTATAACATTATTAGTTATTTTCAGACACATTGCTTTATGCAACGATGAAGAAACGCAGAAATTGCTCCATATGAACATCTTCATGTGTAACAAAGCATAGAATACTGGAACTGGAAATGACTAGTGAGACAGTGTACAATCTAAAAACATTTCATCATGTCCCACTTACTGTAAAGTACTATCACTAGAATGGTTTGTTTTATACTTTCCTTAAAAAAAAAAATCGCCCAATGTTAGGGAAACATTTGTAAGGGATATCTATTAATTAAAATATCAGGTTGTATTCTAAATTCTTTGTTTATTCCTCTTAATTTCTTACCCTTTCTGTGTTTCAAGTTTAGGCTAGTGTTCTTGAAGATAAGGAATTTTTCAGGGATCTTCACAAATAGAATCTAAAATTTTATCTACAAATTTTATTAGAACTAAAAGCATTAGTTCTTTTTTTTTTTTTGGTACTGGGGATTGAACTTGGGCCCTTGGGCTTGCGTGGCAGGCAGCGAAACTACTGAACTAAATCCCTGGGCCATTAGTTCATTTTTAACTCTGTACTCAATTAAAAATTATTAGATGCGATTTTTCCGTAGTGATGATTTTATTATCAAACCAGTACTCCAGTATGAAAAATGAATACTCTAAATTTAACTGAAGTAAAGCATGTATTTTAGAAAAGAGCTAAGATGTTCTCATTCATATGTACATATATATGAATATATTAAAGCAAAATTAATTTAATAGAGACATATAAACATTTTTCTTTGCTGGAGCAAAGTTCTGAATTCTAGCTTTGAAAAATTAAGTTATATTGGGCTGGGGATTTAGCTCAGTGGTTCCGCCGCCTGCCTTGCAAGCACAAGGTCCTGAGTTTGATCCCCTGTACCAAAACCCCCCCGCAAAAAAAAACCTAAGTTATATGTTTTAGGTAAATAGATACTTATGTACATATGAATATTTACATATATATAAACAGAATTCTTGCTTTTAAACTTGGCCTTTTTTCTCTGTATAAAAGTTTGTAAATAAAACATAGACTTGCCCAGAGCAAATTATTTTATTTGAAGGTATATATTACATTAAATAAGTATCCTTTGAAGACTGAAAGTTAAATATTAATTCTCTTCTAACTTTGTTGAGCAAACCTTTGGGGAGCTTTGCCCTTCACCAGAACTACCACTGAAAGCTTATAGTTTTTGATAAATCTTTGAAGTAAATATGTTGTAAGATAAGTAAAGTGATAAGCATACTTTGCAAAGCCTTATTTAGAAGACAAGATATAAGGAAAGTTACTAAAGATTAAAATTATATAGGCTATGTATATCTTGAAATGATTGTTTTAAATTGATAGATTATAAACACCTTTATTTAAAAGTTTTTCTTGAACTGTTAAAACCTAAACTACAGTTATACCAATTTATCCATTAATTACTTTGGATTTTAATTGCTAACATTTTGCAACTATCCCCTAACAATAATTTACTCATGTAGTTATTGAGAATATGCTTACAATGATCTCTTCACATTAAATAGCAGTGTCAAGGAACAATATTTATCAAATAGTGTATATTTTTAAAATAAACAAAAATAGTTCTATCAAATCCAGTTTGTTTGCTCTTCAGGGTGAATGCATTGCAAGGAGTGATGTACATACTAGAAATAAACTGTTGGGCAGAATGTTAAAGAGCTATATTTTAAATAATAGCTCTTATTTTTATAGGTATAAACAAATTATATATAAATGTTGGTGGTACCAGAGCATTGAAAGTAAAACTTGTTTGTGATAAACTCCATCATCCTTGGTTCTGTATCTTAAAATTAACTGAATGATAATAAGTGCTATTCATCTGCAGGTGCATTGCTTCTACTTAGTTAAAAGATGGTTGAAAGGACAGGAATTAGTAGCATGTTGTATTAGCCTTTTGTAGTGTATTTTGTCCTAAGCATCTTAATTTCCCTGTTTTGAATGCTAAGTAGCAAGGGTCTTGGTTTAGAACTAATACCCATCATGCATGTAAACGGTATGAAAGAACTGCTTAGTAAGTTAACACAAAGTGTTCTTGTGTCAGTCCTTGTGGAAATAGATACAATACAAACATTACAGCTGAACTCACGGCAAACTCCATTAAGTAAAAACCTGGCTTCATTGTTCAGGAAAAAGTTTGAATAGAATGCAAGCTCATTTTGTTGAATGTAATGTCAGGCTTTTAGGGGCTGTATTGAGGGATAAGGTTTTGTTAAGTTGAGACCAATTCATTAAGTTTTATTGCCTGGTGAGAAGCAGTAATACTTTATTGTAAGACTTCATCAAATATTCATGGTTAAAGAGAAGTAGTAAATGTATTCAATCAAGTGGTCTTTTGGGGTTTTGAAAAGGATTATGAAGTCTGCTCAGCTGATAGTTTTAACATTCATTGAGGTTGTTTAATGAGGGTAATTTTAATCTCTGAGTTTAATTTTGTTGTCCAGTCTTGTCTCTTTTGTACTACCACAAATCCAGGTCTATAAAAATTATGTCACATTATAGGGATGAGTGGATAATATATCCATTCATATAATTTGTGTATTTCCTAAGTGGGGATATTTTTAAAATTATCATCCTAATTTGGCATATGAGGGAGTTGCTGTCTATTTGTTCATTGTGAAGTTGCTATTCATTTGGTCAGACTATAACCTTACTTCACTACTGGTGGTGATCTTTTCATGTCTTGGATAATGTGCAGTGTTTGAGACATAGAAAATAATAAGCAGTCTTGTTTTGGCCATTTCAGATTGTCATGAAGGGTTGTAGTCAGCATTTTCTACAGGATGTTAGCAGTTTCATGGCACTGCCATTATTGTTGCACATGATAGGCTACCTGTCTCTTCTAATTTATTGTTATATTTTGCTCATCTCAAATTTGTGTGATAGTAGTTTGTGCACATGAAACTAATCCTTCACCAGCTGACTGTGTGTTTACTTCTTTAGTTTGTGAGCTGAAGTTTTGTGATGTGTGTTCGTTTTGTCTTTTCAAAGCAATCAAACATATTCAACTAAAAGCCAATTTTGTTATAAATTTTTTATGTCCTTTATCCTCCATTTCTTAGGCAGATGATGTGGAAGGCAAAATCAGACAAATCATTCCACCTGGATTTTGCACAAATACAAATGACTTCCTTTCTTTGCTGGAAAAGGAAGTTGATTTCAAGCCATTTGGAACCCTACTCCATACATACTCAGTTCTCAGTCCAACAGGAGAAAACTTTACTTTTCAGATATACAAGGTAAAGATAAATCTAAATATTTCTTGGGTAAAGTCACTCCATTTGTCTGAAACCTGTATGCAATTTTGTTGTTACTTTCAGTGATTTACTGTAGCTTCAGGAAACAAGTTTTTTATTGGCATTAAAAACATCTATTGTGTGTGTGTGTACACATTTAATCTGAGACTTCTAAACATTTTCCCACAGGATAGTTTTGTGTTCTGCAGACTTTCACTTACCTCTGTGATAAGTTTCACCTGACTTTTCCTGGCTTTTTCCCTAGGCTGACATGACATGTAGAGGCTTTCGAGAATATCATGAAAGGCTTCAGACCTTTTTGATGTGGTTTATTGAAACTGCTAGCTTTATTGACGTGGATGATGAAAGATGGCACTACTTTCTAGTGTAAGTACAGTTCTAAAGCAACAGTCGACCTTATTACCTCCACAAAGCCAGCATTTTAATTGTGGCAGCCCAATTATTGGGACAGTATAATGATATTTTTCCCAGGAAAGAAAAACTATTGTTTATGAGCCTTGAGTTTTCCTTCATTGTGCTTTAGGAGACCTTGAGAATAGAGCTGAATTCAATGCTGTTGTCCGTTAGGGTCCTGAATGTAGGCTTAAACAGTAAAATGAGCTTTGCCTGTGTTTTCTTTTACTTGCCACCTATTCATCTTTATAATAGGCAAGTGCACTGAAGTGATGTAAAGAGGTCTGATTTATCCAAGTTGCTGCACACCAATTAAGTGAATTGTACATTCAGAACATAGCAGGTGTACCCATTGGGCCCTCACAGAGTAGCTTGCTGACACTGAAAATTCAGTCAGAGAATGGAAAAGAAAATGGACACTGCATGGGAGCGCGACTGTAATTGACCTGCTTGGCTTTCTGTTTTATCTGCAGATTTGAGAAGTATAATAAGGATGGAGCTACGCTCTTTGCGACCGTAGGCTACATGACAGTCTATAATTACTATGTGTACCCAGACAAAACCCGGCCACGTGTAAGGTAATTGGCAGTATAACACGTGCCTTGTCTTTTATTTCAGAAGAAGGAACTGCTGAAGTTTCCAATACTTGTTACAATAGTGTTGATTTGTTTTTTAAAAAATCACCATTATTCATTGACTATGTACTGATTTATTTCATTGTTCCTTTTGAAACAGTGTGGAAGAGTAAACCAGTTTTGAGTATCTTGATAATTTTTGGATTTTTTCAAGGTTGACTGGAAAAAAATTACAAACCTTAAAATATCCAATAATATTGTAGTAATTTGCAATTTTTTAGCGGCTATGAGGTTATAAAGTTTTAATTTAAACACATTTCTTTACTATAGTCAGATGCTGATACTGACTCCATTTCAAGGTCAAGGCCATGGTGCTCAACTTCTTGAAACAGTTCATAGATACTACATTGCATCTCCTTCAGTTCTTGATATTACAGGTATGTAAAATTTGATGTTACTGGGGCCGGGGATTTAGCTCAGTGGTTCCGCCGCCTGCCTTGCAAGTGGAAGGATCCGAGTTTGATCCCCAATACCAAAAAAAACAAAAAAAAAATTTGATGTTACTGAAAGAACATCCTTACTGCCGCCCCCCCCCCCGCCCCGCCCCGCCCCAAGATAACCATTCTATTTTATTTATGTATGTATGTGCTGGGGATTGAACTCGGGACCTTGTGCTTGCGAGGCAGGCTCCGGAACAACTGAGCTAAATCCCCGGCCAACTATTCTATTTTAAACAGCAGCACTCCGGGGTGCTCTTTTAGGGATTGTCTAAGTATTGCTTAAGGCTACTTTTTTAGTTTTTTAGTTTGAGACAGAGTCTTGCTATGTAGCCCCAGGCTGGCTTTGAACTCTCGGTGATCCTCCTGCCTCAGCCTCCTGAGTGGTGGGATAACAGGTGTGTGCCCCATGCTCGTCTTTTAAGGCTACATTTTAGATCGTAAGTCTTTGTAGCGATTTGATTGCATCCCTAATTGTAAAGTGCTTAATTGAACAAATTGAAGATTATTATGAACTGATTATATATGGGAAAATGTTGGTCAGGCATAAACACGTTGAAAATATGGTATAACTTAGTTTATTTGGCAGCTATATCATTTAGAGGGTTTTCATTTCTTTTTCATGTAGGGATGGAATTTTCTATATCTTTGGAAAAAAATCAAGGTAAATAGTTCCTGAATAGAATAGTCATATCCTAAACTGTTTTATATTCCTAAAATGCATGCCTTCACAGCAGTAGTGGATAAGGTGAAATGTAGACCTGTTTGTTTTGGGAACATCTTTCAGTATGGATTAGCCACAGAAGTAATACTATGAAATGAGTAAGAAAAGAAACTCTGCCTTTTAAAAAGAGAAGGCACCATCAGAGTTACAGATGATAGAATCTTTTTATGATACTGGGGATTGAACCCAGCACCTTTGCATTGAGCTACATCCTGATACCTTTATTTTTTGCCCAGGCTGGATTTGAACTTGTAATCCTTTTGCCTTAGCCTCCCAGAATGCTGGGATTACAGTAAGGCATGTGCCATCACTCCTGGCCAGAGGATAGTGTTTTAACATGTGAACCACTAATGAACCAGGAGGCTCAAGGAACATTTATTTTATCATTATTTTCTTTCCCCTGAGCAACTCAGATTTGTTGCTTACAAAGTTTCTGATTAAACTGAAAGTTACCTTTCTTTTCCTATGAAAAATACAATAGCAGTCAAGCATCCCTAATTCAAAATCCAAAAGTTGTTCAGTGCCAGCATAACACTTAAAAAAGGTATTGATTTCTGAAGTGATTTGAATTTTCAGATTACATATGCTCAACTGGGAAACATCTATGCAAATATTCCCAAATCTTAAAAGCTTAGAAATCTGAAACACTTCTGGTTCCAAGCGTTTCAGGTGAGGGTTGGTCTGGGGGTGTAGCTCAGTGGTAGAGCTTGTATTTCTTTTTTTGGTACCAGGGTTCAAACTCTGGTCCTTGCGCTTGCACAGCAGGCGGCAAAACCACTGAGCTAAATCCCCGGCCCAGAGCTTGTATTTCTTATTCAGGAGGTTCAGAGTTCAATCCCCCATACCAAAACAACCCTTCAAATAAAGGTCACTCAACCAGTACCAGATATTCACAGCCAAATTAGGTATAAAATTTATTCTAGGAGTTCCAGTGGTGTAATTGGGTAGTGCATGGTACTTACATAAAATTTATTTAAAATTATATAAAATTCAAACTACAAGTTTGAATACTTAATTTTTAAAACTAAGTTTTAATATTCCTTAAAATATTAATTTGTTTTAAAGTGCTATTTCAGAATTTTATGTTTATTTAAAGACACCAAAAAATTACTGAATATAGGACTAGCAAATTTATAAACAGCCTAGTAGGCAGACTGTCAGTTGCTCCCTTTTTCATGTAGTAGTGTGGTTTTGCTTTTCCAAGGTAAATAAAATTGAAGTTGTTCCACAATAGTGACTTGACTCTCTACATAGTAAACTAGAGGAAAAACATATTGTCCTCATTTCTGCAGTGCTGATGATTGAAATTAGGGCTTCATTTATACTAAGCAAGCGTTCTGCAACCAAGCCATAGTCCCAGCCCAACATGTTGTTTTTTAAAGGGAGTTCCACATTTATAGAATTGAATTATCTTTTCATTTGATGTCCTGTTCCTGTTAAATGAACTGGAAACAGAAGATAGTTTATATTAAATCTAGTTTGTATCAAAAGTTATAAATTATTTAACTGACACTCTTGTTTAGTGACTTGTGAAATTATAGAAACAGTTTTAGACATAAAGTACAAATTATATCACTTAGCTGAAATTTAAAGTTGTTTAGCTTCTATTTAGTTACAGAGCTTGGACTTGGGACTACACGAAGGAACATTTCTGGTGATTTTAATCTGGAATTCACACAAGTAGTCTTTGTCTACTCTAGTGGGTAATGTGCCAGTGGGAGTTGTTTCTCTGAAGCCTCTTAACCACTTTCTTTCTGTCTACTCCAGCCCATAAAGTCCTTGATACTTAGCACCAATTAGCAGGTAAAGAATTTTATTTCTTAAATCTATGTGAAGAGTCATCAATAATAGTAGCCTTTATGCGTTGCTGTCATTCATTAGAAAATGAAGTCTTTAAAAAGAAGCTAAACATGCTAAAGGACTTCTGAATTTGACAATCGGATATCAACTTTTATTTTCAGCATTAACATTTCTTAGCATTATAAAATACTGAAAATGCCTTATCAGCTGTTCTCATTAAGATAATTCTAGACTTCCATACTTGGTCTTTAAAAAGCAAAAACAAAACAAAAAACTTAAGTTTCTATACTTTAGTCGTTTTAGTTACCTATTTTTCTATTATCTTGTATTATACATTTTTTAAACTGTGGATCTTTAGTAGGCTTTGGATCTCCCTTTGCAATCCAGCATATTTATATTGAGTAGGCCTTTTGCTTAGTTGACATATAAGCAGATACAGTAATAATCAAAACTTCCCATCAGTGGCCTGGGTTATATCTTACTTCCAATAGATGTTTGTGATGTAACTGCTATTGTTAATTTCTGGTTTACTCAATTTTCAGGTAAAATACTGACACAATTCCCTTTAAAATAGTCTATTTTCCTTTTGCAGATGTCTCTTAAGATGTATAGCATTTAAAACATCTCAGGGTATAATCTTATAGATAAAAATCAACAATTTGTTTCCTCTAAAATTCTGAAGGGAATCACATTTGGCAATAAAAACTGATCCTGGGCTAGAATATATATCAGAGTTATTAATCTATCAGTAGTGTGTTATGAGCTAATTGTATTGTTCTGGGATATGTTATATAGTATTAAAGAATATTATATGGAAAATTTTTATACCTAGGTGACTTGTGCTATCATCTCATTTCCCTTTAGTGTATGATTTTTTTCTAATGTAGCTCATTAATATGGAGAGGCTTTTAAAATGATAGAAGAGCACTTATGTTGTTAGATGATGTATTTAATTTGTAAAAATCTGCTTTTGATCTTGCATATCACTATATTCAAGCAAATTTCATCTTTTAAATATATTGCTTATCTTTGCAACACAGAAATAAGGGAGTTAAAGGATGTCACAAATTATTAGGTGCTATCATTTTAAGTTCATTTTCTGGCTGACACTTTTAAAGAGCCCTTAAGGATTGAGTGGTGACATGGTCTTATATTAAACTAAAAACAAAACATATTCAGTCTGTAACTTAGACTTTATATTAAAACTAATTGGAAATTTTTTGCATGATTTTTTGTTTACGTGAAAATTTTAAGAATGTAGCATGAGGTTTTTAGATTTTCTCTGCTGTAATTCATTTTGATTTGATACTTTTTTTCTTAAACTTTTCTGAGGGTATATAAGTCACTTGAGTTTTTACTAGAATTTTATTTTAAATCAAAATTAACAGTGTAGTTCTTTTCGCCAAATCAGTTTACAAATCTTGTACCTTATCTATTATTTTGTTTTCTTTTGTTTTTTGAGACAGACTCTTACTGTATATATAGTCCAGGCTGGCCTTGAACTCACAACTCTCCTGCCTCAGCCTCCCAAGTGCTGGGATTACAGGTGTACATCACTGTACCCAGCTTATTTATTTTTTCAGATAGGGTCTCCCTAGGTAGCCTAGGCTGGCCTTAAACTCACCATTCTCCTGCTTCAGCCTCCCAAGTGCTGGGATTACAGGTGTGCACCATCATGCCTAAGCTTCATCTGTTAGTACTTCTAAAATTATTTTTGTCAGGGCTGGAGGCATAGTTCACTTGTAGAGCACTTGCTTAGCATGCATGAGGCCCTGGATTCAATATCCAGCACTGAAGAAGAAAATAAATTGAGAGATGCTTGTTTATCGCTGGAGAGTTTTTAAACAATTTTATTAAGGTATGATTTCCATATCATAAAATTCATCAACTTAAAGTGTGTACAGTTTGGTCATTTTTAGTAATCTACAACCACTACCACAGTCCTGTTTTAGAATATTTCCATCACTGTAAAAAGATCCTTTATGGCTGTTTGCAGTCAGTCCCTGTCCCCATATCCAGTCTCCACTGAGGTCTTTCATACAATTTTAGCTTAATTATTATGTGTATTCTAAGTGTCTAGGTTCATTATTTTACATGTGGATACTGAATTGCCTTGGTACCTTTGTTGAAAGTCATTGGACTATGAATATTTTGGCTTCTCGCGGTACTCTCTAATGATCTGTACATTTATCCTTGTGCTAGAATCACACTGTCTTGATTAGTTTACTATGGCATTATATTGAAAGGTACTTTTGTGGTGATGGGGATAGAACTCGGGCTTTATACTAAGCTATACCTCCAGCCCTTTTTATTTTTTAAGACAAAGTCTTGCTAAGTTGCCTAGGCTGGCCTTGAAGCTGTGATTCTTCTGCCTCACCCTCCCATATAGCTGAGTATACAGACATGTTCCACCACATGGCAAGTTTTGTTATATTTTCAGTTATGTGAAGTTCAGTCTGCCAAGTATACAAATAGAACTTATGGAGCATATTTTATCTAGATGCTGCAGAATAAACAGAAGTCTCTTATAGTATTTGATGGGTAGGGTTAAAAATGGGGACTGACCCTGGCCAAGTGGACGGGAATGTGGTACAGGACAGAGATGGGAGGACTCCATCAGAGTGGACTGTCTGGGGATGACCCTCGGAGACATAGCCATGCAGTCTTTTGGAGTCAAGACCCAAGCACCACATCCTGGGGCTGGATATTGCAAACTTAACAGCACCTTATGCAATGTGCCTGACATATGGGAACTCTTCTTAGCCTGCCTGTTGGGCATCCCACCCCCAACAGGTACAAAAGCGTTCTGAATTTTTTTTTTTTTTTTGGTACCGGGGATCAAACTCGGGACCTTGCACTTTTGAGGTAGGTGCCAGAACCACTGAACTAAATCCCTGGGCCAATGTTCTGAATTTTAAAATAGCAAAAAACACTCATGGTTAATAAAATGCTCTCTGAATCTTTCTAGCTCAGCCCTCTCCCACCTTCCCCCAGACAACTTCTCTGCCAAGATGAAGAGGTGACCCCAGTTGGCCTCCTCACTGTGAAGGGTTGCTGCAGTGGTACCAGGGCACGGTGGGCAAGACAGCAAA
Organism: Heterocephalus glaber; assembly: GCF_000247695.1. The sequence goes on from NW_004624787.1 coordinate 9,390,120, forward strand.
GGTCTTGGCAGGACAGCTGTTTCCCTGTAGCTCCTTCTATAGACCACACTTACTCAGGCAGAGTGACTGAATCCCCTTTCTGGACAAAGTTGCATCATCTTTTGCTTTCCTGTCTTTCTTCCTGGTGCTTCCTGACATTGCTTCTGGATAATCAGCATCCCTACAAGGTTAGCTTTGGCTTCTCTGTCTTCTCAGCTAAGTGCAATTTCATATAATGCTCTTTTGCTTTCTTTTCTCCATGTTTTTTTGTTCTCACGTTGAAAACTCCTCTATGTCCTGTCCAGATCCAGTTGCATGACCTTTCTGGTTGTCTGTGCCACCTAGTTGGTGCTTTCAGTGTTGATGAATCCTTTACACCTTTGCACTTTTGTTGGCAGTCATCACCATTCTTTTCTGGGTAACTTGTATACTAGAGATTTCTTCATTTTGGGTCACCCACAGCCCCATCTCCACTTTCTTCTCCTTACTCCCTTTTTTCCTTGTTTTTTTGCTTTTCAACCTAGAGCTGTGCATTGGTCTTCTTGCTTCTGCACTGCCCACCATTTGTGGCCTTTGTCCTTCCTTTGGGTATATAGAGGCTCTGTCAGCAAAAGCACCTTGAACGTTATGTTTAGTTTGGAAATAGGAAGTAGATGTCCTCTGATTTTTTAAAAAATTTCTTTGGTCATATAAAGTCCTTTATATTTCCATAAAAATCTTAGGATCAGCTCATCAGTTTCTGCAAAAAAGTAAATAAATACTCTTGAGTTTTCATAAGGATTGCACTGAATATAAATCAGTTTGAATAACCATCTTAAGAATATTGAGTCATCTGATCCATTAACATGAAATATCTTTTTATTTAGAGCTTTTAAACTTTTTCTCCCAAGAGCTGAGGGTGTTTAGCTTGTACAAGGCCCTGGGTTCAGTCCTAGCACATGCACACTGGTGTGCACACACAAATTTCTCTCAGCATCATTACAGTTTTCAGTGTGCAGTTCCTGTACTGTTTTTGTTAAATCTGGAGATATTTTACTTTTTTTCATAGTTCTGTGAATGTTTTCTTAATTTTATTTTTGGATTGTTGTTTTAGTATAGTATTGTAGAAATAGTTGTTTTTATATATTGATTTTCTGTACTTGTTCCTTAGTTGTAGGTTTTTGGTTAGGATTTTCTAGATACAGATCATGTCAGCTACAAAGAAAGATAAAATACTTTTCAATTAAATGTGTTTTATTTTTTTTCCTGATGCATAGCTGAGAACCCTCTAGTACAACACCATTTCTAATAGAAATGGTGAGGCAGACATCTGTGCCTTGCTCTCAGAAGGAAAACATTTGTTCGTTCATCATTATGGTAGCTATACTTTTTTTTGTACATTCATTTTCAAATTGAGGAACTTCCCTCTATTGCTAGGTTGTTTAGTCCGTTTTATATTGCTATAACAAAATACTAAAGGCTAGGTACTTTATAAAGAAAAGACTATTTAGCACACAGTTCTAGAGTTCAAGAACATGGCACTGGAATCTGCTCAGTCCTGATAAGGCCTCATAGCCAATGAAGTTACAGTGGCAGGAAATATGTGAAAGTGGTAAGCACTGCATGTGGAACAAGGATTTGGAGTTGCCAGGCTCCCTTTTAATAACCAGTTCTGAGAGAACTAATTTAGTCCCGAAAAACCTGTGTTTATCCCCACTGAGGGTGTTGCCCCCATAACGTTTAGGCCCTACCTCTTCCAGGTTCCATTGCCCTTGATACCACCATATTGGGGACCAAACCTCCAGCACATAAACTCTGGAGAAGAAACCATAGCAAGTGCTGAGTATTAATGATGAATTGGTGCCGAATTCTGTCAGATATTCTTTTTTGCAGTGGTTGAAATGATCATAGTTTTTCTCATTTATTCTGTTAATATGGTGTTACGTTAATTGATTTTTTTGGATGTTAAACCAACCTTGCATTTCCAGTACAAACCCCATTTGGTCCTCTTTATAATTCACTTTATATTATGCATTGCTGAGTTTAGTTTTCTTATGTTTGTTCTGTTTTGTACTGGGGATTGAACTCAGGACCTTGGGCTTGCAAGGCAGGTGCAGTGCCACTGAACTAAATCCCTGGCCGATTTATTTTGTTTTTTGATTCAGCGTCTTGCTGTGCAGTTCAGGCTGGCCTTGACTTTACTGTGTAGCCCAGGCTGGCCTCTAACTTGTGGCTATCCTCCTGCCTTAGCCTGCTGAGTACTGGGATTACAACTGTTCACTACCATGCCTGGAAAGTTTGCTGATTTTTTTTATTGAGAACATTTGCATCCACATTCATAAATTACATTGATTTGTAGTTTTTGCATTATGTCCATGGTAGCAGGGTAATTCTGTTCTCAGAATATGTTGAGAAGTGTTTCCTTTTCCCTTTTTTTTTTTTTTTGAGATAAAGAGTCTCAGTCCCAAAATTGCCTGGATTCGACTGGAATTTACAATCCTCCTGCCTCAGCTTCCTAGAGTGCTGGGATTACAGGCATGCACCACTATGCCTGGCTTCTAGTAATTCTTAAATAGCAGTGTATTTCCTATCTTTGCTTTTCTGGAAATGTCTTTATTTTGCTTTCACTTTGAAGAATAATTTTGCTGGACATATAGCCATCTTGGTTGATAGTTTAGGTGTGGTTTTTCCTGTCAGTACTTTGAATATGTTATTCCACTAACTTCTGGCTTCCTTGGTCTCTGCAGTCGTCATTCTCTTGCTGCTCTAAAGATTTTCTGTCTCTGGCTTCTGAAAATTTGTTTGTGATGTGTTTGGGTGTGGACCTGTTTGGGTTTTCCCAAATTAAAGTTTGTTGAGCTTCCTGGGTGTGTAAATTTGTTTTTCATCAAATTCAGTAAAATTTTGACCACTTTCTTCAAATATTTTTTCTGCTCCTTTTTGATCTTTCATTATGATTACATTGAAATGCTTGGACAGTTTTAATTTAGGGGAGTATCAGAGTCCAGTTTACATTTTGTAAAGTAGAGGAGTATTGGTAAAGAGGTTATTTTAAAAGTTGACAATACTGGTGGAAACATGTAGAAGGAATAGGAATGTCGTTCAGGTTTCTGGGTAACTTGTATAATAGAATAGTGATGCTTATTAGGAAAGACTGAAGAAAGGGATAGGGTGACAGATTGTATATACAATTGTACATTGACTTGATTTTTTTGTATAGGCTTATATTTCCAATCATTTTGTTTTACTCTTGATTTCATCATTCTTTTTTACTTTTCTTTTTTTTTTTTTCAGTACCAGGGATCAAACTCAGGACCTTGTGCTTGCAAAGCAGGCATGGCGCCACTGAGCTGAATCCCCAGCCCCTGATTTCTTCATTTTTTTTTTTTTTTTTTTGGTACTGGGGATCAAACTCGGAACCTTGTGCTTGCGAGGCAGGTGGTGGAACCACTGAGCTAAATCCCTGGCCCCCATCATTCTTAACAGTTCATAATTTCATGCCCTTTTCTCCATCTTTTGGTCCCCTTCTCATTTGCAAAATACCTAATACAATTATTTTAACTGCAGTTAAAACTAAGATGCATGTGGCAACATACCAGTCAGAAAGTTGAGATGAGTAGCTCTTATTTCACAAATAATAAGGTTTGATTAAAAAGTAGTTAATGTTTAAAAATTTTTTTTAATGTATTATAGCCAGGTGTGGTGGTGCAGGCCTGTAATCCCAGCACTCGGGAAGCTGAGGCAGGAGGATCGCTTAGAGTTCAACGCCATCTTGGGTTACAGACATAGTGAGTTCAGGGCCAGCCTGAACTATATAAAGCAAGACCCTATTTCAAAAAACAAAACAAAATGTTTTATAATAAAGGAGATATTGCCATTAATTCCCTTCCCGCTACTTCTCCTCTCTTTGAACATACTTACCCTATCATTCTTCTGACTTTCTGAAGCAGTTCTGGAAATCCTCTTTTGTGAATGCCTTTAGTGGTATAGTCATGGTTGCCTCAATGTCCTGAATTGATTCATAATGTTTACCTTTCATGGTTTTGATTTTGGGGAAGAGCCAGAAGTGGCCCAGTGCCCGATTTGCTGAATAAGGTGGGTGAGGACATGTTTTTAGGAGCGAGCCTTCTGGATGGCACTCAGCAGCACCATTCACTGTATTTTTGATTAAACCTTATGAAGGCACTCACATAAGACTTCCAGAACTGCCTCAAAAAGTGGTAAGAACTATATGATGTGTATTTGAAGCAGGGGAAGGGGTATTTTGAGGGGGATATGTCTTTTACTGTAATAAATTTGCTTTAATTTGAACACTCATTATATTTTGATTATACCATGTGTAAATGTCTTTGCAAAAGGAGTACACCTATAATTTTATTTGGCAAAGATAACAGTCCTGTTTGAGTTCTAAGAAATAATCCTTTTATGTTGTAACTTTTGCATATGCAGTTTTCTTTCAAGAATATTTGCCTTTTAACTTAGCATGTATATTGAGATTAAAAATGATGATGGAATTATGTTGAGTAAGGGAAATGTTACTCTGCTTTATATCTTTAGCGGAAGACCCATCCAAAAGTTATGTGAAATTAAGAGATTTTGTGCTTGTGAAGCTTTGTCAAGATTTGCCCTGTTTTTCCCGGGAAAAATTAATGCAAGGATTCAATGAAGATATGGCTGTAGAAGCACAGCAGAAGTTCAAAATAAATAAGGTATTTTTACTCTGTAAAAATAATGTATGTAGGTAGGTAGGTATGTATGTGTGTATTTTGAGGGTCTTACTATGTAGTTCAGGCTGGCCTAGAACTCACTATGTGTAACCCAGGTGATCCTTCTGCCTCAGCCTCCCAAGTGCTGGGATAATAGGCGAGTACCACCATGCTTGACTGATTTTTTTTTTTTTTTGGTACTGGGGATCAAACTCTGGTCCTTATGCTTGCGCAGCAGGCGGCAAAACCACTGAGCTAAATCCCCAACCCAATGCTTGATTGATTTTAAAGGTTTTTTTAAAGTACAGTAAGTCCCCAACTTTATGAACAAGTTCCATTCCGGCAGAACATTTAAGTTAGATTTGTTTGTAAGTCCTACAAACCAAATCCTATATACCTTTGACAAAAATATACTATATAAAGCATAAAAAAAAAAACAAAAGCAAATGTGAAGTCCATTTGTATTTGTGAATGTTTGCAGTTTGAAATGTTTGTAGTTGGGACTAACTCCACATAGCAAAAAACAAAACAAAACACACAGCAGTACATTTGTGAGAAGTAGCCATAGTTAAGAATATAGGCTGTAGGGCTGGGGATTTAGCTCAGTGGTTCCACCGCCTGCCTCACAAGCACAAGGTCCCGAGTTTGATCCCCAGTACCAACAACAAAAAAAAGAGTACAGGCTGCAAAACCAGACTGCCTTAGTTCAGACCTAGATTTACTGCTTACTCTATGACGTAGGACAATTTTGTTTGCTGCTTTGTTACTTGATTTCCTTATTAATAGAATGGGAAGATGATAAATTTTATGGCAGTATTAACTGTAATAAGCACAACAAATATGGATAATGTATCTAATTTTTGCTTTTTGAAAAATGTTTAAACTGTAAAGTAGTCATTTTCCTTGAAGACAGTATTTTATATACGTCTCTGTACTTGTTTAAAGTCCAAAGTAGTGTAAATATCTTTTTTTTTTTTTGGTACCAGGGACCTTGCCACTTGCAAGGCAGGTGCCAGAACCACTGAGCTAAATCCCTGGCCCAGTAGTGTAAATATCTTAAAATAGATATAGAACAAATAATATTGGAGTTCAGAGGAGGGAGTTTATAACATTTATGTAAATAAGAGAATCAGGCTGTTTCATGGAAAGGATGGCATCTGAACTAAACCTTGAAGAATGGGTAGGATTTAGATTTTGAAAATATGTGGAATGAAGAATATTTTAGTATGCTGGGCGTGGTGGCACAAGCCTGTAATCCCAGCACTCAGGAGGCTGAGGCAGGAGGATTGCTGCAAGTTCAAGGCCAGCCTGGGCTACATAGTTCCAGGCCACTCTGAAATACAGAGTGAGACCCTGTCTCAAAAAAAAAAAAAAAGAAAAGAAAAAGAATATTCCAATAGTAAGGACTAGCCATTTGATACTGTTGACTACCCCTTCCTTGTCTTCCGAATCTACAGTTCCTGGCTTTCCACTTGACCAGTCTAATCATCTTTTTTGGAATACTTGCACCTGCTTCTCTTTTATGTGCTCCTTGAATTTAACTCTTCCATAGTTCCTTTACTCTTTGTTTTAAAAAATTAATGGGGTCAGGGATTTAGCTCAGTGGTTCTGCTGCTTGCCTCACAAGCACAAGAACCCAATTCAATCCCCTGTACCAAAAAAAAAAAAATTAATGTATGTTTGCAGTACATAATAAATACCTTCATTGTGGAGAGTTGGTACATAAACACATCACATCCTGATCTATTTTATTTCTTCTTTCCTTCCTCAGAGTTCTTTATTCCTATTTCTTCTCACTCTATTTAAAATTCTACTTGGGCAATCTCATCTAAATCTCTAATCTAGATTTTTTTCCCTTTGAGCTTCTAACTGTATAGCCAAAAGGTTGCTGATCTCCTTCACCAAGTCAATTGAAACTAAAACATTCCATCCTGCATTAAAACATTTTAATGGTTTTCTGGCCTTAGATGAGATATATATGTACCACCACACCTGGCTCTAGACTGTTATTAAACCTGGATGTATTAAGAGAATTTATTCAATAGCTCTGCTTTTAAAAGAATAGGTGTATGGACCATTTTTTTTAAATCATGCTTTTAAAAAAAAAAGGAATTCAAATCCCCAAGTAGAACACACAGAGCCTGTCATAATCTGGACAGTTCCTTACTGGCTGGCTTCAGCTTTCTACCACTTTATCTGCTTTGGCTTTACTGAACCTCCTGCCATTTCCCATGCCTACCACATCTTTCTTGTGTGTCCCTTTACATACATTATCCCTTTATTGGGAATACCTTTTTCCTATTTGTCTGGCCAGATAGTAGTCATTTTTCAGACTCAACTCAGGTATCTTTCAAGGAAGTTCAAATATCATCTTCTCAACCTACCCCAGTCTACCTCTCCACCCACCTAGATACATGAAATAACACAAACAAAAAAAATGGTGCTACTTTGTTGGCTTCAGAGATACCAAAACTTAGCTGGACATGGTGGCACACACCTATAATTCTAGCACTCATGGCTGAGGCAGGAGTTTGAGACCAGCCTGGGCTACATAGCAAGACCTTGCCTCAAAAAAAGAGATACCAGGGCCGGGGATTTAGCTCAGTGGTTCCACCGCCTGCCTCGCAAGCAGAAAGACCCAAGTTCAATCCCCAGTACCAAAAAAGGGATATCAAAACTTCTTGATTTATTCTGATAAGTCTTGACCATTTGTCTCTTTCTTCTTTTTTTTTGAGACAAAGTTTGGCTATATAGTTCAGACTGGCCCTGAACTCACTATGTAGCCCAGCTAGGCCTTGAACTCATGGCTATCCTCCTGCCTCAGCCTTCTAAATGCTGGGATTACAGGCATGTGCCACCACTCCCAGCTGTTTTTCTCTTTCTTCTGCCTGCCCTTTTAACTGTTACTGTACTTTCCCCTCTTATAACTATGTATGTTTTCCTCAGGTGATCTTAACCAACTTTACAGCTTTAACTCTTACCTAAAACTAGTAATTGCTTAAACCTCTACCCCACCAGCATCATGTTCTGCTGCCTCCTGACTCTCCTCTGGCCAGTGGAAAGGCAGTCATTTCACACACCCCTATTTCTCATACATCTCTAGAGTCCTTGTCCCTTAGTATTCTTATTGGGCTGTCCCAGCTCATGCCTTCATGTTTTTTCTTTCCTGGTTTAGTAACTTAGCTTCTTAATTGACCTGTCTGCCTTTATTTTTCTATGTAGCTAAAAAAATGGTTTCCTTAAAATTTAAATCTGTGCACATCATTAAACTTACATTTAAAACCTGGTCATCTAAGTTGAAGTTCAGCTCTTTTACCCTGTATGTAAGCCTTTATCTTTGCTGTACTCCTCTTTGCCCCTTATTTTGTGCACATATACACACAGTACTCTCCCGTTTATAGAATGACACCCTCCTACTTTTCAGGCTCATCCCAGCCTGGAGGTTCGGCTCAGTGATAGAGCACTTGCAAGACAGATTCAGCTCAGGGTTTGTTTGGGTTTTTTTGGTACTGGGAATCGAACTCAGGCCCTTGCACTTTCAAGGCAGGCGCTGGAACCACTGAGCTAAATCCCCGGCCCTAGCTCAGGGATTTTTTGTTTGTCTTTTGGTACCGGGGATTGAACGCCAGCTCAGGTTTTTTATTCCTTTAGGAATGCTCTTCTAACATTTCCCACAATCTCAGTCTATGCTACCATAATATTCTATGTATATTTCTGTCGTTAAATTTTTATCATTCTGTCATTAGATCATTTTTGTTAGCTGTTAGACAGCTAGCTCCTTGAAAGTAGAGAGAGACTTTTATTGCTTTTCTTCTGGTATCTAGCACAGTTCCTTGCCCATGGCAGCTGAAATCTATCCTGTCACTTTCTTAATTTAAAGATGTTCACAGTTGTTTTTTTCTGTCTTTTTTTTTTTTTCCAGCAACATGCTAGACGGGTTTATGAAATTCTTCGACTGCTGGTGACTGACATGAGTGATGCTGAGCAATACAGAAGCTACAGGCTGGATATTAAGAGAAGACTGGTCAGCCCTTATAAGGTAGGACTTTCCAGACAGGCATTACATTCTTGTCCCTTTTCAAAATAGAAGAAAGACTAGCCAGTGCTGCTGTGTGGGCAAGTCACATCAGTTTGACTAAGTAATTTTTACAGAGTGAAAGTATGTCTTCCCATTGTAGAAATTCTTACTCTATAATAAACTATAAATGTTTCTCATTCACTTAAAAGTGAATCTTGGGCCGGGGATTTAGCTCAGTGGTGCCGGCGCCTGCCTCCCAAGTGCAAGGTCCCTAGTTTGATCCCCGGTACAAAAAAAAAACCGTGAATCTCAAGGATAGCCTATTTTTCTTTCATTTGTATGCATCTTTTAAAAATTTGAATGCTCAGGCTCCTCCCTAACAAATTGTCATGTTTTTTCCAAGTTTCTTATTCCATTTGTCATGTTTTCTCTTTTTGCTTTGTCTCTCTAAAACTAGCCTTTGTTGCTATTTATCATGCCTACTTTACTGTAGCTGAAATCTCAATTAATATTATTTACCTCTTTCTGGTTTTTTGTTTGTTTTTGAGATGGGATCTCAGTGTATAGGCCAGGCTGCCCTCAAGCTTGCAGCAGTCCTCCTTGCCTCAGCATCCCAAGTGCTGGGATTACATGCAGGCACCACCACATCCAATCTCTTTTTCTGTTTTTAAACATTGTTCCTTCTTGGCCTTTTTTCCCTACTACTTTTTCATCTCCCATATTTTCCTTCTAATGTAGTGATAATCCTAGATCAGATCTGGCCTTACCATTTGCCGATTATGAGTGTGGATAAAGCTAAATGTTAGTATAAATAAACTGGTATTCTATTTTTATTTTATCTGCATTAATTGAATAGTATCAACAGTTCTTTTTTACACATTCTTCAAAAACTTAAATTTGTGATACATCATATATAAACTATGTGAAATATATATAGTTTTAGGAACATTAAAGATTGATAAATCAAATGCAATTTAGACCACAGATCAACTTAAGTTTTTGTTTTGTCAGATTGCTTCTTTAAATAAAGGCTTATCTCCAGTACTTTATTGTACCCCATCTTAGAAATGTTTGTGTGATTATAGATTTAGCTAAAGTATTAAGTATGACACAGTTGCCAAATTACTAGTTTAAGTAACATTTACTAGTTTTTAGGATGAGTTTAAGGTATTTTCAGGATTATTTTGTTTTGTTTGAATTATCTTTTGAAAGGCAATTTGACATAAGAGGCTAAGAACTCAGACTTCTAACAGGATTGTTAAATTTTCAATCCTGACTTCTCAGCTCACTACCTGAATGAATTTAGGCAAGATACTGACTCTTGTTCCTTTTTCCTTCCATCCAGTACCTATCTCTTGTAGTTGTTAGAATTATACAGTGTAAGTGAACATCTGTGGGTTTTTTTAATGTGATTTCTGATGTCTGTAAAATCAATTCTTTATTACATGCTCTTAATAAAAGAGAATTGATATGATAACCTAGAACAGTTTAACCAAAACATGAAAGTTTTATATATTGCCACCTAACAAGGGATCTTGGGGGTTATTCTTTTTTTTTTTGCGGAACTGGGGATTGAACTCAGGACGACTTTGTGCTTGTCAGGCAGGCACCGTGCCACTGAGCTACATCCCCAATCCTTCTTGGGGTTATTCTTTTCTTTTTCTTTCCCCGTATCATCCAGTGCTTTCTTCCCTACATCTGCTCTGCCCCCTCCATTTCTGCCACTGCTGACTTTCAGTCTTTTATCATCTGACTTAAGCCACTGGAGTAGCTTAGTCCTCCAGTCTCATCCGTCCTGAACATCACTGACACAGTATTATCCTGTCACAGCGTTCTGCAAAAAATTGTTACCAGCTCCTTATTGCAAATTCCTTAGCTTAATGTTGCCCCCCCTCTTTTTTTTTTTTTCCGGTACTGGGGATCAAACTCAGGACCTTGTGCTTATAAGGCAGGCGACAGAACCACTGAGCTAAATCCCCGGCCCATGGCCTTTTTAATAAAATACAGAGTTTAATAAAATATGAGATTCAGTAAGTGTGAGTTAGTATGATTGTTTTCTATTTAAGTATAATTGTTTTTTATTTATTTGTGTGAAACTTTCTAACAGTTAAAATATGCTTGAAGTGTACTTGAAAAACTGAATTATTTAAATTTTTAAAATCTTATTACTATAAAAGATGCATGGCCATTAAATATTCCCCTTCACTTTGAACACACTTCTCCCATCACTCTTGCCACTTTCTGAAGCAGTTCTGAAAGTCCTCTTTTGTTAATGTCTTTGTTGTGCTGTCATGGCTACCTTGATGTCCTGAATAGAGTGAAAACAGTTTACCTTTCATATCAGATAGGTGAATAAAGTAGATGAGGATACACTGTAATGTTTCTACAAGTCTACTTTTCAGATGGCATCATTCACTGGCAGCATTCAGTGCATTTTTGATCACACCTCAAAAACACAAAAGAAGACTTTCAAAACTGCTTTAGACAGTGGCACAAACAATGAGAGAAGAGTGTTCAATGCAAGGGGGAGTTTTTTGAGTGGGTTTATAGCAGCAATATGTCTTTCTGTGATGATTTTTAAAAATTTAAACATTCAGTGTGTATTTTGATCACACCTATGTCCATAAATATATCACTGAGTAAGGGAACCTAGAGAGAGGCACAGTGGCAGGGAAATCCCAGGTAAGAATTTTAATTAATGATTATATAGTGAAATAAATAATTGCATATAATAACACTTGCCTTTCAGTTAATATCATTTATTTAAAGAAATATGTGTGTCTGCACTGGCGACAGGTTTTTGGTTTTTGTTTTCCTTGTTGGGGATCAAAACCCAGACCTCATGCATGCTAGACAAACATTCTGGCACTTAGCTACAGGCCCATCCCTGGCTAGAGTTTTTATTATGCTTTGGAAGGTGGCTACTACTCAGATATCTATATTAATCATTATTTGACACAAATACCAGATCTTCTTGTTAACTCCTTTTAGAGGGTTTGCAGTTCATGGTTAACATTTAACCACTTAACAGTTTATCCCAAGCATTGCTCAGGCAGGTGTCATTTCAACCAGTCGATTCTTGTATTGAATAAATTTCATAAAATTGTCCTTTTTATATTTCCTCTTGTATTGTCTTATAAAAATTAACCAAAAAGTACACAATTTTTGGTCACACTATATTTAAATAATTGGACTGGTAAGTGGTTAAGCTTCCTTGAGGAAGACTAGACATACAGCTTAGTGATTGAGCACTTGCCTAGGATGCATGAGGCCCTGGGTTCACTTCCTAGTACCACACAAATAACAAGAAAAAAACAACTCTTTAGGACAAGTTTGGGCATATTTCTACTCTTATTTTCAATACTAAAGATTTAAAATTGTGAGGGAAAAAATAGATCTGCTTTCTTAGTCTAATAATTGTGTTTGTCGTTTAGAAAAAGCAGAGAGATCTTGCTAAGATGAGAAAATGTCTCAGGCCAGAAGAATTGACAAACCAGATGAACCAAATAGAAATAAGCATGCAACATGAACAACTGGAAGAAAGCTTTCAGGAACTAGTGGAAGATTACCGGCGTGTTATTGAACGACTGGCTCAAGAGTAAGATTATTCTATTTTGTACTGGAAGCTCACACATTTCTGTACATTGTGCTGTGGAAAAGCTGATGATAACTTTAATGTTAAAACATCTTGTAACATTTTACTTACATTGAAAGTTATCTATGTTATCATTAGTTGAATATTTTCTTTTTGGAGAGATTGTATATTTTAAAATACTGTCTAGAATGTTTATGAGCATATATTGCATTAAAAAATATAGCTTCTAAAATACCACTGTTTTTGCTTTTCTTCTTAAACAGTATAATAAATGCTTAGTTGTGATATGTTAGTGTGTAATATGATTCTTAAATACTATAAACTCTTCCTATCTTTTAAAAAAAACTTCTATTTTAGCTTTATTATCATTCATCATATACTTTGCTTCTAAGAGTTGATATCTGACACCTTTAAAACACATTCCTTTATGTCATCCTAATCTTGTTCTTCCTGTATTTTTCTAAATAGGACTGTTCCTAGTAAAGGTTTGATTTGTTTAAATAAACTTGTGCCTGTATTAACTGCTTGTTCATGGCTAGGCAGGTAAGAAGAGAGGCTAGAGCTATATACACTAAAACCTAAATGTTGGGCATCAAATTAACTGAAGATGATTTATCCCCCCCCCCACCCACTCTGGTACCAAGAATCAAACTCAGGACCCTTGAGCTTGCCAGGTAGGCACAGCATCACTGAGCTACATCCCTGGCTCCAACTGAAGATAATTTAGAAGTTAGCCATAAAATACTATAAGATAGAAATCAGTTTATACACCATATGGAAATAAGATAGTACCTGTTACAAATTGCTATAAGGTCACTAAGGTGTTGAAGTACAAGAAATAAACCAAAGTAATGATGATTTAATATTGTCTTGCTTCTTAATGAAAGAGTATAAATTAATTGCTAGATAAAGCTTAAGATGTTTATAATGTGTACCAATGAGCCAAGTATTACGTAGCATTAAAACAGGATATGTTAAACTTCACTTTTAAAAACCTGATTTGTTTGATGCTTAGGGCAAAATCCCAACTTGGACAAGCCCTGTCTTGTCCTTAGATCACCTTTCCATTAGTAAAGCCTGTCAGGAGACAAAGTAATTCATAGCCTCTGGACACAAAATGGTTTTGGCCGGGAGCATATCAGCAGCACTAAGCCTTGTCCTTAAAATGAGGGAGCTGTAAAAGTGTTGTATCTCATCTCAGAAGGCTAAATACAGATAAAACTTGATTTCTGAGAAGATATATGTATTTACTACAGATAGAATGAACTAGTTCAGTTAAAATCCTTTTTTGGCCAGGAATGGTGGCAAACACCTGTGATTCCAGCACTCTGGGAAATTGAGACAGGATGATTCCAAATTTGAACCCAGCTTGGGCAACTTAGTGCGAGCCTGTCTCAAAATAAAAAATTAAAGTGGCTGAAGATGTGGCTTGGTGCAGAGGCCCTAGGTTTAATACCCAGTACCAGAAAAAAAAAAGTTTTTTGGATACTGTGAAAGCAATTTGTTTTTCATCTATATTACCTAATTTTTAATTTTTGATAATTCACAATTGATACTTAAAGATGAGTTCTGAAGAAAAAATAGTATAATCTAAAATTAATTAGGGGGTCTCTTCTTTGAGATAGGGTCTCACTGTATAGCCCAGGCTGGCCTTGAACTTATGATCTGTGATCCTCTTGCCTCAGCCTCCTGAGTGCTAGGATTACAGGCAGGCATCACAATGCCCAGCTCCAAATAGTTTTCTTGTGTAGAAACCAGAAAAAGTCAATGTGATACTAATCCCCTCCCCCACCTTTTAAGCAATATTTCTAAATTCAATTCATGGATAAAGATCTATCTGTTCTATATTAAACTTTGGGACTTAAAAGGCTATAGCATCATTTGGGGTTAGAATGATAAAGGTCTGGTGTTTAGCTCTTGTACAGTAATTAAATATCAGGAGAGGTGTGTAGGATTGTGTATGAAAACAGCCAGCCAGTGGTCACCTGCTGCCCCTCTCAGCCCTCACACCATTTATCATCTCAGGCGTACCTACCGTATTGCTGCCTTTACTTTCTTTGTCAATACTTTTCCCCTTTGTTCTACTGTTGATTTACTTTTTCCCTGTTCTCTACAAATTGCATCTTTTCTAGATGTAATGTTTTCTCTCTGAGCATCACTGTCTGTAAAAATGAGGTTACACTGCACTTCAGGCTCTGTTCTAAGGTCTTTGCTTGTCTTTTTCTGTGGGTAGGGATGGGTAGGGATGTGGTATGTCTAAAAAAGCATTTGAAAAACCACACATGAAAAATCACAGCATTTACGTGACACGGTGTGAGAGAGGAAAAAAGCACTGTGTCCCCAATTGTCCCCAAATTACAGAGCCTTTACCAGAGCCTTGTCTGTTCTGAAGAGTTCTCTGATCCTCTGAATCATGATCATCCTTCCCTACTAGAGAAGAGCTGGCAGCCATATCTGAGAATCATTAGAATCAGACTTCAGATGTCAACTGATTAATTCCTTGAATTTGTTAACTTCTTTTTCTTAGAATTTAAAAGTCAGCTTAACATTTTAAAGAACTATTTAATAAGTACCTATAATTCTTCTTCCTACTTAGTTTCTTTGAGGCAGGTTCTCACTGTAAGCCCAGCCTAGCTGGGCTTGAACTTGTGATTCTCCTGCCTCAGCCTCCCAGATTTCTAGGATCACAGGTGTCTGCCACCAGCCCTGGCTTAGTCTAACCTCATACTTAACAGCGACTACTACTTTCAGCAGCTAAGGTTATTAACATGAATTACCATTTCAGAAACTTGATAATGCAACAATCTAGAATAACCTTTTCATGCAAACAGGAGCGTACTGAGCATCTCTGGCCACTTCCTTTCAAGGTTGGGATGAGTTACCTTAAATCTACAATGACTTGAATGCTAAGGCATATGAACATGACTTTTTGTTTATTCTTTTCATTTTGCTTAGCTCTTCTCAAATCTTAGCAGCCTTAGAATTGCTCTAACATCAAGGTTTCTCAGCTTCAGGACTACTGACATTTTGGAGCAGATAGTTTGTTGTTCAGGGCTGAGCAGCATCCCTGGCCTGTACACATCTGATGCCGTTTGTACCATTCCCAACAACAGTTGTGACAAACATGCCACTTAGCCTGTGGGGTGGGGGAAAATGACCTTCGGTTGAGAATCACTGGCCTGTGAGATTGAGTATTCATCTACTCTAAGCATGTTTCTTTATGTAACATGTACACAGCACAGAATCCAAGAAAGGGTACAACTGACCATTGTACAACATGGGTTGGAAATCTGTGTATGGATGCATAGTTGTAATCCCACCACTCTGAGAGGCTGAGGCAGGAAGATCACAAGTTCAAGCCCAGCTTTGGCAATTTAGCAACTTAGGCCCTGTCTCAAAAAATAAAAGGGGCTGGGGGTGTTGCTCAGTGCAACAGCCCTGGGTTAAATCCCTAATATTAAAAAATAATAACCTGGGGCTGGGGATTTAGCTCAGTGGTGCCACTGCCTGCCTCACAAGCACAGGGTCCTGAGTTTGATCTCTGGTACCAATAATAATGTTACTACTACTAATAATAATAACCTGTATATAACTTTTTGACTTCCCAAAAAACTTTTCTAATAGCTTGCTATTGAACTGTTGGACTTCAAGGAAGCCTTACTGATAACATAAACTGTCAACGTATTTTTATATTATATGTGTTATATAGAGAACACAAGAACTATGAGAGACCACTTTATTGCCATGTGCTTTTTTTCTTCTGGCACTAGGGATATGGAGATTGAACCTAGAGCCTTCACACTGAGCTATATCCCTAGCCCTTTTTTATTTTTAATTTTTGAGACAGAGTCTTGCTAAATAAGTTGTCCAGGCTTGCCTCAAACTTATGATCCTCCTGCCTCAGCTTCCCAAATACTGGAATTACAGGTGTCTTGGCCCAGGCCGAGGAAGGGTTTGTTTTACTTTTGTTCTTGTTTTTGTTTTGTTTTCAGTGCTGGGAATGGAGCCCAGAGCCTCATGCACGCTAGGCTAGTGCTCCATCAAAGAGCTACACCCCTAACTCCCCAAAACCATAGTAAGTAGCAGAGCTGGGATTTTTGTTATGACCTCTTTGATTCTTAACTACTAGAACAGTGTGTATGATAAAATATCCTAAATGCTCCACAAGGGAAAATGGAATTTAGCATTAGACTAATCAACCATATTATATGCTAAAAGATAGAAGAGTTATCTTTAAAGCCCTGTTGGAAAAATTATTCTGAATTTAGAATCCTATATTCAGACTATCAAGAAAGAACAAAATAAAGGTAGTTTAAAAGTCTTAAGAAGCCAGAGAACTTACATCACACTCTTTCTGATGTTACTTGTAGACTTACTGTAGCAATACGAATGTGAGACAAAAAAGCATGTAAGATATGGAATACAGGAAACAGTAAAATAAGCAGGGTGTGGTGACACATACCTGTAATTCCGGCACACTGGGAGGCCGAGGCGGGAGGATTTAAGTTCAAGCCCAGCCTGGGCAATTAGCAATTTAGCAAGAATCTGTCTCAAAATAAAACTTTAAAAAGGGCTATACATGTAGCTCAGCTTAAAGTCCCTGGGTTCAGTACCCAAATCCTCAAAAAAGAAGGGGGGGGGGGTGTAAGATAGGATGGGGTGGCGTAAGTAAGGCACTGGGCTTGATTCCCTTGCAGTAAAATGAGTCTGATTCCAATTAAAAAAAAAAAATCTTAGGATGGCAATAGAAATGTTGCCAAGAAAGGAACTGGTCTAAATTGGAATAGGAAATTATGAACTCCAGAAAAAAGTCTATATAAGAAAGTCAGAATACAAATATAATAATTTGTATGGCCTGGAGCTTAAACCCAAAACAAAAAACAGTTCTGAGTAGTTGAGTCTCCCTGGGCATGGTGGCAGACACCTGTAATCCCAGCACTTGGGAGGCTGAGGCAGGAGGATTACTGCAACTTCGAGGACAGCCTGGGCTACTCAGTGAGTTCAAGGCCATCCTGAACTACAAAGCAAGACAGACCCTTTTTCAAAAAAACAAAAAACTAGTTGAGAGTGGGAAAGGGTAAAAAGGAGAGTAGGCAACTACTGATTTTTGTTGTAAACCTTGTTATGATTGTGTAGGTTTTTTTATACGTTATTTTGATATAAAAAGTTTAAACATTATTCAGCACCTGAAGGTCCTGCCAAATTTTTTAAAAACCTGTAAACTATGGAAACCTTTAAAATAAAAATTACCTAAAGCAGACAAGTGGAGCCTTAAACAATGAGGTCATTCCTGATCTGACAAAACAGAATTCACCAAGAGTTTCTAAATTAAAAAAAAAAACAGCATCCATTTTTTTTTTAACTACTTCTTGAAGAAATCATAGTTTACCATGCATTTTATTTGGCAGAAGACTCATGGGGAAAATTTGCTACCAAAAATTTTGTCTCCATCTTTGACACCTTGGTTTTATGATTCAACAGACACTAAATATACAGCCTGAGCTCTGAAAATTACAATTTGTGGGGCTTCTCCCCCCCCCCAGTTTGTGGTGCTTGCCATTGCTTATAAACATACCTGATGAGCTACTGTGAAACATTATAAGGAATGCCTTAAAAACTTACTGTAGAAAAAAAATATTTTTCAAACCAAGTTTTATCATAATGTACACAGGCTGGATAGAAAAGGGATGACCTTCCCTCCTATGACCTTTCTGGGTCTCTGCCTTGACCTTCAAATACGAAGGGGTTGATTAAGGTGGGATGAGATGATGATCTTTAAAGCTGTACTAACAGATGAGCTGGAAATGTGCTTTGGTTAGACTCAGTTCACCTGGACAGTTCTTTAAACGTTTAATCATCGTGGCAGGTGGATCTGCGGAAATCTTGAGCAGTACGTGCCTGCTTGCTGGCTTTCTGCAGCCCCTTGTGTGAAGAGGCCACACAGTGAGGCCTGTTTGCTGTTTGCGCCTACAGCAGCTGCTGCTTCCCTGCCTTTATCCTTTCTCAAGCAAAGGCAAGACTGGTGGTGTCTGTGCTGAGAGAATGCACTCCACACAGGTTATTCTCTGGGTTCAAGTGGATGGGTGAGCACGGAGGGAGGGGCTCAGCTCAATGAGAAGAGAGGTCGTGCAGCATCTGCCCTCTTGTTTGTCTACACAGTTTCAGTCTTGAATATAGGATTTGTTGAGTGAGAGGCGAGCAGAAGTTAAGAAATGCCCTACTTCTTAGTTTCTCAGCCAGTTTGGAAACGAGGCGGAGAGTAGGAGGGGAGAAAGGGACACAACTGGTTTACTTTTTTTATGAGTAAATCCCTTCTTATTTCATAATCTCTGCTTTGGAGATTCTTACTGCAGGCTTTCTGTTTAACTGTTAACTGACTAAAGAGTATCAAGAGTCATGAATTTTTGACCTCTGGTATTAATGGTCAGACTGCTCTCGGTAAGAACTGGCCTCACACTGTCCTGCAGGACTGTCTAGCAATGGCAAAAGCTACGATGTGAAAGTAAGGAGATGACTGGGAATGTCACCACCTGAAGAGAAAAAAAAAACACAGAAACCCACAGGAAAATGAGTATAATCTTACAGAAGTGTGGGAAAATGAAAGAGAAAGTGAAGGCAAAGGAAGAGAAAGCATAGTAAACTGGTAAAAACCCAGAGAATATCATGTACCCTTCTCTTTTTGCATGTGATTTGCCTTTGCCTTTCCTCCTCCCACCCATTTCTCTCTGTAGTACTGGGATTGAACTCGGCCTTTTCACCACCCCAGCAACCCCTCATTTTTAAAATTTAAAAAAATTTTAAATTTTAAGACAGGGTCTCACTATGTCATTCAGTTGCCTAGGCTGGGCTCAAACTTTTGACCCTTCTGCCTTGGCCTCCCAGAGTACTAGGATTACAAGTATGGAGCACCACACCTGCCTTGCTGTCTCTTCTATAGAGATTTGTGACTGGTCATGGTAGAAATGGGGTTCTTCTCCAAGTGGTGTATTCATAGAAAAAAGTCCAAATGAATACACATCAACTTGGTAACAGTGATTACCTGAGGAACTACTGAGGGCCAGGATTGCCAATTGGGGAATAGGTAGCGGCCTCCAAAAGTTCACACTTTTATTTAGATTTCATAGTGAAAATGCATACTTCCACTTAAACCCAACTTCCCGAGAGCCAATCCCAAGAGATGAGGCCAGGAAAGTCTTGTCCTTTATGTGTCCCTGCATAGTTCCAAACCCAACTCTGACTAAAGCAGGCAGTATCATCAGAGGGCTGTGATCCAAAATGAGAGGAGTCTGAGACCCCCCTAATGCTCTTCCCTATAGCCTTCCCTTTCTTTCCCTCCCTCAACCCTTGCAACTGTACTAAACAGACTACCGTTCCATCAATGGATATGTGATTATGCTGAAGCATTATCACTACTTATAATCTTCCATAATATTTTTAAGCTAAAGGATTGAACCAGCTTGAAATGGAAGCTACCCAGACTGGGCCTGATACCAAATCCCTTGGGATCATGTTTTAGTTTTATTCTACAACTAAATTAGCCTTGTCTGTTTCTATTCTCCTCTGCCCCTGACAGACTGCTCAAGAGGGGGCAGCATACATTTGCTGAGCTCTTGTCTATAACATTATGTAGATCCTGAAATTTTCAGAGTTTCAATGTGAGAGAGACTTGAGTTGAACAATCACATTAGAAGGGGGTGGGACTTAAAGTTTAATTTGTATAGGAATTAAGATGAAAAATGTCATTAGGCAAGTCAAAAATGGGAAGGGCAAGAGGGTCACATACAACTAAAGCCTCCCTCTTCTCATCCTAGCTTTTTTTCCTGGATCCTTTTTGATACCATGAAAGATCCAGGAGACAAGGCACAAACAGAAGAGAAATTTACTTGATTCTTACAACTGCCTTGCATATGGTATTACTTTTCCTCACAAACATGGAGTATTTACACATTTTCTCCAAGAGTACCCCTAGATTGCTCAGTACCATATCCATAATTATCTCAAATGGCTACATAGGAAACATGACATTCTGCCAGTAAATTGGCTAAGAGAGTGCCCTAGAAACTATCTGCCTGAACATATAATCATTCAAAGTTGGACCCTAACTTTAGAGGGATCCAACCAGCTACCAAAGGCAGGTCTTTGTTATACACCCAGATTGTTTACGCAGGACTCCTAGTTTCTGGAAAAACCGTTCATTTAGCTTAAAATATGTAAGTAAATAAGAGCATTTCCTTATCCTAAAATTGGACAAATTAGAGGGCAGGATTGGAAATATTCTTCTCAAGCCACAGAGCTAAGAAATGAACCTGAAATCAAATCAATAAGGTAATTTTCCTGATTCAGATGGCAGAACTGAAAAGCAGGGTCAAGAAGGGAGAATAAAGGCACTTGGGTGTAGGTGACAAGCCCTCATTGTGCAGGTAGGTCCCTGGAGACCACGGACCTGCTTTATGCACATAGGAAGTGCCACATTAGTTCAGTTAGTTTTACAATTTGTTCATATATAAATTTTCTTCTGCAGATATATATATACACTTTTGTCCCTATGTTATAGATTGTTTTGTAAGAATCTTGCATTATTGGTAATCCTAATAAGTATACAAAAAAAGTCTAAACATCTAGTCCAGTTATGATGATGCATTTATAAAACAAAATTTTCCTTAGGATTTACTTTATGTAGCCTTATTCCTTAGAGCATGAAAAAATTCAATATATATATTACAGAAATCTGTGTAAATTTTATCACAAACTACAACTTCAGGAAAACTTATGTGTTATAAATGTAAAATACCGTAAGTAGAAGAAAGGAAGTCAAATTGATTTTTAGAATATATGTGTATGTCTATTATAAGCAAAAATTTTAATGATTTTTAAATCAAGGTAAAAGACGTACAAAACAAATTACCATTAATAAAAATATTTTAGGATAATCAATAATTAAATTTTGGACACAGAAACTGAAGGTATTAGGAAGTTATCCTTTATCTCTTGAACTCTGGTTTGAAAATCTATTCAGCTTTTTTTTTTTTTGGTACCGGGGATCAAACTTGGGTCCTTGCACTCGCACAGTAGGCAGCGAAACCACTGAGCTAAATCCCCAGCCCTATTCAGCTTTGTATTCAAAAATCCCTAATATAAAATCTGAATAATACTGAGGGTTCAAATCAGCAAGTTCCACAATTTAATCTTCATTTCACGGTTGGGAGCATGGCAAAAAGGGAGCAGAGAGAGCAGCCATGATTTGGTAGTGGTTACTCGTCTAGACGAAAGCATTTTAAAGCTCAGAAGCCCCAGGATCATCAAATGTTAAAATCACAGGAAAGCTTAGATGCTGGTGGTCTAGTCCTTTATCCTGTTGGTCAGGATGCATATATCCCATAAACTGATCATCCTGGAGGACACATGCTGGCTGCTTTTAATCCTTCTAATGTCAGAAGGCTGTGGTATGAGAAAAGCCAAATGCACGGTCAGCGGATGAGCTATCCCCTGTGCAAGTTCACATCTACTTCGTTTCTAGCTCATCATAGACAGCCACACTCTATGCTGAGCTTATTAGGACATGGTGGTGTCGCCTCAGTCCACATAGTGTTTCCTTTCCTTTAGTTGGAGGGAAATAAACGGTGCATTTGTTTTCCATGGGCTGACTGAGCTCAATCACATGAATCTTCTGTTTCAGATGTGTTTAAAATTGAGCTTCCTACTTTCTGACATTTCAGTGGCACTTCTATTTTTTTTTTTTTTTTTTTCTTTGATTCTGGTAACCATCTCTGGGCAATTATTTCTGCTTTGATTTTTTCTACACCCTCATTCATGGGCTTTGTTTTTTGAGCCAATTTTTATGACCAAAGAAAGTTCTTTTTATTACTTAACAGAGATAGTTTGTTTTTTTTTTTTTTGTACACTTCCTGAGACTCAGTGCCTGGCAAACTCTCAATCCCCTTTGCTACCCTCAGATTCCTGGCTCAATATAAAAGAAAAACTGACCATATTCAGAAGTCTCTCCCTGGAACTGACCTGAGTTTGTAAAAGGTGAGGCTTTAAGTAACCTGTATGAATACATTTTTCTCTCTCTTTTTTATTTTTGGTACCGGTGATCAAACTCGGGTCCTTGTGCTTGCGCAGCAGGCAGCGAAACCACTGAACTAAATCCCCAGCCGTTTTTCAGAAAGGGTCTCACTGTGTAGTTCAGAATGGCCTTGAACTATGTAGCCCAGGCTGGCCTCAAACTCACAAGGATCCTCCTGCCTCAGCCTCCCAAGGGTTGAAATTACAGGCATGCACCAGCACACCTGGCTCCATCTCATTTTTGTACAACTTCCTTACCACAGGAAAAACATCATATTTATCTTTTAAGGTGACTCAAAAGCTTCCAGAACTAGATCTCCAAAATTTATAGCATGTGTCCTCCAATGAAATGCCAAAACATATTCTCTTTAAAAGTAAAAATAGCAGGTTTATCTGGTCATTGATAAGAATGAGTTTGAGGTGGGCATGGTGGCGCACACCTGTGATCCCAGCAGAGGCTGAGGCAGGAAGATGGCTGAGTTCCAGGCCAGCCTGGGCCACATAGTTCAAGGCCAGCCTGAACTGCAGCGAGATCCTGTGTCGAAAAACAAAACAAAACAAAAATAAACAGAAGAATGAGCTTGAGCTAAATATTCTAACATTTGGTGTTTTCAAGCAGAAAAAGCAAGTCTTAAGAGTTAAGTATGTAATTCCATTTAAAATAAACATATCTGCTTGTAAAAAGGCGAAGGTCTGGAATGATGTACACAGTGACTAAGGAGAGTGACTGTAGTGTGTAGAGTGGATGAAGAAGGGGATTATACTTTTCCTTCATTTCTGGATTTAGATTTTTTTCTTAAATTCTTAAAAATAAATTAGAAGACATCACACACATTCACAAAGAACGCGTACTGATCTTGACAGCTAAAGTCCAGAAATTGCTACATTCTCATTTTGACTGGTTCCACAGACAGTTCAATTCCTTCACCAGACATTCCTTGGGTATTAGGTTCTGTACCGGGCAAGGAGGCCACCAAGATGGGTAACACTTCACCTATGACAGGATGGAAGCTACCCCAGAATACAGGTAAGAGGAACAGTGAATTTGGTAAATGGGACACTGCCACCCATTAGGGAATCAGCAGTTTCTCCCCGCTCTTGGCAGTGCAACTAGCAGGTGTCTTCCTTCTAAACATTAACTACTGCCAAGCAAGAGTGTCCTTGGGGAAAAGAGAAGTCTCCTGAACACGCCCACTGGGGTACCCAGAATAGCTTCGCAGGGGCACGTATATCCTGTCTTCTCTGGTCTCTGCTGAGTAATGTGAATTCTAGGGCAGCAAAGGGGCTAGCTAGTGACTTTGAATCAAGTTTTACCTGTTAACTGAATCCAGGGAAATCATTTGCAAAAGTGGTACACTATGCAAAGTGCTATGTTCAAAGACTGTGCTTTTTCTTTTTTGTTCTTTTCCGCCCAACTTCACGTTTCCATGCACAAAATGCTGATGCTATAAATATTGGATGCCACGCTTACCTGACAGGTTTCTTCCATACTAGTCGGGCGCGGGAGCTCGGAGCGAGCGCGCGAGCCGCGGCGGGAGCCTGCCTCTTGCAGCCGGAGCGAGCTCGCCCGGCTGCGGGTTCCGCGGCTGGCCTCGGGGTCGGAACCGCTCCGCGGCGCGGCTCCCGCAGTCAGTCCCCCACACGCACGCGCGCTCCTCTCGGCAGCTCGAGCGCCTCAGGTCTTGGGCGGGGACGCTACCGAACCGCTCCGGAGGGCGGGGCGGCGAGGAGCTCTCGCAGGCACGTGATTAGCACCAATATGGCGGCGCCCAGAGGCGTCCACCTGCTTGTCCGCAGAGGTAAGCGCGGGAGCCCAGTCCCACTAGGGCTAGCACTGTCGCCCACTCGCTGCACCCCGGGTTAAGGGATACATACCAGCGCTCAGAGTTCTCGGCGCACAGGAATGTGCTTTCAGTCCTCCGGACCCAGGCAGGCACTCAGGTGGACACATTCAGGAACACACACATTTGTTCACTCCTCTCGCGCCTGGGCCACGTCACTGCGTCGTTACTTTTAGAGATTTATGAGCCATTGACCCAAGTTTTCTTCTCCCACTTAAGTTGTGTAATTAGTGTTACAAACACTTATTCTGGATACCGGGCAGTGAAAGCTGTGATATCTCTGAAACGATCCTAGATACTCAGTTACTTTCTCTACAGCTATTCTGATGTTGACATTCTTTTGAGGAACTTGCAAATGAATGATTTAAGAGATTATTCTTTTCTGATGATTTAAGAGAACAAATGATGTCAGAGTAGTTCAAATAGATGCTACCCTGAGTGTTGAGATTTTAGTTAAATGTATAAGTACTTTTGCAGCTGAATTAGGGAATCTGTTGGATTTGAGTTACCTTCTGAATCTTTGTTGGAAAGAACTTGGAAATTGTTCCGTAGATGAGGAAAGAAAAGTAAATAATGTATGTGGAGGGGGGCTACTTAAGTGTCAGGCACATGAGACATAGGAACAGTCTTTTGAGGTATTTTACTAGTGATAGCTACCATTTATTAAGTGTTTCTAGTGCATTGATATTGTGTTAAGCGCCTTGGATGCACTAGCTGCTGCCTTTTAAAAATCAAACGAGAGGGCCGGGGATTTAGCTCAGTGGTTCCGCCGCCTGCCTTGCAAGCTCAAGGACCCGAGTTCGATCCCCGGTTCCAAAAAAAAAAGAATCAAAAGAGTGGGCCAGGGGTTTAGCTCTGGTTTCGCCACCTGCGGCCCAAGCGCGAGGACCCAAGTTTAATCCCCGGTACCAACAAAACAAAAAAATCAAACAAGTTAGGAATTCTTCCCTTTGGAGACCGGAGAAGTGAAGCTAGAAAAGTTAACAAATATGACTAAAGTCCCATAGATGGAAAGGGGCAGAATGTACATTTGATCATGAACCTTTTTGAGGGTCAAGGGGTATCTGGGATTGAACCCAGTGCCTTCACACTGAGTTACTTCCCCAACCCTTTATTATGTGTATATTTATTTTTATTTTGAGACATGATCTCACTAAATTGCCCAAGTTGGGCTCAAACTTGCCACCCTCCTGCCACAGCCTCCCAAAGTGCTGGGATTACAGGTGTGGACCACAATGGTAGGCTCTTTTCTTTTTTAATGTTCATTCCAGTGTACTGCATGGCATAGACTTTCCATAGAAATCTGTGCAAAGTGCAAGTGAGATAGGTCAGATATGAATGTGTGCAAGAAGACAAAGGTAGTTTTAGAAAGGAACAAGGTTGATAGATGGATAGACCTCAGTATTTCAGTGTTAGTGGATGAGTAGGGAACAACAGGAAGATTTAGTGAGAACTGTGTAAGAGGAAGGTGATGTAGGAATCATTTGGACTAATTACTTGGAAGAATGGAAGTCAGCATGAGATTTGTAACCTGGTGAAAAGAGAGCCAAATTACATCTCTTAAGATCTAGGCTGCAGTCCAAACTCTATTTACTAATTAAGTTACTTTTTCTCTTTCCTTTTTTGACAAGAAACAAAATCATTAGACTTTGTTTTTGTGCACTCCAAGTAATAATGCAGAGGATCCTAGGAGAATTAAGGTAAAGAACCCCCCCCCCAAATCATATATATGAGGATATACACGTGTGTGTGTGTGTGTGTGTGTGTGTGTGTGTGTAGTTTTTAAACATATATATACATTATATATCAGCGGTCTTCAACCTTTTTGGCACAAGGAACTGGTTTCGTGGAATTTGGTCTTGGGATGATTCAAGCTCATTACATTTATTATGTGCTTTATTTGTTATTATTACATTGTAATAGATAATGAAATAATTATACAACTCACCATAATGCAGAATCATTGAGAACCCTGAGATGTTTTCCTGCACCTAGAGAGTCTCATCTGGAAGTGATGGGAGATAGTGGCACCTGAAGTATGCTGCTTATGTCCAATCTACTCTGTAATCTTGTTTTGGTTGCCGTCACTGCAGAAAACCCTACTTTACAAAGGTAGCATGTTGGAAACAGAAGCAGGCTTTTCAGTGCTTTATGGCAGTCTCAGGATATTCTGTCTTGACTTTAATCCAGAAACTATGGAGATTTGAAGTTGTCTCAAACGTATTTTTAAGCCCATTATTATTTGCAGTCTCAAGCAGTTGATCCTCAAGTATGGACAAAATTGATTCAACTGGCTTATTCACAGATGGGTTGTAGATCCATTTCTTTCCAGTTCAGGAATCTTTTGTGGTTGGAAAGTAATACTCAAACTCCTTTGAAAGCTGAGATAGGTGATCACATGCTTCCTGCGACAAGACTTTGGCTCATTCTCTTTCAAAATCTTTACTGATGTTTGAAACATGTTAAAAAAAATCTAAATATTCATTTGTTGCCCTTATAATTCCAATTTGGCTTTGAATACAGGAACTTTGTCTGCTGATTTGAACACAGTTGTCATTTTCCCTTGAAGTGACAGATTGAGTTCACTGAGCAGATTAAATATGTCACATGAGTGGGGATTTAGCTCAGTGTGGTTCCACCGCCTGCCTCACAAGCACAAGGTCCTGAGTTCGATCCGCAGTACCAAAAACCAAAACAAAACAAAACAAAAATCTCTGGAGTGGCTCTCTTATCTCAAAAACTGGCTAGCAGTTTACCTTTAGAAAAACATCTCACTTCTGCATCTGTCTTCTCACAGAGCTGTGTAAACAGACTTAAGAGCAGGTCTTTTAAAGTAGTTCATAGTTTTAATCACATCGTGCAAAATGTTTTTAAGTTCAGGTAATGTTTTTCAGCTAGCCAGCATTTCTTTGTGGATGATAATTCAGAAATGACCTCTTTGACCCGAGTAATGAACCCAGAAAGCCATTCAGCCATGGCAGCTGCTCCATCCATACACATACTAACACAAAATGACCAATTTTCCTGATATGTACCCATTCAGACTTGAATAGTTCTGCAGCTGTGGTGTTGGTTGTCAACAAAAGTACATGTAATATATCTTCATGTTTATCCTCCTGAAAAATAATAACAAACTTTGTTGTCAACATTGGTACACTTGTCAACCTGGATTGTGTACCATAGTAACTCATTAATCCCCTCTGACAATTATGCCTCAACATCCTCTGCTATTTCATCAATTTGTGTAGTTATGATGCTAGCCAAAAGAGAAATGCATGCTAGTATATCCTCTCTAAAGTTTACAACAAATGTCCTTAACAACAGTCAGGATCAACCCTTCACCAGTCGTAAAGAGCTTCTTAGCTTTAGCAATGTGGTTAGCCACTAAGAATGATGCTTAAGAATGATGAAGTAGTGACCTTCGATAATTGCTTCTGTTCTTCATGTTCTTTTTTTTTTTTCTTTTGAAAAACTCTAAAAGCCTTATCTTTTCATGCAGAGTGCTTGGTCTTCACGTGGTGAAGCAGTTTTGAAGGGTTCATGGCTTTGTTGGCTAGCTGGTTGACACATATTATACAAAATGGGGTTGGAGAATGTAAATCATCTGTTGTAATGAACCTGTAATTTAAGTAGGACTCTTGCTGTTTTCTTTTAAATGCAGCTTTCTTTTTGTTGGCAGTCTTAGTCTTGCTGTCTCACCATTGGGTCTTTTCAAAGAGGCTCTCCAGTGACATTTGATTTTTACTCATTTTGACTAGGGATAATTTCTGGGTGTACCAAAACTGTGATTGAGACAAGTACAAAGTTTGGGAAAGAGGTGCAGATGGAAGTGGTAAATAAATTAATAGGTGTACTACACACAGACTAAAGTATCTGTCAGATTCTCATTTAAAGCAGATGCATCTGTACAAATGAACTGTAACTCACTTGCCACTATAAAAGCCTGCCACCAGATACAGCTTAATTGTCACTTGCGACTCACTGACAGGGTTTTGATATGAGTCTGTGAGCAGTTTTTATGTTCTCTGTGCAGTCAAACTTCTCTGCTAAAGCTAACCTGTATTTGCAGCTGCTTCCCAGTGCTACCATCACTGCTTCAGCTCCACCTCAGATCATCAGACATCATTAGATTCTCATAAGGAGCATGCACCATAGATCCCTCATATGTGCAGTGCACAGTAGGGTTCATGCTCATTAGAGCATCTAGTGCTGGAGCTGATCTGACAGGAGGTGGAGCTCAAGTGAAATGCAAGTGATGAGGAGTGGCTGTAAATACAGATGAAGTTTCTCTTGCTTGGCTGCTGCTTACCTCCTCCTGTGTGGCCTGGTTCTTAACAAGCCATGGATCATACTGGTTTATGGCCCGAGGGTTGGTGACTCCTGTTATATGTAATATCTTTGCATATTACACAATAACATATTCATATTTTTCTTCCTTCCCTGTCATTCAAGATTTTGACAAATAGCAATTTAGACAATCTAGGGAAGCCAGGCCACGTTATTGATACCTATAACCCATCCCATTGTATCCCACAGTGCTGCAACAGCCATGAGGGGGATCTTCTCATTAAAGAAAGGAGAGATTTTAGTGTCAAGGATAAGTCCCCTTTCTGGACTATTCATAGCTGGTTTTAGATTTCAGACAAGTTTCCCTGCCAGGCTTTGCAATATCCAGGGTAGAAATGAGGGGTAAATTCATAAAAATTCTTCTCTCCACTCTTCCCTCTCTTTATCCATCTACAGTGATACAAATAAATCTACCATGAGTCTTTTTCTAGATCAGTCTTTTTCTAGATCTAGATGAGTCTCTTTTAGATCAGTCTTGGAACTAAGCACCTTTTAGGCTAAACCAAAATATTCTCAGGTGTTAGCACTGGCAGGAGATTCCAGGCTCAGAGTGCAAAATTCCTACCCTAGGATCCTAGGAGCTCAGTCCTAGCTTAATCTCACATTCCCAGCTCTGATTTTTCTAGAATCTTGTTCTATCTCCAAGCTTCTTTGTTCAGTGAGTGTTGAGAGGAATGGAGAAGTCAAGTAAGAGAATGTATTTTCTTCTTTACACTCTTGTCCTTCATGTGAGCTAGTCTCTCCAAGATTGTGTCCTCGTTCTCTGATTGTTTGAGACTTTCATTAGGTTCTCCTACCAGGTTTCTCCTAATATCTCCCTTGCTGGAATGCAAGCTTCCTATAGTCAAGAATCTTATCTTCATCTTTGCCTCCCCAAAGTCTGTAGCACATTGTACATAATATTAAAGAAAGACCTTCAGGATACAACCTTGGCCACAGGTGATGTCACAGCTTGTAGTCCCAGCACTCAGGAGGCTGAAGCAGGAGGATTTCTGGGAGTTTGAGGCCAGCCTATACTACATAGTGAGATTCTGTCTCAAAAAAAAGAAAAGAAAAGAAAATGCAACGCCTCCTAGGGAAATATTGGTACATAAAAATTAAAAATTACATGGTAGGCCTAAAGGGAAATTTATCCCTGTCAGTTTTCTTTATATGACAGGCTAAGATAATGACTTTATTTTTGTTTGTTCCTTCCCACTCCCCAATTTTCTTGTAGGAATAATTTAAAGCAGTTTTAGTTCTTTATACCTTTTGGAGGGGTGGCACCTGTAAGGACATCATTCTAGGTAATTTGAACTGTGATTTATTGTAGCTCATTAGAAAAAGGATGTGAAAGTGAAGAGCAAATGGGAAAGGGGAGAAATCGTAAGTACTTGAGGTTTAAGCAGCCTAGCCAGGAGAGAGATGAGATAGAGGAAACTGTTGGAATTAACCCTTGTACCTAAACATCATGCTCCTGTCCTTCCACAGTCCATGTGGAAGGGGCCGAAGCCAGTGAGGGAGAGGAAGAAGACTTCCTAAGACCGGCAGAAAGGCCCATTTGGTAGGTGTGTGAAATACTTTGGCCTTTCCAGAGGGAGGGCTTATGGCAATATGTATCATGGTGTAAAGTATGCATACTGTTTACCCAACAATTCTTCTAGGAATTTATCCTGAGAGCAACAGAATGTGTAAAGACTTACAAAGAAAGCTATAACTTTCTATAATTAGGAAATACTGAACAGAATCTGAAATAGCCATTGGTAAGAGAATGGCTACATGAATTCTGGTTCCTGCATGCAATGGAATGCTAAGCAGCCATTTTAAAAGGTGATGGAAGCCAGGTGTTGTGGCACACACCTGCAATCCGAGCCCTCTTGAGAGGACGAGGCAGGAGGAGCACAAGTTGCCTCAGCCGGGCAACTTAGACCCTGTCTCAAAATAGATAAAAAAATGCTAGAGGGAGGTATATTTCAGTGGGAAGGCCCTGGGTTCAAGTCCCACTAGAAAAAAAAAGACAATATTAATGTACTGTACATTTATAGTTGCTGACAGATTGAGCAAAGGAAAAACAAAACAGAACAGCATATCTCACTTTAAAAAATTACATGCTTCTTTATATATCTAGATACAGATACCTGGAGGGGCTGGGATATAGCTCAGAAGTAGAACACTTGCCTAGCATGCAGAAGGTCCTGGGTTAGGTCCCCAACACTGCAGAGAAAACAGAGATATCTGAAATGATGTTCACCCAAGTATTCATAGCTATTATTTCTAGATGGTAGTTTTGGCTTTTTGACTTTTAAACTTTTATTTATTTATTCATTCATTCATTCATTCATTCATTCATTATAATACTGGGTATTGAACCCAGGGTCTTCCCACTGAGTTATATCCTCTGTCTTTTTTTTTTTTTTTTTAAGGTTTTATTAAGTCACCAAGTTACCCAGTTTGGGATTGAGGTTGAATTTGTGATTCTCCTGCTTCCTTCCCAGAGTGCTTGGGATTGCAGGCTATGCCACCATGCCCAAATGAAATGTTTGAATATTGAGTGGGCAGATAGCATGTATATTTATATTTATTGTTTTTTAAGAGATACAGTCTTCCTATGTTATCCAGGCTGACCCTGAACTCCTGGGCTCAAATAATCCTCCTGCCTCAGCTTCCAGAGTAGCTGGGACTACAGGCATGTACCACTGTACCTGATTAGTAATTTTTTTATCCCAAAAAAAGAAATAAAAAAGAACATTGAATGCTTGCCTAGCATATGTGTTTGATATGTTTGATATCCAGGAGAGAGAGAGAGATTAAATGTTTGAATAGAACCAGACCCAGGGGTATATGTCTTTGCTATACATACTCTGTGCAACAAAGCAAAATGTCTGTAATAACATAGGAAAGAAACATCTTTAAGATTTCCATGATCAAAAAATGGCAAATGGAAATATAAATTAAGATAAATATAATGCCACTAATATTTATTTACTTTTATTTTAGCAAACATAAAACATATTTATAAGTGTTTTTGTTTATTTGTGATCCTAAGAACATAGATTCTTCTAGTGCTAATTCTTTTACCACAGTAGGTTTTCCGAAATTTAATATCCAGACAGGAGAGGGCTTTTAACATGATGAATTATGTACTTTCCGCTTTTGTCAACTCACCTGAAATCTTTGCTGTCTTATATAACTTGTACAAAAAACATGATCCATTTTGCCAAGTCAGTCTAAAAGTTTCAGGATGCAATTCACAGATGCTTTGAAAAACATTAGTGAGGTGCTTCCTGTGACTTATTTAAACTATACTTGTTGGTAGTCAGAATGAGAACATAATTTGGCTATATGATATATATTTTAAAAATACATTCCAACTGTATTACAACATGGCTTGTTACTGTGTAGATTAAGGTATAGTTATAATCAGATTGTGGTCCTATAGTTGTAAGAGTCCCTAAAGTTATGTATACTCATATGTTTTTTAATTGGCTTGACATAGCGTTCTACAACACAAACAGCTCCTAACCCCTATTGAAATTATGAGCCATCAGGGCACTGTGTAGGACATGTAGACTCTCAGTGATAAATGCTATGTAGTCATTAAAAAAATAAAGATGTTGTTAACCTCCATTTGGAAGTCATGGAATGATCACCACAAACTATATCTGGAAAAAGAAGTTATAGAACAATTTAATATAACCCCATTTTATAAAATCAGATACCCATATCTCTGTGTGTGTACATGTGTCTAAGTGTATAATGTGTATGTTGTGTACATAGAGAGGAAGCAAATGGCATACGCTATTCACAGGTTTTATGAAATGAAATATTTACAATTTTTATAAAATGCCTACTTTCTCAAGCATTAGAAATCTGTGAAAATGTAGAGTAGATGTTACATATCTTAGAGAACTTGGCAAAGATAGAAGTATTACGTGTATGCAGAATTTCATTTGAACGTCATCTTGTTTTTACAGTTAAAACAACTTGTTCTTGTGAAGATTGGATTTTCCT
Source organism: Heterocephalus glaber (assembly GCF_000247695.1). Next base: position 9,422,640 of record NW_004624787.1, read on the forward strand.
TTTTTAGCCCTTGAAAATTGACAACTTCAGATATACACAAAATAAACAAGAACAGTGCAGTGACCTCCCACACATCCATCTTCCAGAAACAGTAATCATCACGTTTGCTTCATCTATACTCCCAGCCACTTTGCCTTCCTGAAGCTGGATTGTTCTGAAGTAGATCCCAGATAGCATTATCATTATCAGATTTCATCTATAGATTTTTCATTATGTACTTATAAAAGATAAGTAATCATTTCTTTTTATATATTGTACTTACCATTTATAGAATTTCCATTTGGATTTTTTTTATTATGGTTTCTATTTTTGGGGGGGGATTTCCCACCTGTTCACTCATTATGTTCATTTTTCCCTTTAAGTACTTGGACATATATTTTATAACAGCTATTTTAAAGTCCTTGTCTATTTTATAATTTGGGTTATCTCAGGGTCTGCTTCTGTTTTATGGGCTGCTTTTACCCCTTGATTACAGGTTATATTTTCTGCTTCTTCTCATGTCATGATAGTATTTAATTATATATATGACATAATGGATAATATCTTGTGGAGATTGTGGGTTTTTTTCTTTAAAGTATGTTGGGTGCCATTCTGACAGGCATTAACTAAATTATTGGCAAATCAGTTTGATTTTGCTAGGATTGGTTTAATTCTTTGTTATGGAAGATCTATTTGTATTTTGCCTTTAAAGGGAGAGGGATTATTCTAGCACAGTAGTCAGCAAACTTTTCTAGAAAAGAACATGATAAATATCTTAGGCATTTGCAAGCCTCTGTTGCAGCTGCTCAGATCTACCAGTGGAGTGCAAAAGCACCAAAGACAGTACTTAAACAAATGAGCATAGCTGTTCTACAAAGCTGGCCAGCTTTGGCCCTTAGGCCTTCATTTGCCCATCCTTCCTGTTAGTACACGATTCTTATTCCTAAGGCTTGCTACTTCTGAGGTCTCAGCTGAATGCCGGAGGGTGTGTACTCTGATGGAGCTGTTGATGGGACTCCCACTCTTCCCTGCCTGTGCTGCAATCTCTACAGCAGCCGGTCTGGTACACCCTGTGGAGTGTCACAGCTCTCAGATGCCCCATTCCCAGGACCCCACCCCACCAGATCTAGCTGCTTCTGCAGCTAGACCTCTGCTCTCTGACTCCTCAGCTAAGCAGTGGCACTGTGCTCTGCTTGGGCACCACCTCCTGATGCCACAATTAGGAAAGATTTCCAAGACAGAAATCTGGGGCCAACCTGGGCTCGCCTTGTGTGTTGTTATCTTCTTGAAGGTTCACAGTCCTGTACATTGCCTAGCATACAGTGTCAAAAAATAGCTGCCCCACATGTTTTGTCTAGTTGCCTAAGGCAGAAGGGAATTCCTGTACCAGTTATTCTAACATGGATAGAGGAGGATTTTTTGTTGTTCTTTTTAACTGATGGGTTTACTTTCCCTCTTCTTTTCTTCTTTCTTTTAAAATTTATTTGTTGAAGCAACTGGTTAGTCTGCTCTATGGAGCTTTCTACTTTCTGAATTTTTCTGATTGTATTGTATTCTACTAGGGTGGTTTAAGATGTTCCTCTGTAAGGTGGCAGTTAGATCCAAGGCCTGATTTGATTTAGTGAGACTGTTTTGTTGTTTGGCAAGAGTACTTTGTAGGTGGTTGTTGTTTTTTTGTAACATTAGTGGCCATAGGTGATCATTACATAGCTTCATTAACTCATTAGAAGTTTTCAAAATGGTAATACTTTAATTCCATCATTCCTTCTTCATTTACCAGAAAATGTCTACAAAGAGAAACCCTCTCATCAGGTATCTAATTGCCCTGATAGACCCTGGCAAGGAAAATTAAGTGCTTGATTTGGTCTCTTTACTTAATCAAATTACAGAATAACAAATTTATCCTGCAAAAGTGACCAATGAATTTTTTTTTAGAACCATCATATGGATCTACTTCCTTAATTTTCTGAAAGTACATGAAAGGATCATGGAGTGTTGAAATAAAATCCTGAGGCAGGATTGCAAGATTCAGGAATAGAAGAACAAAAGCTATTGACAAAAGTAGCATTTTAAAAGATGGAATTTAGGAAATTCTTACTATAATTTGATGTTATAAGAGTGGAAAATTATAGGCTCAGAGAGGATTGAACATCTTCCAAGGCTTTCTGCAAGTTTTCTCTAAGGGTATGAGACATTCACACAACAGAATGCTTATTTCTGCATATAGTGAAGTGTCAGATTTATGCTTAGAATAAATATGCTTCTCAGTACCTACAAGGGTGATTTCTACAAGATGAAAAGGCAACTGGGTAAAAATACGGTTTTGAGTATTGTCTCTGTAACTCATTATCACATGAATTTAAAAAGTAACTGAAGTTTCCACTCAACTTTACCTAAGATTGTTCTAAAAAATAAAACCTATTTTTTAAAAAAGTAATAAGAGGGCGGGGCATTTAGCTCAGTGGTTCTGCCGCCCGCCTTGCGAGCACAAGGTCCCGAGTTTGATCCCCAGTACAAAAAAAAAACAACACAAAAACCAATAAATAAATAAAAAAAGATAAAAAAGTAATAAGAACCTGTGGCACTCAGGAGGCTGAAGCAGGAGGATCACAAGTTCAAGGCCAGCCTGGGCTACATAGTGAGACTCCTCCCCCAATTCCAAAATACAAAAATAAAAACCAAACCTGTGGAAACATTTCGCATAAGAAATGTCCCTTTCTTTTTACCAGGTGCACCATTTTTGATGTGGTCTCAGTAATCCCACAAGGCCCCTCACATTCATGAGAGGTGACAAAGAGCCCCTGTTGGTAGGATAAGGATGAGAGAATCTTGTCCCTCTGAGGCTGTTTCCTGAATGCAGTGGGAAAGGAGTAAGCGCCCCAAATATATGCAAATTTTGTGTGTTTTCCTGAGGAAAAAATGTGCCTGGTTTTCATTAATGTCACATAATAAGATGTATTTTTTGGAAAAAAGTTATATTGTCCTTAGAGTATTAAAATTCAACTTGTTTCTTTGTTTATTTTATTTTGCAGTACTGGGAATTCAACCAGGGTCTTTGCACTGAGCTACATCCCCAGCCCTTTTTTATTTTTGTGCTTTTTACTTTGGGATAGGGTCTCACTAAGTTACTAGGTTACCCTGGCTGGAGTAAAACTTGTGATCCCTCTGCTGCAGCCTCCCAGAGTGCTGAGATTACAGGAGTGCACCACCACACCAACTTTCAACATTTTTTATATGCCTCCCATTAAGTGATGGATTCTGTCCCCTGTCCTAGAACCTAGACTATCATTGAGCAGCTTCCACCAAAGAAGTACAGGCCAAATGATGTGTGACTTGGGAGGCTGTTAGAAAAGAGAGTGCAACTTCTTTTGCCTTAGTCACTGGAACCCTTATGCTCAGAACAGAAGCTGATTTGTGAAACAAACAAACAAACTATCCTGTGGTGACCATGCTATGAAAAAGCCATGCTATGGGGAGATACCACATGAAGGTGGCCCAGTTAGGAGTCCTAGCTTTGAGTCATCCTATCCCAGGCACTGACAGGTGAGTAAATGAGCCTTCAGATGGGTCCAGCACCCAGCTGTTGAATCACCCCAGCCTTCAAGTCTTCTTGACTGAAGGCCTTGAACATCAGACAGGCTCAGACATTGATTTCTTAATTCCTGGGCCATATAATGCATGAGTATAATTAAATTTTTTTTTACTCTGTTCAGTTTGGGGTAATCTATTACACAGCGGTGATGACTGAAACAGTTACATCTAACAGCCAACAACAACTATTTTTCAGTGGAAAACCTAAAGAACCATTTGTACGGAGTATCAGGCACAAAATTTGGAGTCACCACATATGCCAAAGTATAGTTTCTTATCAGATATTTATTCATGGTCTAGATGAAGTATAGCAATCAGGAGTCGTGTGTGTGTGTGTTTGTGTGTGTGTGTGTGTTTGTGTGTGTGTGTATGTCTGTGTTACCAGGGATTTCACCCAGGGGCTCCACATGCAAGGAAACCACTCTACCACTGAGCTATACCCATATTTTTTTATTTTAAAAGAGGATCTTACTAAGTTGCTCAGGCTGGCCCTGAACTTTCAGTCCTCCTGCCTCAGTCTCCTGAGTGGTTGGGATTATAGGTCTGTGCCACCACACCCAGGCAGAGCAATTTTTATCGTAAGTAATATGGCTCTGTATCATGGCTGATTTCCGCCTTTACCAGGCTTCTAGGAAACCCAACTAGAAAATTCACTCAAGGTAAAATTTATCCATAAAGAATTATCTGTAAAAGCAGGCTAGCAATATTAATTTAGTCAGAATAGAATTAGGGCAAATTCTAAGAGAAAGTAATTTGTGGACTTTTTCAGCATCTATACTCATTACCCCCTTAATGATCTCATTAGTTCCATAACTCTAAACAGTGTCCATTAAACTGTAGATTCCCATATTTTTGCTCCCAGCCAAGATCTTCCTCCTAAATTTCAGATGCATACATCCAACCACTTACTGAACATTCTGTTCTTCACAGTCATCTCAAAATCAACATGTCCACAACTCTTGAATTGGATTTCTGATCTCCTCCCTCTGAAATCTACCCTACTCTACAGACTTCTCCACCTTAGTAGATGGTAACTAAAAAAAAAACAGAAAGCTTTATTGAGATGGAATACATCATACAATTCACCCATTCAAAGTGTAAAATCTGGGCTGGAGATCCACCTGCCTCAACTTCCCAATTGCTGGATTTACCAGTGTACACCACCTCCTCCAGCTCAAGCTCTTTTAAATAATGCTGCTGTGAACATTTATGTGTAATTGTGTGGGCATGTTTTATTTTGTCTTTTAAATAGAGGCTCTAGCCATAGTTAAGAGCAGAGGAAGGAAAAAAATTGGTAAGGAAGCAGGTCCACTGGAACGCTGTGGATCAGAGACTTCCTGGAGAGAGGGACTGAAAGAGGTGGAAAGAATAGAAGGAGGAGGAATTGGGGGAAGGGTTCCCCGGAACTAGGGAGGGGTTTCTACCTCTGAGTCAGGAGTGAAGGAAGAAAGGAAATTTCTTCTAAGGGTGAAAATACTTTTAAGTTATCTTTCCTGATTATAAAAGTAATGTGAGGGAGTGGGAGCGTGGCTCAATGGCAAGTGCTTGCCTAGCATGCACAAGGTCCTGGATTTGATCCCCACACCACCAAAAAATAAAAAAAATAATAAAAAAAGAAATATGAGGAAGGCTGTAAACAGTGGCTAAGAATGTGGGTTCTGGGGCCGGGGATTTAGCTAGTGGTGCTGCTGCCTGCCTCGCAAGCTCAAAGTTCTGAGTTCCATCCCCAGTACCAAAAAAAGATGTGGGTTCTCAAGTGAGGATGCTTACTTAGTCCAAATTCTAATACTGTGCTTTGCTACTTATGGGAGCATGGACTCATTAGCATCACTTCTGTCATGCGCTGTTGGTCACACGGTATAGTGTCACGCAGAAGACTGGACCGGGGTGTGAGCACCAAGAGGCTGGCGGCAGCACTGTCTTGGAGGCTGCGGCTACACCTTCACTTAGCGCAATGCGTGACACTTGTGCTCATAGTAGCGATTCATAGTGGCAGTACTGACCGCCCCCGAGCACCGAGGAGTAGAGCCCCCCCAGGAAGAAGGAGGAGATTCTCCCGGGCCGCCGTTGCACCACCCCAGAGCACTGAGGAGGTGAGCCACGTGGGCACCAGCAGCAACGCTCCCCCCGCCCCCGTGGCTGTGCCAAGGCAGTACCTGGATCCACACTGCAGAGGTGCAGGGGCTCGTAAAGGACATTGTTCTGAGCTCCAGAAGATAGAGCAGAAGTAAACAATAGAAAGAGGGCCTCTCTGAGGCTCCTTGATGAAAATTGAAGCCCACTGGAAAAGTGAAGAAAATCTGCAGTAAAGGCACACCAGACCACCGTAGTTGGTAAGTTAGAGGGATCACCACCTCCCATCGGAACCTGGACTATCTTCAGGGGAAAGGCAGCTGGAACCTGCAGTAGAACCTTTCAGAGTTCAACCCTGCAGGAGGTCAGGGAGCTCAACTTGGGCTTTGCAGCCAGAAATCAGCCTGAATCTCAGGGGTCTGCTGCTAGCTTGCTGAGACTAATTGACTTAGATCTGCACACTGCTGCCCACGTTGTCTATTGTGACAGCAGACATACCCTGAAGGAGGCCCTTTATTTTTATTTTTTATTTTCAAAGTTATTTATTTCTCTTATTTTAAATTTTTTTCTCTTTTCAAATTTTTTTTCTTTTTTCTTTCTCTCTTGCTTTCTCTCCCACCTTGTTCATCCCTCTCCCTTTTTGTTCATGTTACTGGCCTAATTCAGATTTCATTTTTCTTTTTCTTTTTTTCTCTCTTTTTCCTTCTCTCAATTTTCATTAGTTTTAAAGGAAAGTGAAAACAGTTTCTAGCTTCCCTATTGCTGTAAGGTTGTTCTGTTCTTGTCTTTCATTTTGTCTTTTCCTCTTGTCTTCAACAGTTTCCTACAGTTTGCGTGATCTTCCTGTGTCCTCTGGCCTTCTAACCTTTCCCTATCTTTGTACCTATCTATCCCTCCCTCCCCAACTCCTTCTAAGCCCCCTTCCCAAAGGGTAAAGTTGCTATATGGAAGAGTTTATTCACTATAAATGTATTTTGGGCTGGTCCTCAATTTTTATTGAATTTACACGGTTAAAAGCAATAGATTAATAACTACCACAAATTGTCATTTTCTAAGCTGTGCTTGATGCTGTTGTTGCTGCTGGTTGTATCACTTGGTCTAAGGTGTTGTGATTGATTTAATCAGTTGTCCTTCTTTGTATACTGAAAATGAGATTGCCTAAGAGTCATTAGAGACTCAAAACCTAAAAACCAACTATATCTGCAAGACACCTCTGAGAAGCAGTCATTCTGTAAGTGTTCTAAATACAAGCAACAAAGATACTTACAATAAGAAATATTGAAGTATCAACCCAGGAATTAAACCAAAAACAGTACCAGCAACAAAAATAGAAATGAGAGGACACCTAAGCAAGGCGCAAACCCAGACTTCCAGCTCACCAAAGGCAAATTCTGGGGGAAACGAGGTGGAAAAATCTGATAGTGAACCACCTGGACACCCTGAACTGATAGCACAGGAAGTAACAAAACAGATGAATGAGGCTCTAGAAAAATTCAAAACAGAAATAATTTCTCAGATAACTAAAGAGATGGTGAGCAGAGTGAAAGACATGATTAGAGGCTCTAGAACAGAAACAGATTAAAAAAATAGATGAGCCCAGAACCATGCTGGAAGCCATGAATGCGCAGCATAAGAAAGAAATGGAAACCGTGATCGCCCAACATAAGAAAGAAGTGGAATCCATGAAACAGATTCAAACAGATATCCAGGAGATTAAAAACTCTATTGAAAGCATTCGCAGTAGAATGAGCCAATGTGAAGACAGAATTTCAGATGTAGAAGACAGGATTGTGGTCAATGACCATGAAAAGAGAGATCTCTTAAAAATAGTAAGGGACCATGAGAAATCGATCCAGCAGCTCCTAGATGACGCAAAGAAGAATAATATAAGACTGATAGGAATCCACGAAAAAGCAGGAGAAAGTACAAATGACATAAAAAAACTGTTCACAGAATTAATGACAGAAAACTTCCCAAACAGAGCAAAAGAATTTGACATACAGATAAGTGAGGCATATAGGACTCCAACTAGCCATGATAAAGAAAAATCTACACATAGTGGCAGTATTAAAATGTTATAGAGATGTATAAAGATGACAGATGACACTGTCCCACCATTTAGATAGAAAGATTAGGTATTAAGTGATTTTCTCCCCCGCTAAGGAAGGTTACTAATAATATGACCATCATTTCAAAAAAAATTTTTTTATCACATCCACAAGAGAAAGTTTATTAATTACTGAAAAAAATACCTTAGGAAAATTTTAACTTTTTTTCAGTACTGGGGATTGAATCCAGAGCCTTGTATGAGCTAGACAAGCATGGCCACTGAGTTACATCCCAGGCTTAAAAATTAACTTTTGATTCCTTTTACCTCTCACATGTAGAGTTTGTATTTAACACCCTTGTTCTTCCTTCCATTCAGCCTGTGATAACTGCATTTGGGGCCTCACATCCCATCTCTGTCATCAGTAAGTTGACGGTTTTCTTATAAAATCAAGTAAGAAACAAGTGGCGTATTCAGACTGGCTGATGCTGAGGAGGACCAGCCACCCTTCCACTCTGCCCTACTTTATGCTCTGCAGAACAGCTGTTGGGGCCTGTTGGTAGGGAGCAGGGCCAAGGGACACAGCAGAAGTCTACATGGGGCCAGTGAGTGGGAGACAGGACAGACAGCATTAGGAGGGCTTCACACGAGAGAAGTGTGGGGAGGATTATTTATTAACTAGCTAAAAAGAGAGCCCTTGAATGTCTCTATCACAACTCACTTTTCAGCGATTTCTCTAACTCGGGACAGTACAACAGTATGCAACGCAACTGTGTACCTAAAGAAAACTCAGCAGTCAGTCGAGGACTTTTACAAACTCAGTTTGGGTGATTAGTACTTAGTGGTAGCTTCTTTTGTAAGGGCCAGATTAATTTCCTAATGCTGTTTTTCTACTTTAATGTTATTGCTTTAATCATTAGAATACCACCATTCCTTGAGGCAATAGGAAGCTATTGAAGATTTAATGAGATTCATATTGCTTATGCCTAAATGTTGATGACTTCCTGCATGCATATTAATCATCCCTGACCTTGATCTTAAATTCCTTCCCAGTACAGATTCTCATCAAGCATACCTACTACATCCCTCGTGTTCACCAAATACCTGGTTTGTTTCCAAAAGTACATAAAAGAGCATTAAATTTGATGTTCAGTGTGTGTCAAATTTTCGGAACCTTTGTCTGATTTGTCTTCCAATTCTTACCGTGACCATAAATCTGGAAAATTGAGGGGGAGGAAAGTCAGTTAACCCTTAACAGGGGATTTAGCCTTCTTTTTGACTGTTTGTTCTATTGCTTCTCGGCCTTTTGGCTAAGATCAAGTGAAGACTGTTCATTCTGTATAGCAGACTTTGAACAGACCTAATTGGTTGTCTAGGTCGGGATGTCCAACTGGCACCTTTCAGCCCATCCAGGCCACAGAGCATTTCTGCATGGCCCGAGCGTGCACTCCGGCTGTCAAGCAGCAGGACTCACTTCTGTTGCTGTTTCCCTCACCCTGTCCTTTAGTTCAGGCCCACCCCCTCCTACCAAGGAGGCCTGGAAAGCTGGGGCTGGCCACCTGGCCTCCTCATGTCCAGCATCTGTGCATCTGCCCCACTTATCCCCCTAGCCACTTTGGCAGATTTCCTGATCAGTCCCCCAAATTAGGAGCCAGGGCAGGAGTTGAGAACATGAGAGGAGAGGTGACAGGTCTCAAGAGTCTGAGAGAAGATAAATGCAAGAGAGGCAGGTGGAAAGGATCACACCAATTGAAGAAAAACAAGTAAATATGTAAGAGTTGAGGATGAGGAGGTCTGTATACGAAGAGGCAGGATGTGAAGGGAAGATGTAGGTAAAGAGTTGAAGGAGCTTATGTGTGGGATGCCAGTCACTGAGATGAGTGATGAACAAAAGAGGGAAATCTGTGTGTGAAAGAGGCCACCCATGTGAGAATGAGAACTGTGGAGAGAGCAGAGCAACTGGCAGAACTTGACAGCCTGCCCCTGTGGGAGACAGAATGACAGAGTAGTTTTCCCTGATATATACCAGGGCTGAACCCAGGCCCTTTATTGCAACAACAACAAAATTAAGAGGTCCCAGCTTGCTGAGGTGACACACACCTGTTTATCCCAGCTACTAAGGAGGCTGAGGCAAGAGGATCATAGGTTCAAAGTCAGCCTGGGAAACTTAATAAGACCCTGTCTCAAAACTTAGAAAAAGGCTAGGAATGTAGCTCGTGAAAGAGTACTACTGGGTTCAATATATATACTGGGCACTATATATATATATATCTGATATGTAAAATAAATTATATAATATGTAACAAAGCATATATAATTATATTAATGTATTGTTAAATATATAATTATATTCTATATTTATATTATAAATTATAAAATACCATATATAATTTTCTATATATATTTGCAGTACTGAGGATTGAACCCAGGGGACTTTTACCACTCAGCTAAATCCTCAGTCCTTTTTTAAATTTTTAGTTTGAGACAGGATCTTGCTAGTTGCCCAAGCTGGCCTCAAACCTGAAATCCTCCTGCCTTAGCCTCCCAAGTACCTGGGATTACAGGTTCGTGTTACTGCAGTCAGGTTTCCTGGAAAGGTTTAAGAGTACTCTATTCTTGTTTTATGGTTGCAGTATCTTCCTTGGGTATGTTATAAACAGTTTTCTAGAAATTTTCTTCTCTGTAGTCTGTTCTGATTTTTTTCATTTTTCTTTTTTAGTTTGGTATGTGTTTTTTGTAAGAGCAGCTGTCTCATATATTTGGTTATCCATTTTTTCAAAGCACATCTTTACAATTTATGAAGTTTTCAGTCATCTTGGGGAGTGGTTACATGTACATGTTACCGCTTGTTTTTTGTTATTTTGGGTTTTTTTGGTACCAGGGATCAAACTCGGGTCCTTATGCTTACGGGGCAGGTGGCAGAACCACTGAGCTAAATCCCCGGCCATTGTATTTTTTTTTTAAATCCTCTTCCCTTCCCTTCCCCCTCCTCCTCTAGTTCCCCTATCACCTTTTACATATTTGTTGATATTATTTGTCTTAGCTCCTGTTATGGCATATAATGTTTACATTCATTGGAGTTATTAGGATCCTGTACATGGTGCATCTTTATTCTTCTGATTTCCCCTTCTCCTCTCCCTCACCTCTCGTTTGTTTGGACCACTTCCTTATTGAGTAAGATCTATCCCTTTGTCCCTTTCTATCCATCCTTTATCATTTTTTGTTTGTATTTTGCCTCACTCAAATGAGAGAGACCATATGATATTTAAGCTCATGTTTGTGATTTTCTTCACTCAACATTATATTTTCCAAGTGCATCCATTTTCCTACAGATGCCTCAAATTTGTCATTCTTTATAGCTAAGTAGTATTCCATTGTATATAGATACCACATTTTGTTAATCAATCATTTGCTGATGGGTATACAGGCTGCTTCCAGGATTTAGCTACTATGAATGTGCTGCTAAAAACATTGGTATGCAGGTATCATTGTAGTATGATGACTTAAGCTCTTTGGGGAAGATACCTAGCAGAGGGATAGCTGGGTCAAATGGAATTTCTAATTTCAATTCTTTGAGTAATCTACATACTGATTTCCATAATGGTTGTACTAGTTTGCATTCCCTCCAACAATACAATTCTTTTTTCTCCACAGCCATACCAGCATTTGTTATTGTTTGATTTCCTAATGATTACCATTCTTTCTGAAGTAAGGTGGAATCTTAGCATTGTTTTAATTTGCATTAAATGACCAGAGATGTTGAACATTTTTTTTCATATATTTGTTAACAATCTGTATTTCTTCCTCTGTGAAATGTCTGTTCATTTCTCTAGTCCATTTCTTAACTAGGTCTTTAATTTTAGGTGGTTTAATTTTTTTGAGTTCTTTGTATATTCTAGATATTAGTCCTCTGTCTGAGGAGTAGCTGATATTTTTTCCCATTCTGTAGGTTGTCTCTTCACACTACTGATTGATTCTTTTGCTGTATAGAAGCTTTTTAGTCTGATATAATCCCGTTTGTAGATTCTTGCTGTTATTTGTTATGCAATTGAGATTCTGTTTGGAAAATCTTTTCCTACACCTGTCTTCAAGTGTTTTACCTATTTTATCTTCCAGAAGGTTTAATGTTTCTATTTTAATGTTTAGATCTTTGATCCATTTTAATTTTAATTTAGTATATGCTGAGAGGTAAGGGTCCAGTTTCATTTTACAAAGAGGTAACCAATTTTCCCAGCATCAGTTGTTGAATAGTCTATCTTTCCTCCAATGTATCCTTTTGGCCCCTTTTTCAGAGATCAAATAGTTGAATGTCTGAGGAGGTTTCTGTATCGTCAGTTCTGCTCATTGATCTGTGTGTCTGTTTTTGTTCCAGTACCATGCTGTTTTTATTGTTATTGCTTCATAGAAAAGTTTGAAGTCTGGTACTGCTATGCCACCTGCTTTGCTCTTACTGCACAAAATTACTTTTGCTATTCTGGGTCTCTTCTGGTTCCATACAAATTTTAGGATTTTTTTCTCTAGATCTGTAAAGTATGTTGTTGGTGTTTTGATTAGGACTGGATTGAATCTGTATAACACTTGGAAGTATGGCCATTTTGACAATATTGGCTCTGCTAATCCAGGAGCAGGAGACATCCAGGAGCAAGGACTTCCATTTTCTGATATCGAGTTCTTTGGGTCTTCATATTATCTGTAAATAATGATAATTTGAGTTCTTCCTTTCCTATATGTATCCCTTTTATTTCTTTCTCTTGCCTAATTGCTCTGGGTAATGTTTCAAGTACTGGGTTAAATAGAAGAGGTGACAATGGACATCCTTGTCTTGTTCCTGATTTTAGGGGGAATACTTTTAGTTTTTCCCTATTTAGTATGATGCTGGCTATTGGTTTGTTGTAAATAGCCTTTATCATATTCAGGTATTGTCCTTCTATACCTGTATTTTTCAGAGTTTTTATCATGAAGAGGTATTGCATTTTGTGGAAAGCCTTTTCTGCATCTCCTGATATGATCATGTGGTTTTTATCTTGTCCCTGTTTATTTGATGTATTACATTTATAGACTTAAGTATGTTGAACCATCCTTGGATCTCTGGGATGAAACCTACTTGATCATAGTGTATGATCTTTTTGATAATGTGCTGCATTATATTTACTAATATCTTGTTGAGGATCTTTGCATCTATGTTCATTAAAGAGATTGGCCTATAGTTCTCTTCTTTAGTTGGGTCTTTATCTGGTGTTTTTGTAACAGGGTGATACTGGGTCTTTAAGTATGTTATTTCTCAGCTAGCCCTGATAGTTTCCACTGCAACAGATTAGCCTGTTACTGTTGTAGTTGAATTGATTCTATAGGAATAATCCTTACTCAGTGGACAAGTGAGTGCCAGTGAATTTGTCTGCTGAACCCACCATCACACCCAGGGAGAGGGACAGCAAGAGTTCCTAACCCAATAACTCAGACTTGAACAGACTCTCCAAGGATACCTGCAACCTGGCAGAAAGAGGTCTTGAGTCTGAGTTAACCTCAGTTTTGCGGTGGAGAGACCATAGGAGTAATTGAGGTATGAACACTCAGATTCTCTGGCAAAGAAGCTAATGGGAATCCCATATACAATGGCTAATTGAAATATCTAATCAGTGTTCCTCTACCCAGCAACATTGGACATGTTATTGGTTTAAGTTTTTGTATGTTTCTTAAGTTATTTAGTGATGTGGGATTATGTTCTTTTTTGGTTTCAGGTGCATATTAGGTTGTTACTCTTGTGTATTTCTGGTTTTATTGGCTCTGATTTAATATATATCCAGGTTCTCTCCCTCATCTAGAGAATAGACAAAGGGAGGGAAGAGTAACTGCAAGGATTATCTTATAGAAATGTTGTAAGATTGAATCTGTGGATGCTGTTATAAATTGAAGTAATTCTTAGGGGCCAAGGGTTTAGCTCAGTGGTGCCGTGCCTGCCTGGAAAGTGCAAGGTCCTGAGTTCGATTCTTGGTACTGGGAAAAAAGTTATAAAAAAAAAAAGATAAAAACTGTACAGGAAAAAAAAACTACAGAAAATTGGTATAGATGGTCTTTATCTCAATCTGATAAAAGCCATGTATGACAAACCAACAGTGAACATCATACTAAATGGACAAAAACTGAAAACTTTCACTCTAAAATCAGGAACAGGACAAGGATGTCCACTGTCACCACTCTTGTTCAATATAGTTCTAGAAACACTAGCCAGAGCAATTAGACAAGGGAAATAAATAAAAGGAATAAGGATAGGAAAGGAAGAAGTTAAACTATCATTATTTGTGGATGACATGATACTCTAAATACGAGATCCCAAAAACTCCACCAAAAGACTTTTAGATTTGATAAGCAAATTCAGTGGCATAGCTGGATGCAAAGTTAACACTCAAAAATCAATAGCCTTCTTGTACACAAATAACATACTCACAGAGAGAGAAATTAGAGAAACAGTCCCTTTCACAATAGAATCCAAAAAAAATGAAATACCTAGGAATCAATCTAATGAAGGAAGTAAAAGACCTCTACATTGAAAACTATAGCACTCTGAAAAAGATCAAAGAGGATAACAGAAAATGAAAAGATATCCCTTGTTCTTGGATAGGCAGAACCAATATAGTGAAAATGGCCATACTTCCAAAATTGTTATACAGATACAATTCAATCCCAATCAAAATTTCAACAGCATATCTCACAGAAGTAGAAAAGACAGTCCTAAAATTCATTTGGAACCAGAAGAGACCTAGAATAGAATTGCACTTCTGGGCAACAAAAACAAGGCAGGGGATATCACAATCCCTGACTTTGAATTATACTACAAAGCTACTGTGATTAAAAAAAAAAAAACCAGCATTGTACTGGCAAAAGAACAGACCAGAGGATCAGTGAAGCACACTAGAGGATGCAGAAACAACTCCAGACACACTCAGCCACCTCATCTTTGACAAAGGAGCCAAACAGCTTCACTGGAAGAAAGACAGCCTCTTTAATAAATGGTGCTGGAAAAACTGGCTTTCCACATGCTGAAGATTGAAACTAGACCCATATCTTTCACCATGTACTAACCTTAAAATCTAAATGGATCAAAAATCTAAATGTTAAAACAGAAACACTAAATCTTCTGGAAGAGAGAATAGGCAGAACACTTGAGGACATAGGAGTGGGCAAAGACTTCATGAACAAAACCCAGACCACATGGGAAATACTACAAAGAATTAACGACAGGGACCTCATCTTATTAAAAAGCTTTTGCACAGCAAGAGAAACCACCATCACAGTAAAGAGACAACCCACACTGTGGGAAAATAATTTTACCAGCTATTCAGATAAAGGACTATTATCTGGAAAATATAAAGAACTCAAAAAATCAGCCCCCCCCCAAATTTCAAGACCCAATCAAAAAATGGGCATCTAAAATGAAAAGACACTTCTCAGATGAAGAATTAGAAACAGGACATAAATATATGAAAAAATGTTCAGCATCACTGGCCATTCATGAAATCCAAATTAAAACAATGCTGAGATTCCATCTCACTCCAGAAGGAATGGCTGCTATCAAGAAATCAACCAATAACAAATGCTGGAGGGGCTGTGGGGAAAAAGGAACCCTGCTCCACTACTGGTGGGAGTGTAGACTGGTGCAACCACTGTGGAAATCAGTGTGGAGATTTCTCAAAAAACTAAAACTAGAGGTCCCATTTGACCCAACTATACCTCTTCTTGGTATTTTCCCAAAAGAATTAAAAGCATCATACCACAGCGATATATGCACACCCATGTTTATAGCAGCACGGTATGCAATAGCTGAATCTTAGAAACAGCCCAAATGCCCATCAACTGATGAATAGGTAAAGAAGATGTAGTTTTTTATATAATGGAGTACTAGTCTGCCATAAAGAAGAATGAGCTTCACACATTTATAGCTAAATGGATGGACCTTGATACCATACTCCTAAGTGAAATAAATCGGACATACATGTTTAAATACCGCATTGTTTCTCTGGTGTGAGAAACCAAGAATAGAAATAAGGACTAAAATGTAGAATAGATATGGGAAATGGGAAGAAAATGTTCAAATGAAAAGGAGAACAAGGGAGGAGGAAGGAAGAAAAGGAAGGGACAAGGAAAAAAGTGAAAATAGAGGAATGGAAACAAACCTTTTGTACATAGGGGAGAGAGTTTGAGGTGCAGGAATAGGATAAAACAAAATTTAAAAAAAAATTGAAGCAATTCTTTGCAGCAAAATATAGAGACAGAGTTGAAATAACAGAAGTAGTAAATACTAGAACTGGACATACAAAGCTGAAAATTTTTCATGGAGAGGTAACATCCTACATATAACCACATACTGTCCTCACTTCTCTAGTTCCCAGCTGATAGTATCCCCTCCCCCCAAAAGCGGGGAGGAGAAAAAAGAGGACACATAGAATTTTTTGAAAGGTAGATCTCTCTCTCTCTCTCTCTCTCTCTCTCTCTCTCTCTCTCTCTATATATATATATATATATATATATATATTTTACAAGTAGGAGAATGGGGAAACAAGGAAATAGAAGATCAAGCCGCCCCCCTCAACTCTCCCAAGACAGCAAGGGATCACAAAAGGGAGAAGAGAATAAATACCAGATAGCAGAAATCTGTGAAAAGTTCTTAGAAGGGATGAAGAAAATAGATGAATTCAGAGAGGAAATGAACCAAAAGTTTACAGCAATGACACTCAATATGCCCGTGGTGAATTTCGGGAGAATGGGTAAAAAACTAGACAAGCTAACCAAAACAGTTCAAAATTTGAATGACATATTCAACAAGGATGTGAAATCCTCAAAAAGGTATGAGACAAAAATACCTGAAAAAGGGCCGGGGATTTAGCTCAGTGGTTCCCCCACCTGCCTCGCAAGCACAAGGTCCTGAATTCGATCCCTGGTACAAAAAAAACAAAAAAACCCCAAAACCTGAAAAAAACAGTGTAAAATTCATACATAGCAGAAATGACCAGTGTGAAGACAAAATGTCTGATATTGAGGACAAAATAGTGAATTACAATAAAGAGCTCAAAGAAGTAAAAAAGAAAATAAGAGGACAAGAGAAGACTATCTAGTAGCTACTAGATGACAACAACAACAAAAACCAATCGAAGGCTAATTGGAGTTAGAGAAAAGCTGTAAGTTTATACAGATGGATTCACCAACATGCTTACAGAAATTTTTGAAGAAAATTTGCCAAATGTAAGAAAAGATTTTAAAGTACAAGTAAGCACTGCTTATAGAACGCTATAAACAGTTATGATGAAAGGAGAAGGTCATCAAGGGATATTCTCATTAAATTTGCAGATATCCAGCAAAAAACCCAGAATTTTAAAGGCAGCCAGGGAAAAACAAAAAATCAAATATAAAGGTAAACCAGTTAGAAACACAGTGGACTTCTCAGCACAAACCCTGAAGGCCAGAAGAGTATGGAGTGAAGCATTTCATGCCCTAAGAGCAAATAACTTCCAACCCAGATTAACTTACCCAGCAAAGCTATCCTTCAAAATAGATGGAGAAAAAAGGTATGTCCGTGAAAAAGACCTAGTCAGAAGATATGTGAGTCCTAAGCCAGCTCTAGAGAAAATACTCAAAAATATTCTCAACAGAAACATAGGATTGGACACACCTAAAAACACAGAGGAGATTAGTGAGGGCAGTGGATAAACAACAAAAACATCAGGAAAAGTAAAACAAATGATATACCAACAGATAAGGTAGTGATAGTAAATAACCAACACATCTCAGTAATATCTGTCAATGTTAATGGCCTCTACTCTCCAATCAAAAGACATAGACTAACAGACTGGATCAAAAAACAGAATCCTTGGTTTCGCCGCCTGCTGCCTGCTACGCAAGCGCAAGGACACGAGTTCAATCCCCGGTATCAAAAAAAAAAAAAAACCAACATAATCCAACAATCTGTTACATTCCAGAAACTCATCTAATCTAAAAAGAGGTTCATAGACTAAAAATTAAAGGTTGGAAAACAACATTTCCTCAACCAGGACCTCAAACATTTCCTCAACCAGGACCTCAAAAACAAGCAATTCTAATATCAGACATGGTAAAATGGATTAGAAGAGACAAACGTCACTACATGCTAGTTAAAGGAACAATCCAACAAGAAGAGATAACTTTGATAAACATATGCACTGAATACTAGAGCACCTATCTTCATAAAATAAAAACAGCTGAAATTAAAAGATCAAATAAACACTAACACAATCATAGTATAGGATTTTAACACCCCACTTTCAAAAAGACACACATCAACTGAACAAAAAACAAAGAAATTTCAGAGCTGAACCACACCCTTGAACATACGGAGTTAATAGACATATACAGAATATTCCACCCCTCAACAACAGAGTATACATTCCTTTCAGCAGCACATGGTACTTTTTCCAAAACAGATCATATACTAGTCCACAAAGCCTACTTAAGAAAATATAAAAGAACTGAAATCACTATAGGCCAGTCTCACTAATGAACATAGATGCAAATATCCGTAATAAGATACTGGTAAATAGAATGCAGAAGATCATCAAGAAGATCATACAACCTGACCAAGTGGGATTCATCCCAGGGATGGTTCAACATACACAAATCAATAAATGTAATACACTATATCAATAGAGCCAAGGACAAAAACCTTATGATCATCTCAATAGATGCAGAAAAAGCATTTGATAAAATCCAACATGCATTTATGATAAAACCCTACAAAAAATTGGAATAGACGGTCTTTACCTCAATCTGATAAAAGCCATCTATGAAAAACCAACAGCCAATATCGTACTAAATGGTCAAAAACTGAAATCCTTCGCACTAAAATCAGGAACAAGACAAGGTTTTCCACTATCAACACTCCTCAATATAGTTTTGGAAACATTAGCCAC
>NW_004624787.1:9443331-9476489 GCF_000247695.1 Heterocephalus glaber
AATAGTTTCTCTGGTGTGAGAAACTGAAAGTGTAAATAAGGACTAAAAGGTATAATAGATAATGTGAAATAGGAAGAAAAGGGGCAAAGGGGAAGGGTAAGTGGGAGGGGTAGGGGAAAGGAAAGAAGGGAATGGAATTAATATGAGAAAATGAAAAAAAGGAAATAAAATCTTTGTAAATAGGGAGGGATGGAGGGGTTGAAGAGAGGGGAGGGGAATGGGGAAAATATAACCAAGAGAGATTATGTAAAGGTGCAAATTTCCAATGATGAATGTCATTATATTGTATAACTAAAATGTACCAATACAATTCATTTTTAAAAACATCAAAAAAATAAAAAAATTTAAAAATAAATTTTGAGACAGAAAAAAAAACGAATTGAAATCACCTGTGCATACTATCCAACCACTGTACAATGAAAATAGAAATCAACGACAAAATAAATTTTGGAGGCCAAGGATTTAGCTCAGTGATTTCACCGCCTGCTGTGCAAGCTCAAGGACCCAAGTTCAATCCCCGGTACCAAATAAATAAATAAATAAATAAATAAATAAATAAATAAATAAAATAAGTTTTGGAAAAGGCAAACACCAATGGAAAATTAACAAAATGCTCCTGAACAACCAGTGAGTCACAGAAGAAATCAAAGGAGAAATTTTTAATTTTCTGGAAGTTAATGACAATGACTGTACAACTCAGTGAAACCTCTGAGACACTTTGAAAGCCGTTCTAAGAGGAAAATTCATTGCAATCAGTGCTCACATTAGGAAAACAGAGTGAGCTCAAATAAATAACTTTATGAGAAATCTTAAGATACTTGAGAAACAGCAACAAATCAGCTCCAAGTCAAAACTAAGGAGAGAAATTATAAAAGTGAGAACGGAAATCAGTGAAACTGAGGCAAAGAAAAATGTAAAAAAAATCAACGTATCGAAGAACTGGTTCTTTGAAAGAATAAATAAAATAGGCAAGCCCTTAGCAAGAGAGAAAAAAGACTCACATCAGTGCAATTAGAAATGACAAAGGTGAAATCACAACAGACACTGTTGAAATCCAGAAGATAGTAACTACTTTGAAAAATTATATTCCAGCATATCAGCAAATTTTGAAGAAATGGACAGATTCCTAGACACATAGAAACTATGAAAACTAACCCAAGAAGATAATAAATATACTTAACAACCCAATCATAAGCAATAAAATTGACCCAGCAATAAAGAATCTATCAACTAAAAAAAGCCCAGGACCTGATGGATTCAGAGCTGAATTCTGTAAATCCTGTAAGGATGTTATATCACCAGAACTCCTTGAGCTGTTCCAAGAAATTAATAGGGATGGAGTGCTCCCAAATTCATTTATGGTAATCTATTATTGTTTGCTTCTATATAAGGGTGGGTGAGTTAGACCTAGTCTCAATATAAAAAGGGATAGGGATGTAGCTCAATACTAGAGTGCTTGCTGGCACACATGAAGCCCTGTTTCCATCTTCAGCACCACATATAAAAAGAAAACGGAGGGAGGGAGGGGAGGAGGAGAGAGAGAGAGAGAGAGAGAGAGAGAGAGAGAGAGAGAGAGAGAGACAGAATATGGGCAATTGAAAAACCCAAGTGGGCTCATTAAAGTCAAGACTCAGAAGCTATCAAAATTGTAGAAGACTAAAAGGACTGACTTTACCACTAACTGCATTGTAGTGTTCTCAATTGGATCATAGAATTAAAAAAAGTTTTCTGGAAAAAAATCTGCTGAAATTCACATGAAAGGGTAAGGCCTGGCTGCGAGCATTCTAGAAGCTAAGTGGGAGGACTGGCAGGTGGAGGTGATGGTAGGGCATGGTGACACACACCTGTGATTCCGCACTCAACAGGCCAAGAGCCGATTTAGCTCGGTGGTGCAGTGCCTGCCTTGCAAGCACAAGGTCCTGAGTTCAATCCCCAGTACCGAAAGAAAAAAGGCTGAGGCAGGAAGATCACAGTGACTTTGAGGCCATTCTAGGCTACCTAGTGAGTTCAAGGCCAGCCTGAACTACACAGTGAAACCCTGTCTCAAAAAAGAAAAAAAAGGGCCAGGGATTTAGCTCAGTGGTTCCGCCACCTGCTTTGCAAGCACAAGGTCCCGAGTTTGATCCCTGGTACCAAAAAAAAAGAAAAGAAAATTGTGACTGTTAACCTGATATGTCAACTTGATTGGTTAAAAAAATGCCTAACAAATTAGCAAAACATACTTTGGAATGTGTCATGAACATGTAATGTTGGGTACTATATCTGGACCCTGACCTTGTGCTCTGTGGTACTATTCCTTGGCTCTGCTTCCCTGCTGCCATGAACTAAGCATCTCTTCTTTGCCACTTTGCATAGCCCTTTCACTGTGATGTTTCTGCCTTGGTGTCAGCTTATCCTGGACTGAATCCCCTGAAACCTTGAGGCAGTTTAAGTCTCTTCTCCTTTACATGGTGGGTGTCAAGTATTGTGTCCCAGTGACAGGAAAGCTAATACAACACCAAATATGCAGATCATTTACTCTCCTTCTTTTCGTTATGGTGCCCCACCCTTAACTATTCCTGACTTCTCCAGTCAGAGGCCTGCTTTATTCTCTCCTGAGAATTATACTCTGTTCTTTTATCAAATGGTAGAAGGGCAGTCATCTCAGTTTGTAGAGTATGCAATCTGGAGACCTAGCTGTGTCTTAAAAGGGTAATTACATACTTTTTAAAATTCTAGCTCCACTTTAACCTTTTATTTAGAGATCTTGGTGTTGCCAGTTGATTCCTGGGAATTCTAATCTCTCTTCATTGCATGAACAGGATTCTGTTTTCTTGATTCTGCCGTCATTAACCTCCCATCAGTTCCTGAATTTTTTTTGGTTGGGGGGGGCGGGTACAGGGCATCGAACTCGGGTCCTTGCGCTTGCAAGGCAGGCGGCAGTTCCTGATTTTTTTTAACCTGTTATCTTCTGTCCTATTTTCCTATTATTTCTGGTCTTACAGTTCATATAATCTATAAAAGAGTTAGGGCTGGGGATGTGACTCAGTGATTGAGCACTTGCCTCAAATGTTTGAGGTCCTGGGTTCAATCTCCAGCACCACAATAAAATAAAATTAAAAGCAGTAAAAGTAGATGACTGTTTGGGTAACCATCTTTTTTGACTTTTGAAATGAATTTTGGTATAATTTGGCATATTGCCCTTAAACATGTCACATCTGGTTTCATTTTTACCTGAGTTTTATAATTTCTTTTGTGGGAGCAACCCTCATCTAATTTTCAATCCTTTTCTGTTACTCAGTGACAGATTTCCAACTTGTTGAATGTTCTCAGGCTATTACCCTTTCTGATATGATGAAAGCTAGAAGACTCCAAACCTTTCTGCAAATCCTCTTCCTTTTTTGTTAAATCCTGGGCAAGACAACACTGTTAATCTTTGAAACAGATTTTTTTCATATTAATAGTAGTTTTAATTTACTTTACTTTCTTTTGCCCATGCCCTTCATATTGAGTAATTTCCCTGGCCAAAGATCTGTCATTTTACCACAAATGAAGCTTCGGTGATGAAGCAACAGTCCTTGCCCAGGAGCTTACATCTAGCAAAAGGGGCAGATGGGCGCAGGTAAGGGCAGTGCACAAGGTAGGGGCTGTGCTGGGAGTGAGCAGAGTAGCACAGTGATAAGGCACCCACTCTAGTCTTAAAGGATCAAAGAAGACTTCCCAGAGAGGTAATATTTAAGAAAAGACCTGAAGGTTGAATAGTAGTCTGGCTAAATCCCATGATCACCCAGCTAACACTGACCCACCTTTCAGATATGTGAATGAGGCCATCTTTGCTCACCTCCAGCCAAGCCTCCAGCTTCTGGTTCTACCCAAGCCAGAAGAACCACCCAGTCAAACCACAAAGTAATGAAAAGCAAAACAAACATTTGTTGTTTCAAGATACTGATTTTTGGAGGTGTCTTGTGATGCTGCCAACATGAGAAGGATTATAAGCAAGGGTGTGACGTGTTCAAATTGGCATAGTCTAAAGATTCACTGGTGTCAGAGGAGAGTGCTTTGGAGGAGGCTGACTCTGGAAACTGAGAGACCCGTGGGGAGGCATTTGTGGTCATTTAGGTGATAGGTGATAGCAGCCTGAAGCAGGATGGTGGGAGTAGAGAGGAGAGAATCGGTTTAGGAGATATTTGTGAGACTGGTTATGGGTTGGATTAGGGGATGGTAGTGATGGAAAGGGATGAATGAGTGGAGAATGTCTCCTGATCCCCAGGTTCTTGCTTGGGTAGTTGAATGGATTATGGTTCCATTCCTGGAGGGAGGACAGTGATCAGTTTAATTTGGGTCTTGTTGTTTGTGAAGCACTTGGAGGCAGTTCTGTGAAGATTTCCAGTAAGCAGAGGAGATAAACAGGTCTGGTGTGTTGTAGAGAGGGATCTGGGCTGGAGATACAGATCTGGAAGTAATGAATCCATGATGGCAGTAGAAGCTCCATAGAGGAAGGTGGATAATGTGAGAAGGGGAGGAGTGAGGAAAGAACTCTAAGAAAAGCTGGTAATTGAAGGGCAATCAGGGAAGGAAAGTCCACAAGAGGATGAAGAAGAGCTACAGAAGTAGGAAGGCTGTAGAGCTAATTACTTTTTCATTACTATTTTAGATAAATTCTTATCAGATGTTAAGTTTCCAAGTGCAATATGGTTGTCTTCTCTGCTCGGCCCCATCTGTGCATTTCGAGATGCCTTATAGACACTCTCATGTAGCTTGCCGTTACTCCATGTTCAGTAAGTCCAAAGCCAGACTCTCTGTGCTGGGCTGGAGCCCACTCATCCTCTGTTCCCTCTTTGCGTTAATGTCACCACCGTCCCCAGTCATCTTTAACTTCTTTCCCCTTGTCTGTATACACAGTCTGCCAAAAAATGTGTACATCAGGAAAAGAAAAACTTGTATAAACATTTTAATACTAAATTTAATGAGACATCATAAGGTTAATACAAGTTTACCCTTGAGCCAGAGATTTAGCTCAGTGGCACTGCATCTGCCTCATAAGCACAAGGACCTGAGTTTGATCCCCGGTACCAAAAAAAAAACAAAACAGAAATACAAGTTACCTTTGGCCTCTGCATTTACAAGAAGTGCTCAAAGTGGTGGCCATTAGCTTCCAGACATTTATTAGTATGGTGAATGGCTAAAGTGTGTATACATTTTTTTGGTGGACTCTGTATATTCCATCAATTGTCAAGTCATATAAATTCTCTCTCTGCAGTCTCTTGTGTATATCCCCTTTGTTTACACTTTCTAAATCACATTTTTCTCATGCATCCTTTTGCAGTAGCCTTCTAATCTTATATCTTGATTTTCCACTCTAAGCCATTCTTAAGGAGTCATATCTGATATTGGCCTTACTCTACTCAAAAACTTCAGTACTTTGCTGAATTAATTTAAACTGTTTATCCTAACCACTTAAAATCCTTGAGACTCTGGTCAAAACTTAGTATTCCATGCCATGCCTGCCTGGCAAGCACAAGGTCCTGAGTTTGATCCCCGGAACCACGAAAAAAAAAAGAAAACCAAAAAAACTTACTATTCCAAATAAGCATACTCAGTACTTTAGCAAAAAACTAGGCCAATCACTTATGGGCTTTCAAAACTCTACTATACCTTTGTGCATACTTTATCTTCAGGCTCCATGCTGCTCCTTCATTTTTGTCCAATCCTGTTTATGTAGCAAGGACTATTTCAAGCACCATTGTCTTGGTGCCCTTCTTGGTAAGGCCTTCTTGGTCTCGCCTGATAGTTGTGATCCTACACGGCTGCCTACTTTCCTCAGTCCCTTACTTCCTTTCACCAGTAGTAAAACCCCACCAGCTGGGGCGCAGGTGCAGTAATTTGGTTGGTTGTTTGCTCTGAGACAAGGTCTTGCTTTGTAGTTCAGGCTAATTTATATAGCTCAGACTGGCCTCAAATTTCTGGCAGTCCTCCTGCCTCAGCCTCCCAAGTGCTGAGATTATAGATGTGCCCCACTACCCCCAACTCAGCTTCGGGAATTTGAAGTCACCCTAGCTATTTCAAGCATAAATGCCTTTCATATAGCAATTGGGTGTTCCCAAGAATTGGGCAATTAGACAAACAGCCTGTAGGCTGAGTCTACAGGAATAACTTTTAGAACAGCTCCTCTGAAGTGACTCACAAGGGGAGCAAGTAGAATTGGCCTATCAGCTAAGTTGCCACCACCAACTCGTCAGTACTTGTGCACCTATTATGGTACAGCTGAATGTTGCTACAGAAAGATCCAACATTTCCACAAGTGTGCTCACCAGCAGAGGAAAGAATAGCAGAAGCAACAGGAACAAGCTCTTTTGTATACGTCCTCCTTTAAATCTGTGAATGCATCTAATTGGTAGAGCCAAATTCAGGTGTAGATCTCTATGTAGGAGTGTCTGAGAAATGTAGGGGTGTGTGTGTGTGCCTGTGTGTGTGTGTTTGTGCTGGGGATTGAATCTAGGGCCTTTACACTGAGCTGTATTCCCAGCTCTTTTTAAATTTTATCTTTTTTTTTGAGGTAGGGTCTTGCTAAATAGTAAAATTGTGCAGGCTGGGCTCGAACTTGTGATCCTCCTGCCTCAGATTTCCAGAGTGCTGGGATTACAGGTATATACCACCATGCCTAGCTCAGACATGTAGTTTTTAGCTATGTAGTCCCTGCAGTACAAAGAGCTTACGAAGAGGTTGGAATGAATTCTGAGTCCATCATTTCTTCCACTGTCATTTATTATGAGCCAGGGGCTATTACATTTGTAATGATTTTCACACTTATCTGTCATGTTACTGGATTATCAAGTTGTATAAGCAGGAGATGTTTAAGAATAATTCATACATTCTCATACTGTAAACATGCAAAGTTCTGCAGCATGTAAGAACTAAGTAACTGTTTGCTAAATGAGTGAAATTTAGTCATCTTTCCAAGAGTAGCACTATTACTGGGATTTAAGGGAAAACCTCTTAATATTAACCCAAGACAAGACAATGCACTATTTAGAAGGGAGTCTGGAAGACTGTAGAGGAAAATTCAGTTTGTTTATGTAAAAAACAAAAATTGAATTAAGATCCTAGCCACAAATAAGTCCTTCTTTGCCAGCATTGATGAGAAGAGAGCCTGTAGAGGGTCTTAGCACCTTGAATAAGAGGACCTGTCCTCCGGGGGAGGTGGAGTTGCTGTTGTACATGATGTTCAGAGTGATGTTGATGGTAGTGGATGGAACTGAGTGCCATAAACTAAGGTCTGCTTATTAAGAATGGAGGTAATGCAAGGGATGTTGCTCAGTGGTAGGGCACTTGGCTAGTGTGTGTGAGGCCCTGAGTTTAATCCCCAGCAAGGCAAAACAAAACAAAAATGGAAACAGACAAGTTACTATTGATTAAAATAAAACAGAGAAGGGGGACAGGGATTTAGCTCAGTGGTTCCGCTGCCTTGCAAGCGCAAGGTCCAGAGTTTGAGCCCCAGTACCAAAAAAAAAAGATAAATCAGAGAAGTAAAAAAGAAAAAGTTGTTAGGAAGTATGTATATATTGGGGACAAGAGGGAGTTTCACGTTGCACATCGCCATTGACAAATTAATGAGAATATAAGGACCCTAAAAATGAATTATCGTCAGGATTTGAGTAAAAACTTGTTGTATGAAGCTATATTTTGAATTAGAAATTTTTTCTTTATGTGAAATAAGAGGCTTACTTAAGAGATACTCTGAATAGTACAGAGGTAGGAACACAGAGGAACAGCAACCTCAGTTCTGGCTTTATTTTACCATGTGACCCTAGGCAAGTCTCATAGTTGGCTAATGATTCCCCAAAGTGATTCTAAACTAGTACGCAGTAGAATCCCTGCAGGGGTTATTGGCCGAGAGTTCCATTAGAAAAATTTGTCCTAATGAGTTCCTAGGTGCTGACCATGCTGTTCTGGAAAGTCACACCACTGCAGTGTCAGCATGTCCAAAATGGAGCTCATCATCTTTGCCTGAAAATCTGTTCCTTCTCCTCTTTTTTCTGCGTATGTTAATAACTCCAGCATTCACACAGCTCCTAGACCAGGAATGTGAGGGGAGAAGAGAGTAGGAACTTCAAGACTTCTCACTAATCCCAACATGCAGTCATTGTAGATTTAGCCTTCTGGGTGACTTTTGAATCAGCCCGCATCACTTATCTCCTTTCATACTACAATAGCCTTTCCACTGACCTCCCTGCCTCCATCTGCCTTAACCACAACCAGTCTATTCTGCAGGTATTTCTAAAATTTAAATATATTCATAACTACTGTGGCCATAGTTCTGTTTTTTCCGTTTTGTTTGTTTGGTCGGTTGGTTGTTTTGAGATGGGGTCTTGCTATGTTGCCCAGGCTAGTGTCAAACTCCTGGGCTCAGTTGGTCCTCCTGTTTCAGTTTCCTAATTAGCTAAGACTTCAGGCATGGGCCACTATGCCCAGTGGTTTCCCCTTGTTTTAAGATAAAATTTAAACTCCCTATTTAGAACACAAAACTCTTCTGTTAGTTGGTTCCCATCACTGTAACAAATACCTGAGACAAATCGGCCTAAAAGAAGAGAAAGTAAACTGGTTGAGGTGATGTATGCCTGTAATCCCAACACTCCAGGAGACTGAGGCAGGAGGATTGCAAATTCAATCCCAGGCCAGGGAATTTAGAGACTTAGTCAGACCTTGTCTCAAAAAAAAAATTGAAAAGGAGGGAAAGTTAATTTTGGCTCAGAATTTCTGAAGTTTCAGTCCATGATTGGTTGGTTCTGTTGCTGTAAGGCTGTGGTAAGGAAGAACATCATGATGGCAAGCGAGTAGTGGAGCCTCAGGGTGGCCAGAAGCAGAGAGATAGGATAGGCAGAGTCCCAGTGTCCCCTTCAGCAGCACTATCCCAATGACCTAACTTTCTTCCACTTGGCCTCATCTCTTAAATATTCCACCACCTCCCAGTAGCATCACAGGCTGGTGACCAAGCCTTTAACACAGGCATTTGAGAGATACTTCCAACCATAGTATCTTCATATTTTGATCCTCAGTCTACATCTGTAATCCTGTGAGGCCCTCCTCCCTCAAGCCACAATACCACCAGATTTTCAAAAGACTACTCTGTGTGAAATGATGCACTGTTCCTCATCTTCATCTAGCAGTTTCTGCTTCTTCACTAAAATTCATCCCAAGTACTGATTAATTTACTATATATGTATCACCCTGTGGTTCCAATAACATCGTGATCATAGCTGTAGTGCCATACTGTAATCATGAGTTAATTATCTTATCACATTTTCCCTTCTTGACTATAAATTACTTGAACAAAGGGATCTAAATCAATGGTGGGATGGGTGGGGATCTTTCAACAAAGTCCTTGGGGGATTCTGAAGGCTTGAGCCTCACCTTTAAATAGTTCCTAAGGTCTACTTCAACTCTGAAATATAAGACTCCTCGAATATAAGGCTCCTCAAAATTTAACTGGTGTTGTGGAGAGGAAAAAAAGGTTTGGAATAATTGATTAATAAAAAACAAAAAGCATAGATAGTCTTTCATGCCTACAGTAAGACAACTCATTAGGCTGAAATATAAGGGAAATAAATACAAATAAGATAAATACCCTTATTTCATTTAGGAGCATTTGCTTAATATGTCCAGTTTTTTATTTATTAATTCTAAAACTATTGATCAGTTACTATATGCCAGACACTGTGCTAGTCATTTGGAGAACACCAACAAGACAAAAAGCCCTACCCTTAAGGAACTTGCATTGTTAGACAATCAACAAATATAAGAAGTAAATCACTGAATATCTTAGAAGGTGGTAAGTACTCTGGAGAAAATAGAACAGCAGAAAGGGCTTTCTTTTGTCAGTATTACTAGAGTTAATGTATTTAATTTGAGCTATTAAATAAGTCATACTTTAAAAGGCAGTGTGGTGGATTAACTAATGGTCAACTTGTAACACCCAGCTAAATGAATCAGCATAATCTCGGTGTGGACGATCCACCTGAGGATTGTTGCCAATAGCCATAAAAAGAGAACTGGAGGGGAAGATCACGGGGCTGTTGATTTTCTAGAAGCTTGTTGCGGCTGGGTTTTTTGGTGCTAATTTGGCTGTTCCCCTGAAGGAGGAGCTGGGGCCTCGCTGTCACTAGGAATGGCTGCTGTTCTTATCAGTGGAGTTCTTCACTGTGAGTGTCACTTCTTGGCTCTAGTATCGATACCTCAGCCTGGTGGCAGAAATCCTTCATCCCAGGTTTTCTGGCTTCCACCACTGGCCTTTGGGCCTAAGGGTGCAGATCCTCAATACGGACAAACATGAGACACTGCTGTGGGCTCCAGACCACTGGCTGGATTCTTTGGGCCTCTAGTGTGAGGTTAATCTCTTGCACTCCTCTGTATTTGACTTTTTGTGTAAATATCATAAAATAATCCTACAAGTTATATGTCCTGTATTAAATGTATTCCCTTGCCTAAACCCTGACTACAATGGGCAACATTTAACATATACCCAGTCAGAAGAGAACTCAGGATTTGGAAAATTCAGATCTGGTTTCCTTTCATAAAACTGACAGTAGGGCCAGGGATTTAGCTCAGTGGTTCCACCGCCTGCTGCACAAGCACAAGGACCTGAGTTTGATCCCCAGTACCAAAAAACCCCCCCAAAAACCTGACAATAAATGGCTTTCCAGTTACGTCAATAGGAAAGTAATAATTTAGTGGTTCAGGGAATTGCTTCCAATGAGTCAAAAGTACATTATGATAATACAAATTTTTACTACTATAAAAATAGAGAAAAAAACCCCACAAATCAGGAATAAGTGTTTTGTTCTTATCTGCAAGACTTACAAAACCTTTACTACAGAACTTCCTAACCCAACTCTCTCTTTTAATTGTTTGGATTTTCACATTTAAGCAAACAAAAATGGGTCCTTTTAGAATTTTTAGGGAAGCTTAGTACCATAGCACAAGGCTTTCACTTTACCTCTCTGGGGTGCTTGGAAGGAGAAACAGTTTGCTTCTGTGGGAGAAATCACTTCTCCATCTTTACTCTCAAATAACTTAATCAAAAGATTTAACATTTCATTGTAAACAGCCTTACAAGTCAAAATTAATGTCACCTGCAGAGTAAGCTAAAAGAGTGATGAGTATTGTTTTGCACAGCAGTTACTGTTTTTCAAAGTCCTCCCATAATGAAAGACTTTTTTCTTGCACCTCTTAAAATCTAGAACTGTGTGGTAATTCTGATGACTGTCAGTTCCTGTGGGATGTTTACACAAAGGTACTTTAAAACGAAGAGTCATTTTTAGAGCAATTAGAGAAGAGGCTAGACAGAGAAGAGGCAGCTCTGGGGCCTGGCAGGTCGGGGTTAGGGTTTATTGACAGGACAGGGTCAGGCGTCTGCTCCTCCACCGGTGCCCCCACGTACCTGCCCTCCGGATACACCCAAGACCTCCTTGCTTCAGCCACAGGCCGAGCCCGTGTAGAACGTGGAGAGAAGAGAAAGGAGGAAGAAGAGGGCAAGTTCTGCTCATACTTTGTAGTTCCATATGGAAATGCAAGTTTGAAAATATTTGTGTATGTTTCTGGCCCAGATGTTATGTCACATTAGGAAGAAGAAGCTTTAAAATACACAAAGCATTGTCTGTTCTTTCCTCTTTGTAGTTTGCAGTTATTGCATCCCGAAGAAAGAAAGACTACTTTTTGCCTGGCTAAAGTAGTCTTTTAATTTCATTTTTTAGTTTTGAGTTACAGGTTTCTGGCAAGCTCCCTGACCACTACTGTTACCTGGTGGCGCCTATATTTCATCAAATTTAGACATGCAGACTACCTGGATCTGGGCCCAGATGAACTGTTGTGACTGATAAACATGATCCCGCCCTGCCCCCCCACACACTCAGGCTTTTCCCTTTAAGGGAATCTAAGACTGGAGTTCCGGGATCCCCAAGGGAGCTGAAGAAAAATGTGTTCCGGCATTCACATTTGCTCTGTGGTTTTCTCTAGCTGCATCTCCGCCTTCCCAGAGGCTGGTGAACATCCCAGCAGTGCCCCACTTCTCCAGGGTTGGTAATTAATGGAGGGAACATATTTTTGTTTTTAATAAAAACAAGCAGAGCCATCTATCAGTACCCACAGTCAAGGCAGAATTTGTTTGACATCTTGTGATTGCTGCTTACAAAAAGAATGACAGCAGTTATTAAACAAATAAAAAAGATGCCATTTATTGGTAGTTTTCAGATATCCTAAGAATATCCATGGTAACCTTACTGCTGTTGCTTGCATGTGTGGGAAATAATAGAATTATTAATTTTTGAAATCTGAGTTGTATTAAGATTTGGAGTCAAAAAAAATTCAAACATTAGGCAAATGTAAGCTTTATAGCTATGTAATATACTAGGAGCTTTTTATCTCATAGAATATGTTTCAAACACTTGCTTTTAAGATTGCAGGGGGAGTATTAGCAGTCAATGTAATTAAAACTAATTGCATTTCCTATGTGAATTATTTTTAGTCTCTTTTTAAAAGGCATTTGTGATTATTTTCCTCCATACCATTTATTCTTAAAGGTGTCCCTTGACAAAAGGTTATGGAAAAATGGTCTATTTGCTTGGAAACAGAAGTCAGTGAATTTTATTTCACTTAAGATGTTTTAAAATGAGAATTTGTTACATAATCAAGTAGAAAAAGCATTAAACTAACTTCAGAGACTGAAGTTTCTGTTCTCATGTCATATTAATGTGATCTAAGAAAATACTTAATCTCTCTGGCCTAAGTTATCTCACTAGGGAAATGTTAACAGTGATTTCATTCCCTGACCTCACCTGATGATGTGGAAGGATCAGTTCACCACTTCCATAGGTACTGAGTAAAGTGGGGTTTTGCTGGAAAAGGAAAACGAGACCCTCCTGGAATGCTGGTAGTAGTCTGTGTCTTCCTTTCTTCTTTTTCCTCCTCTCCTCCTCCTCCTCCTCCTCCTCCTCCTCCTCCTTCTCCTTCTTCCTCCTCCTCTTCCTCACCTGTCCTCCTCCTTTTTCCTCCTCCTCCTCCCCCTCCCCACTTCTTCTTTTGCAGTGCTGAGGATTGAACCCAGGGCCTTGAGTATGCTAGGCAAGCACTCTGTCATTGAGCTGCACCGCCCAGCCCACAGTCTGTACCTTGATAGATGTTTGATTACACAGGCTTATGCATTTGTCAGAACTCTGAATGGTACACATAATAATTGTGCCTATAAGTTATGTAAATTTTACCTCATTCAAAGAACAAGAAACCTGTAAGTATATGTTGAAGTTTAGTTAATGATATTCATGTTAATGTATGGGGGAAGGACCTGATGAATAGACAGTAGAAGGTTTAGAAATATGCAAAAGCATCAGTACAATGTTAATTGTGAGTCTGGGTTGTACGTGTGAGTGTTCACAGTAAAATTCTTTCGACTTTTGTCTGTGTTTGAAATTTTTCGTAATAAAATGTTAAGGAAAACGAACGTGCTTATTTTTGCCTAAAGACCTGTGTATCTCACTTTAATCCCCCTTAATTAAAAATCAGACCACTTGGATTAATACCTAAAAGGGGAGGGATATAAATATAGCCAGTTAGATGAACAGAAAGCTACTCAACTCATACTTTCTCTAGTTACCTGCTGAAAGACCTTTGCCAAGCATGGAAGCTAAGGAAGGATGTCTTTAAAAATTAGAAGAGCTCTGAGAAAAACCAAACCATGAAGCCCAACCAGTAACCTCTCTGAGCAGTTAAAATTCGCCGCCAGAACTCTCACTGTGAAAAAGGACATGGCCTCCTGACAAGTAGTCTTCTCCAGTGGCAATCAGGTGATCCCTTGTTGTATACCTTAGACTGTGCCATTATCAAATGAAAATGGGCTTTCAGTTTTCAGCCAAATCAAAGGGATTTGGCCATGAACGCCTTCACTTTTATCATAATGCCAGGCTATCTCTTACATCCTGATAGAGTTCTTTTAAAGTTATCTTACAATGGATGTATAAGTATGTATGTGTGTTTGTTGAAGGGTCAAAAGGGTAAATTGGTTCTGGTGGAACTTGAGCTGAACTTAAAAGCAAATGATAATATATTTTAAGTGAGGCTGTGTTGCTCAGTTGGTCCTTGAACAGTAAACCAGAAAGTCAAGATGTGAGAGGCTCAGAGATCTCAGTTCCTTCATGATCTCTGTGTTAGTTATTTTTCTCTAGTTACTGAGACAAATACCTGATACCCAAAGTTAAAGGAGGAAGGGTTTATTTAGCTCACAGTTTGTAGCGGTTTCAGTCCATAATCGCCTGGCTCCAAGGCAGGGTGGCAGAGGGCCAACAGTTCATGATGGCTGAAGCAGCGAAAGTATTAAGAGGAAAAGTTTAAGAGCGTCTTTCTGCCCTTTTATCTTACTCAGACTACTTAGGGCAAGTAGCACTCATGCCCTTAATCCTAGTGCCCTTAGGCCTATCCTCGCCATGAATCAATCACACACTCTAGATTCAGCCACCTCTGGAAAAGCATGAGGCTTTGGGGAGATATCTAAACACAAGCCCTAACAGTCTCAAAGTGAACTCTCAGTGGTTAATTTATCCCCATCCTTTGATTTTCTCACTTGACAAGTAAGAAATTAAACGTGACACAAAATGCCCATGCAGTGGTTCTTAAACTTTACTATATGTAGGAATCATTGTGTTAGAAATTTAGTGTGTGGCCAGGTGTGGTGGCACATGTCTGTAATCCCAGCATTCTGGGAGGCTGAGGCAAGAGGATCATAAGCTCAGTCCATCCTCGGCAACTTAGTGATTTATCAAAGTCTTGTCTCAAAATACAAATAGGCTGGAAGTAGCTCAGTGCAAAGGCCTTAGGTTTAATACCCAGTACAACAACAACCAAAAAAGAGAAACTTTAGTGAGTGTAAAATAATTTAGCTTGTTGAAACAGTGATTCCTGGGTTCCAAACTGGGTTTTCTAGTGCAGAGTCCAGAGATCTGTATTTTAATAAATACCCAGTATGATTCTGATACATTTACTGGACCACATGAGACAGGTGTAAATGTTGGATTGTATTTGTTGTTTGTTTTTTAAAAAGTGTCTTGTGATATTTCCCAGGCTGATTTTGAACTCCTGGTCTCAAGGGATCCACCCACCTCAGTGTCCTATTAGCTGGGACTACAAGTGCATGTATGCTACCATCCCCGGCTACTGTAGGTATGTGTTGATGAGTAATATTGTAACTGAGAGGATCTCTTTTCTTTAGCTTTTTGTTGTGGAAAATTTTAAACATACATCAGAATAGTGTACCTCCATAGACCTATCACTCACCGTTGGTAATCTTTATTCTCTTCCCCATACTCATCCACTTCCCGTACCCCTCCTCCCTAGGTGATCTGTGGAGGCAAATGTTACATGTATCATTACATCTGTATGTATTTTAGTATGTATCTTAAAATACTAAAAATACATACTTTTAAAATTATACCATTAAACCTTACAAAACTTGATAATATTCCTTAGTATAAAATATGTCAAGCTGGGTGTGGTGGCACACTCCTATAATGCTAGAACTTGGGAGGCCAAGGCAGGTGCTTTGTGGTGTCAGTTCAAGATCAGCCTGGGCAGTCCCTGTCTCGAAAAAAAGAAAATCAGCATCTAGATGTCTTAATTGTCCTTTGTTGGAATTAGGAAACCACACATTGCATTTAACTTTTGTATCTCTTCAATCTTTTAGTCTATAAGTTCTTCTTCCCTCTCTTTTATTTTTCTTGTGATTTATTTGTGGAAGAAACCAGGTCATTTGTTCTATAGATATTCTCCATAGGTTTTGCTGACTCGATCCCCACTATGTCCTTTTTACCTTTTTACCTCTCCTGTTTCTTATACATTGATAGTTCCATCACTGCTATCCTGAAGTTTGATCAGGTTCAAGATTAGATTTTTGGCAGGAATACATGGTAGGCAATGTCATATACATCTCCCAGAAGGCACATATTTGGTTGTCTTTTTGTTATGTTATTAGCCATTGGTGATCATTGCTGACATCTATCCTCTCCTTAGGGAGAATCCCCCTTTTTTTTTTTTGGTACTGGGGATCAAACTCGGGACCTTGCACTTTCAAAGCAGGCATGGTGCCACTGAGCTAAATCCCTGGCCCAGAGAATCCCATACTTTAACTGGTAGCTCATGAATCTCTCCTACTCATTGTAGATTTTTCCTCTTCTAAGATGGGCTTTGAAAGCTTTCAGAGCAAACCCTTGGCTGCCTACTTACACATCCCATTTGTGACAGAAAGCAGAAAGGCTTCCTTGCTTTTCTAGCTTAGTTTTGTTTTTACAATATAGTAATCTTTAAAATTTGTTCTGGTGCACCCTCCAGTGTAATTCAGTTTGTGAGACATGTTAAGATGAATGCATGACCAGACAGCTGGACAGAAAGTTTGAGAGCCCATAGTGCAATCACAGTTGCAGGCAAGTTGACCAGGTGTGAGTACTGGTGAGCCAGAGCCACCGTTCTGCATCACAGTCTCTCCTGAGGAAGGGGATGAGGGTTTGTTGGGTTTATTTGTACCAGGGATCGAACTCTGGTCCTTGCACTTAGGCAGCAGGCGGCGAAACCACTGAGCTAAATCCCCGGCCCTAAGGGATGATTTTTTAGTATTGGTATTTAACTACTTTGTCCTGACAGAAAACAAGGTTCCTGGATCAGAGGCAGAGAATTATTACTTACAACAGTAGAAATATTGATGGGTTCCCACGCCCCAGTGTCCTCCTTCAGGCCAATTCAAAGGAATGTAGAAGAATGAGGTTGGATGTGCCAAGATCACCCAGGAAATGTGAAGTGATGGATACATTCCTTCATTCAGCAAATGTACTGATTGCCGATTGTATGCCAGACACTGGAATAGATGATAAATACTCAAGAACTCCCAACCTAACACATAAAACTATATACCTCTATGTCTAGAGAGAGTGTGTGTTACAGAATATGTGTGTGCGTATATTTTGATTTTTTAAAAATAAATTTTATTTGATTCTATCCCACCCCCCACCCCCAAGCCCTCTGGCCTCCCTATATACAGAAGCTTTGTTTCCATGTTTTTCTCCTATTTCCACTTTTAGGATTTTATGCATATATACACAGGTACTTGTTTGCTTTTTCTTTCTGACTTTCATTATAATTTCAGAGAAGCTTTTTCATCATGTTAAATTTACCTTCAATTGTGACTTGCATGGAAGCTTGTGTGACGTTTTCTCATCCCCAGCTTTTCAGCAGTTGAATTGACTATACTTTGTACCCACTCCCCTGTCTGTTCATATGGATAGTTGTTTTGATAGAAATGTAAGTCCAAGTTATTAAAGTTAGACTGAAAGAAGAAAATCTAGGTGCAAAGTGATAGGGATTTCTCCAGGCCGAAGAGACCTAAGGAAAAGCAGGGCAGAGCCCTACAACTGCAAGCCTGTTGGCTTGGCAAGTGACTCAGAGTGCTGGGTTGGCTGGAAAGTGCCGGAGTTGCAGCATTCGGTTATGGGAGCCAGTAAAACACGAGTAGACAGATACAATGATTACAGCATGGGAAAGGGCCTTTGAAGGAAATAAGAAAGTTCAAGTGCCTGGGAAGAGCACTTTGGAGTAGTCCCGAAGGCCTCACTGATGGAGTGAATTTGCACTGAGGCAGAGGGATGTCACGAACCAGGGCCATGAAGAGCTGGTTCTGAAAGGCCAAATGCAGAGATGAGAGAGGGACAGAAACAGGCTCCTGTAGTCATGGGCAGTGAGAAACAGGGAGAGTACAACAGGAGGAGGCTGCAGAGGTGGGGCGTGGGAGGGCAAGCCCTGCAGGTCTCCTCAGCCCTAGTGAAAATTTGGAGCTGTTTTCAAGAAGCAGTTGACAATCATTGAAGAGTCTTAGGTGGAAAGCTTACTAATTAACCTCACTTAGACTTTTTTTTCTACATGTGTAAATTCTGCAAGTGTGTGTGTGTGTGTGTGTGTGTGTGTGTGTGTGTGTGTGATGATTATGCTGTCCCACCTGGAATCTTCTGCTTGGTTTTTCATTTACCAGTAATATCATGGCCATCTCTGACAGAAAGAACGGTAGAGCAAAATACGTTTGTTTTGCTGTGAACCATGACAGGTTTAGATAGGTAACAATTTGAAGCAACAGTGGAAAAATCTCTTAGGGAAAAAGGAAGGAATTCAGTTTAATAATTTAACAACATTAAAAGTATATTTTGACCCGGGGATTTAGCTCAGTGGTGCTGCCACCTGCCTGGCAAGTGCAAGGACCCGAGTTCGATCTCAGGTACCAAAAAAAAAAAGTATATTTTGAGGCCTGTAATCCCTGCTACTCAGGATGCTAAAGGATGAGGATTCCAAGTTTCAGGCCAACCTGGGCAACTTAGCGAGAGCCTGTCTCAAAATAATAAAAAGGTCCCAGTACCAAAAAAAAAAAAATAGTAATAAAAGGAGGAGATAGAGCACCCTTGGGTTCAATCTCCGGTACCACCAAAGAAGAACCAACAGTATGTGGGCTTCAGGTGTGGGGCAGTGGTAAAGCACTCGCTTAGCAGGCGCAAGGTCCTGGGATCCCTGGCACTGAAACAAAAACCAACAAAAAAGGAATTCTAACTTGATACTTGATTTTCTCACAAACTTATGATTAGTATGCTACTTTAATCGTGTATTTATTGTTGAAGCAACTTTTAGTCTTAGATACAGCACAGTGTGAACAAAGTTAGAAATAGAAGAATAAAAATTCAACAGGCAATGTGTAGTCAAACTGTTAACAAACCAGGAAAGATTCAATTAAACTCCCAGAGAATGTATCACCTTTCAAAGTACAGTTTACTATTGCTAGTAATTATAAATGTACTTATTTATTTACTTTTATAGCAAAATATTGGAAGTGGCCTATATGTCCAGCAGCAGATGAATGGATAAATACAATGTGGTATTTATACATAATGGAGTACTACTCTGCCATAAAGAAGGACAGATGATTCACTTGGAGGAAAATGGATGCACCTTGACACCATGATGTTAAGTGAAATAAGTCAGACACACAAACTTGAATATCACAGGTTTCTCTTACATGAGAAACCCAAATTATAAATAAAGAGAAAAATAAAAGATAACAAGTAGGGAGACAGATCTATTTCAAATGGGAAGAGGATTAAGGAATGAAAGAAGGGGGAAGGAAGGAGGAGGGGATGAGAAAGAATTGAGATGTGTTATGTACATGTACCAACTCCACACAAGGAGTGTAATCTTTGTACAATACAGATATACTAATAAAAACAAAAAAAAATATCTAAAAGGGTTTTTTTCCCCCAGTACCAAGAATTGAACTCAGTACCTTTCCCTTGCTGGGCAGATGCAGCTCCACTGAGCTACATCCCCAGCTCTTAAGTGGGTTTTAAGTACTGGGGATTGAACCCAGGGCCTTTGCACTGAGCTACATCCTCTCAGCCCTTTTTATTTTTTGAGATGTGTTTTTGCTGAATTGCCCAGGCTGGGCTAGAACTTGTAATCCTCTTGCTTCATCCTCCCAAAGTGCTGGGATTACAGGTGTGTGCCACCATGCCTGGCAAATTTTTGAGACAATATACTTAAAACTTCCTGAACTGGGCTGGGGATTTAGCTCAGTGGCACCACCCCTGCCTCGCAAATGAAAGGTCCTGAGTTAGATCCCCAGTACCAAAAACAAAAAACCTTCCTGAACTATAAAAACTGCAGCATCTTTTAGTTCTTGCCCATTTATAAAACATAAGTAAGTGAGACTAGGAGAAACTATATTTAATATAGTGAAGCAGAGCTAGGGGCTGTGTTGTCTGGTTCAGGGTTCCCCACAGTATGAGTAGCTATGGCCAAACAAACATGTTCCAAAACAATGTGTGAATGAAAAATGATAGCCCACAAAATAATTACTTCAGTGTTGTGAACCCTGATGTAGCTCATTCTTCAGACCTTGTTTCTTTTTCTTGTTTTTTAAATGTATTGCAGAAGTGGAAATGAGCTACACAAAATAGGCAGTAATGCTACTGTGTGGTAGGAGGGCTATCCCTCCTAGAAACACTGCCTGCACCCTAAGCCCATGAACCCTGGCCTCAGCCTTCAGCATTTGAAAGTTACCTTTCCACATTCAGATCCTGGATGTGCTTCTGGTTTTGTAATAAAGTCATGAGCAGTGTTAGTGCAGCCAGCAATTACCTTTCTGCCTTTTATCTTAAATTGAAGCTGCTAGAGCAGCATCAATTAGCAGGAAATAATTCTAAGAAAGTCTTTCATTTAATTTTCTTTTATACTTAAAAATGAAAATATATTTAGCTTCTCCAAATATTTACTTGTACGTGATCCATTTGTTAATGGATGTCATACTTCTATTAAAAACACACCCACATGTATATATGTGTGTGTGTGTGAGTGTATCTGACATTAAAAACATGTTCCTATTGCCTAGTTTTAAGAAATTGCTTTGAAGATTAAAGACTGAATGATAATTTAGGAATATTTTAAGTGTTCATTATTTTTATAAATTCATAATTCAGAAAGATTTTATTGGAAGGAAAAACTAAATATAATTTTCCCCAAGCTTCATATTTATACAACAGATTAACAACTGGTATAATCTAATGATTGAAAAGGTCCATTGGCCCCAAACCATCTCAACTAAAATTTCCAACTAGTAGAATTATTTCTTTGGGTAAAAGGAATATCCCCATTAGAAGAAGTAATTACGCCCGTGTTTTACAAAGATTGCATTAGATGGAGCAAGTTTTGTTGGAGTTTTGTTTTGAGACAGGGTCTCATTATATAACTCAGGGTTAGGGTTTTGGCCTTGAACTCTCAATCCTCCTGCCTCAGCCT
The DNA here is from genome assembly GCF_000247695.1 of Heterocephalus glaber. The sequence continues at coordinate 9,464,170 of NW_004624787.1, forward strand.
CTTGAGGTTACAAACATGCAACACCATGCCTGTCAGGGTATGTTTTAATAGTCTTGAAGGCCCAGGGATTTAGCTCAGTGGCACTGGCGCAAGGTCCTGAGTTTGATGCCCAGTACCAAAAAATAAATAAAAATAAATAATTTAGTCTTGGTGAAGACCCAGAGGAAGAGGGGAAGGTAGAAATTCTTGTTGGAAGACAAGAAAGCTACTCCCCACCTGGGGCTCCAAAAGGTTTTAGTTTTTGTTTTTGTTTTGATACCGGGTATCTAACTCAGGACCTTGCACTTTCGAGGCAGGCGGGAGCATCACTGAGCTAAATCCCTGGCCCCTCAAAAGAAGGTTTTAGGCTAGAGTTGGCGAACCTTTTACAGACTGAGTGCCCAAACTGCAACCACCCAAAACCCACTTGTTCATTGCAAAGTGCCAACACTGCAATTAAACCTGGAAACTGAGATTTTAGTTTAGAAAAAACAATTCATACATTAACATCTTTTGTCTTAAAAGAAAAATAAATAAATGTGTGCCATAGGTTCGGCACCACTGGTTTAGGCTGTGGGAAAGGCAGGCAAAGCCTTTACTTGATAATTATGAAATGCTCGCTTAGAGGAGAGCCTTATTTAAAGATGTAGTACTATAGTCATCTGAATTGTAAAAGGGATATTATATAAGATGGAGGATGCCATTTTTTGAGCCTAATATCAAAATGTTTGCAAAATAATTTGGCACCTTCACTTTTTCCAGTATGGGAGTGCAGTCCACAAAATAGTCTAGGTGAAGTCTTGGATGGGTTCTTGGCAAGAATACAAGGTGGCTTTATATAGCTCATCTCTGACGCTTTCATTGAGTGTCTGAAAGCAAAGGGAGGGTTTGCGGACCTTGATTAAAATAGGGAAGTAACCCAGTGACTTAACAGGCACGTTGTGGAATTTGAATGGTAAAAAAAAAGCCCTTGGTCATTGATTTTTCAGCCATGGGAATAACCAGTTGCTTGTTGTGTGTTTTGTCAAAGTGCCTAGGCCAAGTGGTCAGCCTGATGGTTACCTGCTGCCTCTGTTACAGCTTCCATGTCCTTTGTTGTTGCCCGGCTGGTCAGCTGTGTGAACAGTGCCTAGGGCACCAGCATGCCCTGGGGGGGCTAAGTGCTGCCAGATGTAGGGAGCAAGGGTTGATTCACAGGCCCCGAATTTCAATAGCTCATTTTACCTGTTTTCTTTTGGTTTTAGGTTTCATTCTTCAAGAAAAATCCATTTGGAGTTGGATTTTCCCCTCCTTCAAATTGTAGTCTTATCTTGTTACCTCTAATCTCTCAGCCCCATCCCACGTTCAAAAATGAAAGTGTGAGACTAAAAAAGTGGAGGGGTCATGTCTTTTATTAAGTCTGAGTGATTAGTATTTCTATCTTATGATAAAAATTAGAGATACAACTAGTGGATTATAGTATGCGAGAAATGCAGACAAATAAATACCTGTGACAAATAAATTACAAGGCAAACAATACAAATTAACTTATTAAAACTGGACTACGAAATAGGTCAATCAAATGCAACAGACCTTATTTAGGTCCTATTTTAGTCAACTGTCTGTTCTTAAAAAGACAAAAGGAGAGTATCTGAAGACTGATCAAATATTTGATGATCCTAAGGAAGTACTATTGGTTTTTTTAAGGTATGGTAATATATTGTGAAATCATTTTTTAAAATCTTCCTCTTTTAGATATATTAAAATAAATATTCATAAATGAAATTATATGATGTCTGAGATTGGCTTCAAAGTAATGTAATGGAAGAGGGAATAGTTTAGCTGAAACAAGATGGGCTGCCGTAAAACACTGAACTGGCTTTTAGGTACATAGGGGCTTATTACATTTATGTCTACTTTTGTGGGTGTTTGACATTTTCTGTAATAAAAAGATTTTGTTGTTGTTGTTTTAATAGGCTTTTTAGGGTTTTTAATAGGCTTTAATAGGCTGAGGTTTGAAACCCAGATTTGCCACTTGTAACTTTGGGGTTTGGACAAATTTCTTAACCTCCTTGCGCTTCAGCTTTGTTATTTTGGGATTTCTTTTGTCTGTAAAACAGGTACAAGGATATTGTCCAGTTTACCTTATACAAGTTGTTGGACAAAATTAGATAATATATATGAAGTTTCTTTGTAAATTACTACAAATAATATCGGTCATGCTATTTGTAAGTTCTCAAAAAGATAGTTTTCTTGCTAAGAAAATTTAGTAGCTTTTTCTTTGTGAACAAGCATTATTCCAGCTATCAATTAAAATATCAGTTTTAAAAGCTCTAGAATAAGATCATAGTTATTATCCATAAAGGGTATTAACTAGTTTATAGTAAGAGAGTAATTCCAAGAATTCATTTTTTAAAAATTTTACAAATAAAATGTCTTGTGGCCTAGTCAACTGAAGACAGTATAGCCAATTTATACTATTAATGTTTTCACTGTATATTGAGTTGTGAATTATTACTGATTTATTTTCCCTAATTTAAAAAATATTTGTATTTAAAGTAATAATGAATATTTTAAATTTCTTGCATCATGATATACAGACCTGATTGCTGGAATACTTTGTTTTGTTTTCTAGTTCTAGCTTTCTTTCTTTTTACTTTCCTTCCTTCTTCCTCCTTTCTATTTTACTGTGAAATATGTAAGAAAGAAAATGTGTAAAACAAACGTGTACTTTCAAAAAATTTTTAGAAAAAAAATTTTTTAGAGAAATTAAGTGATTTATTTCAGTTTATCCAGCAGTTGACTGACAGGGCCAAAATTCAAATCTAGGTTCTGTTTGAAAAAACTGCACTCAAGGTTACTACTTTGCTAGCCAAATTTTTTAACATTCAGCTGAAGACCGGAACACAACTGAAAAGGAGGACATGTAAACCAAAGGTATCGACTTAATGCACAAAGCTCATCAAAACCATTGTACATAGCCTGGAGGTGCAGCTCAGTGGCAGAGCATTTGTCCTGCATGCCAGAGACCCCGGGTTGCATCCCCAGCACTGGAAAAACAAAACAAAACAAAACAAAAACACCTGACCGTATAGCAAACCAGAACATTTCTTTTATTGCATTTCAAGCAGTATCTACCGTGTCCTCTTGAAGGAGGCAATGCCCCATCTAAAGATTCAAATATTTTCAGCTCCATGTCTCATTCTCCTGAACAAAATAAGACAAACCAGAAGCAACCCTCCCCATGGCCTGTTTCCATTTGGGGCCTTTGGTGAATCATCGCCTTCGGGAGGAGTCTGCTGAGCACCTAGGAAGGCTGCATTCTCCTGCCTGCAGCGGGCACCACTAAGCCTTAAGCATGAGTTTCTCTGGGAGGCTGAGGCAGGAGAGTCATAAGTTCATGTCCAGCCTAGGCAACTTAGTGACTTAGCAAAACGTTGTCTCAAAAAAGAGAAAAAGGACTGGGAATATAGTTCAGTGTGAAAGCCCTGAGTTCAATCCTCAGTAAGGACCAAAAAAAAAAAATGTTTTCCTTATGCTTTAAACAAGCAAACAAACTATACAGGAGTGTAGTTATATTTTTTCATTCTTATTTCCTTGATGAGAATTTGCTGTATTCCTTAAGCAAAAGTCTCTCCCCAGGCATTTAGACAAATATACAGTTTAATAAGTATAAAACATACTAATTACCTGTGTATGAGGTATAAAAAATATGCCGTTTTGGGCCGGGGATTTAGCTCAGTGGTTCCACCACCTGCCTTGCAAGTGCAAGATCCCGAGTTCAATCCCCGGTACCAAAAAAAAAATGCTGTTTAAATTTTTTAAAGTTATCACAGTAGGGACCGGAGATTTAGCTCAGTGGTGCCGCCACCTGCCTCGCAAGTGAAAGGTCCTGAGTTCGATCCCCAGTACTAAAAAAAAAAAAAAATCACAGAAGACACATTGCTATTAATCCCCGTCAAAATACTCCCCTCTTGCTGGGCATGGTGGCGGACACCTGTAATCCCAGCACTCGAGAGACCGAAGCAGGAGGATTGCTGAGAATTTGAGCCAGCTTGGGCTATATAGTGAGTTCAAGGCCAGCCTGAACCACACACCAAGACTCTATCTCCAAAAAAACCACAAACAACTCCCCTCTCACTTCAAGCATACTTACCCTATCAATCTTGCCACTTTCTGAAGCAGTTCTAAAAGTCTTCTTTCGTGAATGTCTTTAGTTGTGCTGTTATGGCTGCCTCAATGTCCTGAATTGATTCAAAATGTTTACCTTTCATATTCACTTTTACTTTGAGGAAGAGCCACAAGTCACACAGTGCCAGATCCAGTGAGTAAGGTGGGTGAGGACACACTGTAATGTTTTCACAAGCCTGCCTTTCTGTTGGATGACATATAGCAACCACATCCACTGTATTTTTTGAACCTACTTTGTTTAAAAAAAAAAATTCATGAAAGAAGACTTCCAGAACTTCTTCAAAAAAGTGGCAAGAACAATGAGATGAGTATGTGTGAAGTGAGGGAGAGTATTTTGAGGGGGATTAATGGCAATGTGTCTTTTACTGTAATAAATTTTTTTATTTAAATGTATTTTAATCACATCTTGTACTTGTTTTGAAAAGGCAGAACATTGCCAGCACCTCAGTCCACCTCTGCATGTCCCTTCCCAGTCCAAACCCCTACCATCGCCCAGGTGACCACTTTACCAATTTTCTTCTTTGCTTTCTTTTATTGTTTTACCCCCTATATACAGATTCCTAAACACTGATTTTATATGTTGAAAATCTATTCATGCTATTGCCTGTAATTGTAGTTCATTCATTCTGGTTGCCATATAGTCTTCCATTTTATAACCTGTCCATCCTATACTGTTGATGGACATTTGGTTGTTTCTACTTTTTTCGATTACAAGCATTCTTTTGTGTGTCTTTTGGTACTTCTTTATGTATTTCTATTATGTATATGCCTCAGATTGAACTTGCAACTTTATATTGACAGACAGTTCCTCAAAGTGGTTATACCAGTAAACACCCTCCAGCAGAATTTGAATTTTTGTTGCTCCACATCCTTACCTGTACTTGGTATTGTCAGACTTTTTAAATGCTTTCTCTTACAATGTTATTAGTAAAACAGCATAGATAAAATAGTTCACTGTTGTCTGTAACTCATATGTACTTGTAACTTAAAACTCCAGGTTTTATTTGGAGACTCTGTGTGTGTAGGGAAGTATTTCAGAGGTGCTGTAAACTCCTTCTGGACATTTATAGCTACTTGCTAAGTTACATTTTCCTGTGTAGCAAACAGTACTCCAACAATCAGGAAAAATAAAGGTATAGGTTTAAAAAAGCAGAGAGCATTTTTGTACTTTTTCATTCCTTGTGATAGTCAATGAGTAACGAGTGACAGCTCAGCTTACTGACTGCTGTGTGCCTGCTGTTGTGCTGGTGAGAACTTAACCTGTAAAGGCTTACTTTATCCTTATAAAGAAACTGAAGCATGAAGCAGTTAAGTAGCTTGCAGAAGGTGGTCCAGCTAGTAGATCAGAGAGCCAGAACAGAAGCTCCCAGTCCAGTTCTACTGGCTCCATCTGAGTTACAAACACCTGGGTCTTGGTGAGCTCTGGTCAGAGTGACATCAGTCCTCCAGAGCCACCGTGTTTCCTGCCAGGGGCTGCGCTGGGGCTTGAGGTGTTCTTTGTGGTATGAAGGTGCTAGGTGAGCAGAGCTATGTGAACTTCAGGAAGTGGGAAGCAGTGTGAGGACCCTGGCTCTGTAGGCTGCACGGGTATCATGAGGAGTGCAACCTGGCCTGTCTCTCTTCTCTTTGTGCTCAGGGACATCAGCCTCCATCCTCCTTCCACTTGAATGTGGAAGGAAGGGGCTGAGAACAAGTGGTAGGAATCTCCAAAATGGACTTTCCCCCTTTTCCTACTTGTCCAACAGTCTGGAACATTTTCCTTGAGACTGTTGTGAGGGCTGTGGAGTGGCTCAGTGGTAGAGTGCTTTCTTACCATGTCCCAGGTTCAATTTCAACTACTAGGGGAAGAAAAGAAAGAAAGAAAAGGAAAAAAGAAAAGAAACTATTTTGTAAATGGCACCAGTATTCTCTGTAAAAACCCCTAACATTGCTAAAATATGGGTTTACAGCTGAAGTGTTCCTTAGTTTGTTGTTTTCTTTGCAAATGTGTAGAATTTCAGTTATCTTATGGATAAATGGGCTAACCTAAGGGCTTAGCCACATTGTTCATGTAGGAAAATGCATTCCAAATCATTAAGACCACATATTTATCTTAGTGTAGAACTGACTTTATCCACAATATAGATCACTGCCTGCCTGAATACCCCACTCCAAACAAACTGAACAGCACCATCACTTCTTTGATGGTGAACTGAAAAACATCTCTAATAAGATAGTTATTTTCTACAGATACAGTATGGACTGGGACTAAATTTTAATTAGCCAAAATAGTTTTTAAAATTATAGCAATACACAAATTCATCTGTTTTTCATTTGTCACATATGGATTTTTATTTATCGATGTTCCTAAGACGTGGAAGCATACTAATGTAGCTGCCTAAACCACATGTAGATCTTCAGACTTGTGTGGCAAAAGGAATGATAATTATGATCTGCTTCGGGCTATAGGCTAGGATAATTCAAAAGGAAACATGTCTTACTAATACGAAGAGCTCATAAATTCTCAATGTCGGTTTGTCACTTGCATAGTCAGGCTGGTTGGCTAGAGGCAAAGAGACTAGGGTTACATAATATTTATGAGGTCTGAAGTCAGCCGTCACCAAACCAAATGTGGCCAGACTTTGAGACTGCTCATGAGAGGGAGGGTTGTGGTGTCAGAGCTGTGGGCTTGAGAACAGGGTCGATTTGGTCGCGGCGAGACATTGGTGATAAGTGTAAATTCTGTCTGTTTTCACCCACTGCTACCTCCTTTGCAGGATTTGTAGCCTTCCTGTTTTATACTTACCTGAGAGGCCCCATACCATTCAGTAAAAATCTGCTTGTCATCTAATGTTTTGTAACACAGACACTGAGGTGGAACTTCCCTCACCCTGCTGTATTTCTCCAGCCCTTTTAGTGCTGAAATTTGTGGCAACTTCTTGTCTTACTGTATCACTCATCACAATGGCCAACCCTAAAACACTCAGATCGCAGCCAGTGCCTTAGAGCACACCGTCCTCAGAAACACTCAAGTAGCCAGACTCGGGCTCCCTTTGGGCCTCTAGTGTACTTTAGGAGTTTGACTTGAACAATACAGTGAATGAACAACTGCAAAACTGGGCCCCAGGACTATTCCCAAGAAGCATGTGTGGCCATGAACTGCAAATTGGAACTGTGTAAAAATCTATATGGTTTCTACCATCAATAAGCACTAGTCCCAAGCCATGTGTGGTAATGCTCGCCCATAATCCCAGCACATAGGAGGCTGATGCAGGAGAACTGCAGAGTTCAAGGCCATCTGGGGCTATATACATTGTGAGTTGAAGTCCAGCCTGAACTATAAAGTAAGACCCTGTCCCAAAAAACAAAAGCAGAAATTAAAACAAAACACATACATACACACACACACACACACACACACACACACACACACATACACACACACACAAGGAAAAGAAGTACTAGTCCTGGGGCTGCTCTAACTTACAGCCCAGAACCTGATGGCCTTTTTTTTTTTGGTACTGGGGATTGAACTTGGGACCTTGTTGATGCCCATTTCATTTCATTTCATTTCATTTCATTCATTCATTCATTCATTTATTTATTTATTTATTTATTTATTTGGTACCAGGGATCGAACTCGGGTCCTTGCGCTTGCGCAGCAGGTGGCAAAACCACTGAGCTAAATCCCTGGCCCCAGATGCCCATTTTAAATGCCTTGCTTTCCACATATAAGCAGAATGTCCCAGATTAAAAAACAAATAACTTCCATTTCCAAGAGTTCTTAGAATTGTTTAGGAAAAACGATTTTTTAAAGTGCTGAATTGCTGGGCGTGGTGGCATATGCCTGTAACCCCAGCACTCGGAAGACTGAGGCAGGAGGATTGCTGTGAGTTTGAGGTCAGCCTGGGCTCCATACTGAGTTGAAGGTCAGCCTGGACTACAGAGCGAGACCCTGCTTCAAAAAAATAGTGTTGAGTCAGATACTTACAAATGTTCATATTATTGAAAAGTTCAAGTATAGTTAAGACCAGAGAAAAGGGTATAATGAAATCAGTCCTCTGTGCTATAACCTGTGGAAATATTAATGGAAAAAAATTTCTTTCTATCTACTACTGTATATAGTACAGCGATTTTCCAAACTAGGAGGCTTCCCATGTAGTATTCTGAAACCCAAGGCGGAAAATGTATCAGGAGTGCATTGGCCCTAAGGGAGCAATGGTGAGAGGACCCTCCACATACACACTGTTCGAGATCCATTGCTGTTCCCAGGGGGAGATCAAACTAAATAGGAAAGGGTCCTAGGAGCTAGAGGTGTACAGAGTCCTGTCTAGCAGGCTGGTTAATCTGTTGTTACATTTATTCTTGTTTATAGTTCTTGATCCCTTTTGCTGTTACAAGACTGGTGGGCGGGGAGGGAAGGGTTGTAATCAGTTGCCCCTTCCTTCATGCCCTACTGTGCTGACACCCACAGGTAGTTATAAAGGGGCTGAATGAGTCTGGCAAGATGCAAGGCATCTAAAAGAACCACCTGTGTGGTCATCATTGGCTAAAAGTACGGATGCACATGCCCTCTCCATCTAAGGGAATGCTATGAAACCACCACAGAGATCATAGTGATCTCTATTTTTTTGTCAGAATCAGCCAGCCCAACCATCACATAATTTAGAACACAGACACAGCTGAACTATAAAAGTAGAGTAAGTGTAGAATAAGAATAAGAAGTCTAGCTAGGTGTGGTGGGCATGCCTGTAATCCCAGGACTCAGGAGTCCGAGTCAAGAGGATCACTGCAAGTTCAAGGCCAGCCTGGGCTACATAGCAAGACCCTGTGTCAAAAAACCAAAACAAAATGAAACAGAAAAAGAACTCCAAAGAAGTTCTAATTGCTTCTTGCTGAAGATTAGACTGTCACTTTTTTTTCCCTCAGTCAAATACCTTTAATCCACCACTACTGTGGCCATAATGATAACATCTCCCAAATTTTATTTTTTACTGGTAGTCTTCCAGAATAGAGCTCTTAACTGTTTTTGTGCTGAAGGTGCCTGTGGTAAGCTGGGAAGGCCCTTCCCAGGATCATGTTCTCACATGCATAAAATGAACACACAGAATTAAAAAAGAAACCCATGCTACCAAACTACAGTCAGACAGATATTTTAAAAACAAATATGTGGCACAGTGGTACAGTTATACATATGTTCTTTATTAATGCATTAAGTCGAAGTCTGGTGCCAGGTCCAAAAGAATAAGATAACTTTGAACTTTTGATGAGTGTATGGAAGGTAAATAATTGTCATGAAGATTTGAAAACATTTGTGATTTCTCCTCATGGCATGGCTACTAATATCCTGTGATCTGTTGAGCTTCTCATAATAGAAGACTGTGCTTAATTTTATTTCAGCTGCCACTTTTTTTTGAAGGAAATATTTTAAATATAAAACCCTTCCTGCCGGGCCGGGGATTTAGCTCAGTGGTTCCCGCGCCTGCCTCGAAAGCGCAAGGTCCCGAGTTCAATCTCCAGTACCAAAAAAACACCCTTCCTGGGGCCGGGAATTTAGCTCAGTGGTGCCATGCTTGCCTTGCAAGCGCAAGGTCCTGAGTTCGATCCCTGGTATCAAAAAAAACACCCCTTCCCTCCCATGATCTACTTTGGTGGGGTGGGGGTGGGGGGTTGCTTTGCTGGCACTTCCAGCACCTGTTAGTCCACCCAGTCTAGCACCTCATATTTGGGAAGAGGGAAATGATGTCTGGGGAGAGGCAAAATGAGAGAGGGACGAGCTGGCAGTGGTAGAAAGTCTAACTCCATGCAATCCCAGCTCACTACTCTCCAGTGGAGAAAGTACATGAGTCTATTTGTTGATTTTTGGAATATTTAGGAGCATCAAAATAGGGCACTAGAGTATTCAATTTTAAAAATGAACTTTTTAAAAGAAAATTTAGGTTTTTAAAGAAAAATTAGTTTAATATTATATAAAAATTACTGTACGTATTACATTCCATTACAAAACTTCCACTTATAATAACAACCAAGAAGATAAAAATTCTTAGGAATAGGCAAAACCATGTCTCAAAAAAAGAAAAAGGAGTAGGGATGTAGCTCAACAGTAGACCTCCCCTGGATTTGATTCCTAATACTGCAAAAAAAAAAAGTGCAGAACCTACATGAAGAAAGCATAGCTGGGCTGGTGGTGCATGCCTGTAATCCGAGCACTCTGGGAAACTGAGGCAGAAGAATCACAAGTTGGAGCTTGGGCAATTTAGCAATTGAGACCCCGTCTCAAAATGAAAAAATTTAAGCCGGGCATTGTGGCTCATGCCTGAAATCTGAGCACTCAGGAGGCTGAGGCAAGAGTATCACTGTGAGTTCAAGGCCAGCCTGGTTTACATAGCGAGTTCCCTAAACTACATAGTGCAACCCTGTCTCAAAAAAAGAACAAATGAATGAATGAGTGAATGGGGGATAGGTCAGTGCAAAAGCCTGGCTTCAATCCCTAGTACCACAAAACAAATAACAGCTATAAAACCCCACACCAGTAAGTTTCTACTGAGGGACATGACTGCAGTTAACTGTGAAGACCTCTCTTAAATAAGACAACCAAATTTTGGTTCTGTTTTTTGGTTCTGTTTTTGTTTTTGTTTTGAGGCACGGTTTTACTTATGTAGTCCCAGGTGGCCTTGAACTTGAGAACCACCTGCCTCAGCTTCCTGAGTTCTGGAATTACAAGCAAGTGCCTCCATGCCTGGCTTTGATAACTATATAAAGAGTCCACCAGGGCCAGGGATTTAGCTCAGTGGTTCTGGCGCTTGCCTTGCAAGAGCAAGGTCCCGAGTTCAATCCCCGGTACCTCCCCCCCGCCCAAAAAAAGAGTCCACCAAAAAAATATATATATATGCACTTCAGGAAAAGAAAAATAGTGACTGTCTGGAAGCTAATGACCACCACTTTGAGTACCTCTTATAATTGTAGAGGTCAGAGGTAACTTGCATTAATGTCATGATGTCTCAATAAATTTAGTATTAAAATATCTATACTTTTTTTCTTTTCCTGAAGTGTATATATACTTTTTTGGTGGACTCTTTATTTAAAAAATCATATTCTCCCTCATGTAATACATAAATCCAGTTGTATGGCAAAAACCACTTTAAACATAGTTGAAATGCAAATAACAAATAAAAATATATCATGCACAAATGTTTAATGTTTCTAATTCACAGGGCACTCTTTTTTTTTTTTTTTTTTTTGGTACTGGGGGTCGAACTCAGGACCTTGTGCTTGCAAGGCAGGTGGCAGAACCACCGAGCCAAATCCCCGACCCTCACAGGGCACTCTTAAAAATAAGTCAGATAAAAAAACAACCCAAGAGGCCTAACTGGGAACTTGACAAAACAGGAATATACAAATAAACACAGGAGGGCCGGGGATTTAGCTCAGTGGTTCCGTCGCTTGCCTTGCAAGTCGAAGGACCTGAGTTCGATCCCTGGTACCAAAAAAAAAAAAAAAACCAACAAAAAAACCCCAAGTAAACACAGGAAAGAATCTTCGGCCTCAGTGGTATCTGATAAAAATAAGTAAAAGCAAGAGACCACACATATGCTATTTTCATAAATCAGAAACAAAACCAAACCAACCCTGGGGCTTCCGCCGGGGGGGGGGGGGCTCTGGCCTTTCGGGAAAGGGCAGAGCATGTGCACTTGGGAGGATGGCGAAGACGGATGCTAGTGGACAACAGTGTCCTCTTCCCGGCTGCCCCCGCCTCACCCAGGGGCTGTCTGGAGGAGATGATGGTGTGTGGCCCCCTCCTTTTATTAGAAAGTGCTGGATTCATAAGGAACGGCTGGCCAGACGGTCATCCAGAACAGGTTGACCAGCCAACATGTCACCCCTCCTCACCAGACCCAGTGCAGAGGTCTGCTGTGGCATCAGCAGGAAGAGCAAAGTGGATTTGCTGTTTGTAAATTCACATCGTGGCTACTCCTTTTTAGCTACGCTTTTTTTTTTTTTTTGGTACCAGGGATCGAACTCTGGACCTTGGCGCTTGTGAGGCAGGCGGCGGCACCACTGAGCTAAATCCCCGGCCCTCTTTAGGTACTCTTTTGACTCAGGGCTGGGGAAGATTCGCAACTATTTCTAAAGGCCGCTTCTGTAAACACCCCGCAACACACACACACACACACACACACACACACACACAC
>NW_004624787.1:9476888-9499073 GCF_000247695.1 Heterocephalus glaber
CTTCTTCTCCTCCTTTCTCCTTTCTCCTTTTCATTCTAGCTGTCTGGATGATCAATGTGACTAGGAAAGTACTGTTGACCCATTTATATCATGTCAAACAACATCCATTGCTCATCTACATAATGAAATACACACTGAATATTACAGCTTAAGTGTGGGAGCCAGTGAACTACCAAATAATGTTTTAGTCATTTAGGTTATGAAATAAACTATATGACATTGGATCTAACTGTGGCATTAAACATTAAACTATTCAGTGGTAATTGTCAGTGAAAATCACTTATAAGCCAAAACAAGAAAAAGCATTTCTGCTTTAGTAGTCAATTAGAGGATGTAGGGGTGGTTGTATGCAACAGTGTGAGTTTAAGAAAAATCTTTCTGTCAAAGTGCATTTTAATATTACTTGATTATTACAGGATTCATTGTAAATAGTTGAGGTTTTTTTTAGTTGCTAATCAGTGGTTGTGAAAATAACAATTTGACGTTTTTATCATAGTTTTATTAAGTTGCTCTTTGAAAAATTTTAAAGACAACTAATTTGTATTTGAAACTATTTTGATCAATGATCTGATAACAGAGATAAGCTTTGACAGCTTTGGAAGCAGTTAAATTTTGTAAGGACATCATTTCCACAGCATTTAAGTAAATGCAGAATTTAAAGGCTATCAGGTTTCCATGGTTACACCTTTCCAAGTTATTTTGTGTATTGTGTAAATAGGTCTGTGAGTCACTGATAATTATTTGTTTTTTTGTTTGTTCTGTTGGTAATTCTGTGTTTAGATGAATCTAATACAGTTCACACAGTGTGCTTTGGTTTATGTATATTTTAGTGTTTGTGATTGACAGTGATTGAGCATTTCTTATGGCGTGCTTGCTTTTTTTGTCATAAATGATGTATGTTGGTAGTGCTTGAAATGTAAATAAGTTCTTCCTGTATCACTGTTTAATAAACAGGAATTTTATGCAAAGAAGACTTCCTGGTACATTAAAGGTTTGGCGAGCTCTAGAATATTTCTATTAAACAGATTTTATACCAAGACAAATATGTTTGAATTCTTACCAATTTTAACTTACTGAGGTTACCAAGGACAACATAACAGTTTATGGGTAAGCACTACATCGACTGGGTACTATTTAGTAACAAAATAAAAATAGTATTCTGGGGCTGGAAATATTTCAGTGATAGAGTGCTGTGCTTGCCTACCATGTAGACGTGTGCCATCTCTTGGGTTTGATCCTCAGTGCCCTCCCCCAAATAAAGCAATATTCTGATTTAACTTTTTTTTGAGGTATTAAGGGATTGAATCCAGGGTCACTCAACCACTGAGCTACATCCCCAGACCTGTTTGAGACTGACTCTCACTAATCTGCCCAGGCTGGTATTGAACCTGTAATCCACCTGCTTTAGCCTCCATAGTAGCTGGGATTACAGAAATGGACCACCATGCCTGGTGCCAATAACTTTGTGTATGGGGTTGAGGTGTAGCTTAGTGGTAGAGCACCTGCTTAGTTTGCACAATGGCAAGGATTCAATCTCCAGTACCACCGCCACCCGCAAAAGATAGTGAGCTTTACAGCAAATGTCTTCAGTGCAAGGTAGAATGTTTCCGTACTGTAATTTCTTCCATCCTACCCTTGGCACAACTTAAGAACGGTTCTATATACTAGTATGTTTAGAAGGATATGTTTCTTGAAAAAACCCAGGGTCTTATGCCTGTGAATGAAGGAAGAGATTTTCCTTAGTCCTTACCATCACTGTACTAACAAGGCCTTACCAGGAATTCTCAGCAAAACATCAAAATTAGGCTGTGCATAATTCTTACTACTGAGTTCAAGCCTTCTCTCAATAAATGACAATCAGGAGAATGCTATACAGTTTCTGCAGTCTTATTTGATGGTAGCCCTGTGATAAATTCAGGAGAGGCCTAGTGCTTTAAATATGGCTTTTTTTTTTTTTTTTTTTTTGGTGAGACAGGGTCTCCCTAATGTAGTTCAGGCTGGCCTTGAACTCACAGTGTAGCTCAGGCTGGCCTCAAACTCGCAATGTTCCTTCTGCCTCAGCCTCCCGAATGCTGGGATTACAGGTGTGCACCATCACACCTGGTTTAAGTATGAATTTTGAGTAGCAGTCTAGAACCCAGACTAGGATTTCATGCATTACTTTGTGTATTATCCAAAGGCACATTTTAAAGTTTTTACTGGTTTCTACCTACTGATTAGTCCATTTCAGAATGACTGCCTCTCAGTCAGGTAACCAGTAAAGGTAATTACCATTTATTAAGGGCTTACCTTGTACTGCTTTCTTTCTATTATGCAGTTCTTATAGCAATCCAACGAGGAAAGTATTATTCCTATTAACAAATGAGGAAACTAGAAAATTTAACTAACCTGTCCAAGTAAACCCATGAGTACTCAGAGAAGAAATCCCAGTTTAAACAAGAACTCAGATATAGAGCAAAGTATAAAATGTTTTAAATTCTACATGGTTTCTGTCATTTTACCCCAAAAGTGGCTCAGTTTCACTAGGCATTTGGGGCTTGGTTTTCTTTTTGCAACAGTCTGATAGAAGTATAGCTCAAAAAGTGTTCAATATACTTAACATTAGATAGTAAATATGTCTCAAATATTTAAAATATCAGGGCCAGGGACTTAGCTCAGTGGTGCCACCGCCTGCCTTGCAAGCACAAGGTCCTGGGTTCATCCCTGGTACCAAATAAATAAATAAAATAATAATAAAATATCAGATATTTCAGTACTGTAGCAGTATTGAAGACATTAATCTAAAAAAGACATGAATTTATCATTACATTAAGTGTGAATAATTTTGGTCCTCTGTGGTTTTCAAGTAATATTGTGTTTTCAGATATGAGAGGTAACCTACAATATACTGATAAAACATAAATATTTTGTTGTTGGTGGTAGTAGTTTTAATTCAAAATAAATAGTTAAGCATTCATATCTTTAAGAAAAAGAAAACAAAAAGAAGGGTTAGGTTGTAAGCAGGCTTCTGTAGAACTTACCTTTTAAAAAGGTAAGCATGTATCATTTTGATATATTTAATTTTTTGCATTAATGCCTAAAGTTATAGAATGATTATTCATATGGATGACCAAGTCACCCAGTTTAATTGAATATAAAATTATTATGGCAACATAGCTATACCAAATCCAAAAGGCTACCTTCAGAAAATTTGGAGCTTTTCCTTTTATTAAAAAGGCTACTATGTATTTTCTCTTTATTTTTCTGGTTGAAAATAATTCCTCGATGAGTGACCTTGACTTCTATTGTCTTGAATCTGTGTAATTTCAGCTATAGAAGCTTGAAAATACATTGTTTTTCTGAAGGTTTGGCTCTCTCATTTGAGGTTGTGATCATTAAACTACCTACCTACTTACCACTACTATTACTTGGTTGTATGACGAAACAAAATTCCCAAACTTGTCAAGATAATGCTGTAAGATTTATATTAAAATGTTTTCTTTGATTTCATGACTTTCATTTGAAGTTGTACAGTGAAGACATTCTCAGGAATTTATTAAGATAGGGTTTTGGGGGATATATTTTGTATTTGGTATTGCTACTACAGTTTTGATCAAAACTTGGAATTATTTTATAATTGTTTGCTTATGCAATGGTATAACTTTAAATGACTCATCAAAATAAATAAATTAATAAATGACAGGTAGAAAAGAAGGCAGGCATCCAAAAGTATACCTATGTCAGGCTCCACACAGAATTCAGTTGACACTGTTATAAAGTTAAGATTAAAATGCTCTCTTCAAGTCCCATAATTTAAAATATTAAAATCATACCTTTGATCATCATAAGCTATAAGCCCCCATATATTCTGTTATGGTGTATTTTAATCCAAAATAACTAATACTTTGAGTAATATTTTACATGACAGTATTTATGAGTGATGTATTTTTTTAAGAATTAAAGAAGGACTTTCTTACTATGTCAGGTTTTTAAAAAAAAAAACTCATGAGATTTTTATATGGATGCACTCTAAAATTGAGTTCCATGTGTGATTTCTGTGAAATTGCTCTTTCTGGTTCCTATTTGTGTGCTTTAATAAAAAATTCTTCTATTTTCCTCTTCTTAAACCTTAAGTGTGTGAGGTAACAGGAGTGTTTCTTTTAAGAGAGTTTGGAAAGTTGAAATTTGCCAGATGTTCCATGCTAACCTAGAAGGGTGCATTCTCTTTGTACCAGCATTGGGTGAAATTCTTTCCTGTTACTTTGACAGAACGTTTGGTTTGGGTTCATTTTGGTGTTGGGCTGCTACTCTGATCAGAGTAGCATGTCTTTTATTTGTTATTTAAATTATATTATGGCATCCAGAAAATCTGGCAAAGAAAATGATATTTTGATGACATTTTTCACAGGGCTCAACTGCAATGAATTATTACATTTTAACCACAGCTCTAATAAACAGCTCCTTTATTTCCCCTGGAAGGATACAATATTTCTTTGTCCAAGAAGTTGCCTGAGTATATGTATTGTTGAAGTGCTAAAAAGCTGCTTTTCTCTAAACTTTAGCTGAGGGACAATGGGATATGTTAAGAATATACTACTGTATTTCACTGTGACTCAGTGTTTTCTTATTAAACAGATGAATTTAGATTTAAATTTTGAAATTTCCTTATACAAATCAGTCATTTCTATGTAATATCCACTGGTCCACCAAATGATTTGCTTTTGGTTTTATACTTTGAGTCCTTACTGTAGTCTTTGGCATCCTTCCCCACCCATAGTTGGGCTGGCATGAAATAGTTTGTTTCCGAGGCCCACAAACATGAGTCCACATTATTAAGTAGGGAAGTTTACTGATCTGTGTTTCTCGAGTAGTTTGGGGTGTGTTTGTTTCCCAAGAAGTGGGGAATGCTTCTTGTTTAGCTATATATATATGGATCCTTGGGTTCTGGTGGTGTACATATATGAATAATCACAAATAGTCAGATTCAACTTTTGTAAAGAAATAAAATGAAGTATTCTCCTAAACCATTTCTGAACTTGTCGTTGATATTATGCTCTATCACTTGCTTTTAATAAATTTTTTAAAAGGAGGTGGGATGTAGCATAGAGCCCACTTCCTGATGGAGCCTTGAGGAAGGTCAGGTTTTGCTCTGACCTGGCACCATTCTTGGATGTTGTCATTAAGGGAAGAGGGTGCCCCCGGGCCACCATTCTTCCTTTCCCTGCTCGTGCTCTAAGTATGACTGACTTTCTAGCTCTTCTTTTGTAAAACCAGCACCCTCAGGCTTTGGATTATGGTTTCATGGTTTGTTCTGACAACCACAGGCTAGTTGTCTGTCTCCCCTTCATCTGGCCACATAGGTTTATTAGTGGTGGCCAGCCCTATTTTGGTATTCAGATGATGCATCCTCATAGAAATTGCCAACTTAGAATATTAAGCAAGTAAAATGATATTTCAGCATTAAAGTAAACTGTGACTTTTTTTGAACCTAAATATATTACACATTCTCTGTTTATTTCTGTGGAATCTTTATGACTATTGTAGCAGTCTTAGCTATAAATAACTACAAGGACAACACTGTTGGATGTCAAGTAGAATCTTTATTTCCACTCAACTATGTGCTTTATTTTGAGCATTAAAGAAAATGAGTTGTTTTCCAACACCTGCTTACCAACTGGGCCTGTGTGTCTTTAGAAATGTTTAATAAACATTGTAGCTTTATCATCCAAAGGTGGTTTCCAAGTGCTGTTAATTAGGCCCCAAACTAGTTCCTGTAGGTTTGTGAAAAAGATCTACTCTTCTCTCTGTAATGGCATCTTAGCTTGAAATCCAGGAAGCAGTGGTGTATGGTGTCCATATCCATGATTTCCTGAACTGGAGAAAAAGTGTGGAAAGCATCTGGGGAAAAGGAGGCTCTTTACCAGCTTGTTTCCTGTAAGTTCAATTGGAAGACCTTGTCTGTGCAAATAGATTTCAAAATAGAGCCTGCCCTTTGACTGTCTCCATAATTACATGGCTCGCTCTGTATTTTATTTGGCAGCCAGAGCAGTTAACCCCTGGAAGGAAGGGGCTGATGGCATGCCCAGCTTGGCTTCCCACATATGTCCATGGGAATGAATAAACCACTGTTTGGAGAAGCCCACAGCTAAAAACACACTAGAATAGTTTTTAATGGAACTGAAACTCTTTGGAAACAGATTTAATAATGTTTATTATGATTGGTTAAAAATTTTAACTTTGTCCTTAATGTCAGTTGTTGAGCAGTATTGTTTTTTAAAAAATTAGGAGTTGAGGGAATTCCTTGTTGCTTTGATGTAATCAACATCTGTCAACAGAATGAATTTGCTTTTGTTTAGATTCAAGGGGCCTTGTCCTTCAGCTTTGCCCAATCAGTATCTGCTTCAGCCTGGGGCATTCCCTAGTTGTGTGTTTTATTTTTTAATTTTTAGGTTTTCCTCCAATGAATGTATAGGTTATTTTTTGTGAAATGTGAGCTTCTCTTCTCTTTTATAGTTGCCTTGAAATGGAAGGAACCTTCAATTTTTCTCACTTACTTTTGAAACATTAAACAGCTTAGTACAGGATTAGAAAAATCAGTAAAAAAATTATATTGAGTGATACAGACTATTTAATTTTTCATTTGCAATATTTGCCCAAGTTATGAAACCTTTCGAGCAGACAGCATTTTAGGTCAAAAAATCTACGGCGTAGATGCATTTGCAGCGTTCTCTTGGACTTGAAGCAGTGCTCCTACTCTGGGTAATTGGTTAGAGTTCACGAAGTGTGATCTTTCCATAGTTCCCAATCAGCACTTTAAAAATGTATTCCTAGGGTACAGTCCATTCTGAGCCTACTGCAGAAAGCAACATTGTTAAACAGTAAAAAATATATCAGATGGCTATCACAAACTAAGTTGCTTTTTGGGGGGATAATACATTATTTGAGCAAATCATTTGGTTTAAAATTAAAATTTGCAATGAGTGTAAGAGCCATATTTAAAAATGAATTAGCAAAACGTTGTTTTCTCTCTTGGTAATCATAAATCATTTAAATTTGGCAAGCATTCCTCCCTTCATCCAAAATAATTGCCTCCATTTGTAAAATCAATTAGATGTTAATATGCTATAAATAATAGTTTTGTTACTAGACTTTGGCATTTGCTGATCATTATGAAAAAATATATCCAGTAAGACATTTTACAGGGTGTCTTTAAATTACATATTATCTCTGGTTGACATTGTTAGCTAATGTATAGTAGCACCAGGCTACTTTATTGTGTTGTTTCCTACCCAGATATTTGATCCCTTTGAAATGTAACGTAACTGAGGATTGATGGCCCGCTGCAGGGTGAAAGTGCTTCCCTGGAAACGTACAATGAAAAATATAGGTGTTGGTAGCTCACACTTGAGTACAAATGTACTTTGTTAGGTTTTACAACTGCTTAAAATAATAAGCATTTTAAATGTTTCTTTGAAAGTTCATTCAGACCTCTCCCTTAAAAATACTTGTTGACCAAAAGAAAAGTCACATTTTCAAGGGTAAAATCGGCTTAATTAAGGGTCATTAGTAAAGGTGCACATAAAAACCAAGGGCTCAGTGGGTGAAATGGAAGCATTTCATTATGTGGTATAGAATGCATGAGGAGATAACAATTAAAATGGACCCTGAGTAAGAGGCCAATAAGTACGGGGCATGTTGTGTGCAGCAACGTTAGTTATTTAAAGTGTACTCCTCCCTCCAGCAGACTTGCATTCTGCAGTCCCACCTTTCAGACTTAATCTGTAAAGGGAAATAAAAGGCAGCTTTTAGAAATTGGTGTTATTACCAAATATGAAAATATTTAAAACCATAGCCTAGATTTACATTCCAAATACAAACTTAAAATGTGAGAAATGTGCAGCAGAATCCAGAGGACATATAGCAATTTCAAGAGACATTCAAGCCTCACAGTGTGCTCCTCCGTGGAGCAAAGGAAGCAGTTGCCTATAATTTTCAGTGTTCAGCTCAAACTGGCTCTGATAGAATTTTGTAACACTGAAAATAATTCTTATTATTACCTTTGATGACAGTAAATATTCTAGTATTCATAACAAATAACGTATAGATTTACTGCCTGCAAAAACCCTGTATAGAGTTCCTGTTAGGTAATCAACAGTAACAACTCTCTGTGATCATTGCTTTCAAGACCAAATTAGTACCAAGCAACCCATTGCTGCTCCGTGCTCCCGTGCTACCCTGAGGTTTCTGATGATTTCCTAAACTTCAGATTAGTCCACTTGCCACTTGCAGTAATTAGTACGTACCTGGATCTTGTTTCCCCAAATAGCTTTACAGAAAGAGGTTGTGCTGTCCATCCTGGGTAAATGACAATGCAAACCTATCTCTGAGAATGGTCATCAAGGCACCAAATGAATGATATCATTGACAGGAGTAGCAACTTGAAAGTTAGATATACTTGTAAGGTAACAACACAGCTTTTACAAAGGAAAGAAATATAGAGACAACTACAGACCTTTTCTACAGTGCTCTATAGCTCTATATTAGGTATCCTTTCTCTAACCCTGAATGTAGTAGGAACTGGGATTTTAATTTTGCTCACTCTGCATTTGAAAATTTTAATTACTACTCATTAATTACAGTATGATAAACAAGACTGAGGTTCCCCCGTTTTCTCCCCCATGCTAATTGGAGGGCCATTCTTTTCTGAAGTTACCATGACTTCAGCCCATTTCTTCATTTAACCTGTGAAAACACTAGATTTTTTTTTTTCAGGTTTGTAATGAGTAGTTAGTGAAATAAACATGCCATTGTACCTTATTATCCTGTTATCTTGTAACAGCGTATATAGAGTATCTTATCAGATTGAAATAAAAGATTTCATTTCAAATACAAAAGTATCTTATGAAAATGGAATTGCTGAGAACCCTACAGAATCATAACTGTCAACAGGTTGGCTATGGTCAGGCTGTTTCTGATACTTAGAATTTTGCCATCCAGTTATGTGTGAATATGCTTGCATCTTTTTTGGTATGGAGCTCATCATTTGGCAGGACAGGTACACTGGCAGCACTGTTTGTTCAAAAAGTGAATGTCTCAAAAGCCTTATCCACTTATCCCAGTAGAGACTTGATGACTTCATACTTCAAGTGCATAGAAAAGATTCCCCCTATAATGACTGTGTACTTGAACTTGATAATACTGGTAAAGATAGTTTTTCTTTCATGTAATCTGTCACACTGAAAAAAATTTTCTTTAGTCCTGAAATTGATCAGATGCTACATAATCCCATTACCTGGATTGTAGCATGACAATGAAATGTTGCTGAATAAAGGCACAAATGTCAGAGCTACGATAATGAACCCCAACTTCCTCATAATACTAAGCCTATGTATCTCAGCAGGTAACATCTGTGAAGTGCTCAGCACAAATCTTGGCACCAGTCCACTGTTAACTGTTACTGCTTGAGGTCACATAGCTTCTGGTAAGGGCCAGGAGTCGAACTTCAACTCCAAGGTACCATCCAGTGTGTGTCACTCTGGCCCTTTTTCCATCACTCATATCACCTTCTGATGAATCCAGTGTATTTATGGATTTGCTGTTGTTTTCCTCCCTCCACCAGAATGGAGGCTCCACAAAGACAAGGATAGACCCTCTCTGTTCCCCATTGTATTCCCTGCATCCCAAGGGTGCCACATAGGATAAGTGCAGAGACTTACTAAATGAAAGAATACATTTAGAGACTCCAAATAAACATGCTCTAGAGTGGAGAAGGGAAAGGAAAAGAAGCATTTATAGAGCACTCATTTTTGTTGTTGTTGTTTTTGAGATTGTTGTTTGAGACAGGATCTTGCTGTGAACCCCAGCCTGGCCTCAAATGCACTGTCCTCCTGCCTCATCCTGCCTAGTGCTGTGATCACAGGCATGTGCCACTAGGAGCACACACATATAAATACATATACATATGTATGTTTCAGCTAACATTCACATCAGCCTTATAACAGAAAAAACATTATTCTCTTTTAACAGTGAAGAAAGTGGGGCTCAGAAATTTTGGTTATTCAGATCTGTCTTACTTCAGAAGTTCATGCTGTTTTTACTACCACAGTGCCTCCTAATTAGATTATCTAAGAATTTTCAGGGAAAAAGGTCTGGGGACATAGCTCAATAATAGAGACTTGCCTCGCATGCATGAGACCCCTGGGTTTAATTCTAAGTACTGCCAAAAAAACCTTCATGAACAGCATCATCATTCTAAATTTTAATTGGCCACATGGTATATTTTTCATGATTCAAAAAAAACTTTCCTCAAAATGTAATCCCTGAAGCACTGCATTTTATAGCAAGGTAACCTACTGTCAGGAGGCAGCTTGGACTGGCAGACACAGACCTAGATTTGGACTTGGAAGACTTGAACATGGAGCCTGGTTATTGATTACTAGAGATAAGAATCTTAGTTTCTCATTAATAAAATAAAGACGTTAATAGGTGCCTGCCTACCTGATAGAGTTAGTAAGAGATAATGTATGGAGTTCAGTGTGATAGCACGTGCCTATAATCTCAGCACTCAGGAGGCTGAGGCAGGAGGACTGCATGAGTTTGAGGCCAGTCTGGGCTCCTTAGCAAGACCCTGTCTCAAAAAAACATAAAATCAAAGAATAAATTCATGAAATGTGATCCACTATTACTATTTCACTAGTATTATCATTACTAATAGTAATAATATATACTTTCCTCAGAAGAGACACATTTGTGAGCATGTGAGCATGTGGCCCTGCCTACAGATGCAATTAGAGAGCCAGAATCATGGTTTGATTCTACCTGAGTGCCCCAATTTTCCATTCTGTATCCACAGACAGCCCAGATAACTTCTGCCTGCACCTCACTGAGGCATGTGTTTGGTCAACGAAGGGAGCTTGGTGTAAAGAGTGGATGGACCAGGTCAACCCACCGCCACCTTTGGAAAAATAATGAATAGTAGTACTGATAGTTTGATGATGCCTTTTGTATGTTCTGCGTGTTTCCACATGTGTTAGCTCAGTTTACCTCATGTCTGTGAGAAGTAACGTACTGTACTCTGTGGAGCATCTCCACCTCCTTTCCCTCCACTTTGGCACTTGCTGTACTTCCCTGTGAGTGTCTGCAGCTGTGAATTGGAGTGCTACCAGTTCACAACTCAAGTTTTCTCTCCCATTTTACTCCCTTCTTGAAGGAACTATTGTTTATTGGACATCTGTTAAACACAAAGCACTTTCACATTCCTTATTTTATTTACTTCTCACCTGTCATTCAAAAGAAGAAACTTGGGGCCGGGGATTTAGTTCAGTGGTTCTGGCACCTACCTCGAAAGTACAAGGTCCTGAGTTCGATCCCCAGTACCAAAAAAAAAAGAAGAAACTTGTTCAGGGCCACAGAGACACAAGTCTTAAATTTTTGCTTTCCAGATATCTGCCTTATCTTGGACACTACTGCACCCTTCATCTGTCAGTTGACAACGCTAGGGGTGATGGTATCATTATTAGGAACATCCACTTTACATGCTTTAGGGGATATGTACCTGCCTCTATTAAGCAATTTTTTTATTTTTTTGGTACCAGGGATCAAATATCAAGCAACTTTTTAAGCCATGTGTGGTGGTTTGCATCTACTCTAGAGCTACTCAGGAAGTTTAGATGGAAGGTTTGTTTGAGCTGAGGAATTGAAGACCAACCTGGGCAACACAGTGAGATTCTGTCTCAGAAACAAACAAAGCTTTTTAAAAAGAAAATTTTAAATTAAAAAAGGGCTGGGGATGTAGCTCAATATGAAAATATTGAATTCAATCCCCACTACCATAAAAAAATAAAGTTATATTTCTGGACTTTTATCTGTTATATGGAGTTGTTTAAAATAGTACCCAAAGCCCAATGGGGCTTGAGATGTACTTCAGTGGTAGAACACTTGCCTAACAGTTGCAAGGCTCTGGGTTTGATCCCAGCATTGAAAAAAAGAGAGAAAAGTACCTTACCCCTGTGAATTTGATTCAACAGTATTGCATTCACCTTTACAGATGAACAGAATTAAGTGAAACTTCGGACTGTTGAACTTTGTTTGCATGAGTGCCTTTTCTCATCCCAGTGGGAGGAGGTCTTGAGTTTGCCCTACTAGAGCAGGAGTCAGCAAGCTTCTGCTAAGATGCCTGATGGTCAGTATTTTTGGCTTTCTGAGCTGTTTCTCTGTCACTGCTGGACTCCAGCACTGCAGCTCAGAGTCTTTGTGAACAGTTGTAAGGAAATGAGGGGAGCTGTAGGCACCAAGATTTCAATCTCATATAAAAGTCCTTGTGTTACACAATATTGTTTCTCTTGTTTTTTTTTCAACCATCTGTAAATGTTAAAAAAACCCTTTCTAAGTCTTGAGGTGTTAAAAAAGAAAAAAGATTTGCCTTTGGGCTATAGTTTGCCAACCCCAGGCATATAGTTGGGACCTCTTGGGGATTTTTTATTTTTTATTTTTTGGTATTGGGGATCGAACTCGGGACCTTGCACTTGCAAGGCAGGTGGCAGAACCACTGAGCTAAATCCCCAGCCCTATTGGGGATTTTTAAAAACTGTTGTCTTCATGGTAACAGTAATGCAAGAGGATAGTTTAAAAAGCCTAACAGTATAGAAGAAAATGCAGTGAAGCACAAAGCTTTCCTACCTCCACCCCTAATCACATGCTCCAGAAATAACCATTATGTGTGAATGTTAATTTCCAGAATTTTTTTTGGTAGTGGGACTCAAACTTAGAACCTTGTGCTTGCGAGGCGGGCGGCAGCACCACTGAGCTAAATCCCCGGCCTTTCCAGATATTTTATAGGCACATACAAGCTTGTATAAATAAATGTACGAGTTCTTTTTACATTAATGGGCTCCTTATACATATTGTTTAGCATTTGCTTTTTTTAACAATATCTTACATCTTTTATCACTACAGAGATGACTTAGTTTTCTTTCTTTTTCATTTTTTTTGGCCCCAGAATTTTCTGTTGGATAGATATACTAGAATATATTTAACCAGTCCCATTGGTGTTTCTCACTTGGACATGCACAGGTTGTTTCCCATTTTTTCCTGCCAAGCAGTGCTTCAGTGAGGGTATGTCTTTATAGCTCCACAATTGCATAATATCCATGGGATACAGTCCAAGGAAGTAAGTTACTGCATCTGAAAATACAGTTAAAATTTGATAGATATTTCTAAATTTCTGTTGTGGGTACTTTAGGACTCTGTGTTTAGTTTCTTTTGAGGTTATGCCTACATTTTTGCTATTTGGTCTTTATCTGACTTTAGCATTCATTGCAGTGAATTTCAATATAATGCCTTGATGCACGTGAACTTAACACACAGTAGTAATCCTATGGAGGGCAAAAGTGCAGCCGGCAATTTATCCATGATTCTTGAAAGGAAAACTATTTTAGAGTATAAAGCCATCAAAATAGTACCTTAAATTCTGAGGTTATCTTGGACATTGTCCCATAAGGTACAACAGCAGAAATTGTTCTTTTTCCAGCCCGAGTGCTTAGCAGATGTTTCTATATGTTTGTTTCCCATTAGAGTAGAGCTTTCCATTGTCAGACATTTATGTAAACATAGCATTAGCTAATACGCTGTGCTACTATTGTACTAGAATCCAGAATACTACTGTTTTCCTTTCTGTTTGGGGCTTTTCCTTTTTGAGGCAATAAAGAATTAGAATGATGATTTAATAGACAATACAACACCTTCCAGTGTAATACTGTATTCTTTCTTTCTTTCTCTCTTTTTAACTTAAAATACATCTATTTCTCCTCATAGGCTGTCATAGAATTTTCTCTTCACCATTCAGTCATATCTACTTACACAAGCAGTCCAGCAGTCAACAAAGAAGAAATTTCTTTTTCTGGAGACAAAGAGATACTTCACACAGTATAGTTTTGCCGGCTGCAGTTTCTTCAGCGCATCCAGTCCCTAAGGTATTGTATTGCCTATTATCTGCTGCTTTTTTCCAGCCAAGATAAAGGCTGACTGCAGAAGTGATCAAATGTTTTTGCACCTTTGATTTCTGAGCCATTTGAGTCATAATTTTAAAACTTGGTTTGTGATTTGAAATTGTAATATAGGAAGTTTTAACATGCTGCAGTTCTGGAACTTTAATTTTTAAAAATAAAGCTATGAACATACAACTGCTCAGCTTATTTAGAATTTAAATTTCTGCCATGGAATTTCCTACACTAAGTTTCTATCATGAAAATAAAACTGCACGTATATCGTTTCCTAATATTTTTAGGGGAAAAATGACTATAAAATTGGAATGATTTGAGAGAGATTACTTGAAACTAACACACTAGATGTTTTTATTAAGCCTGCACTTATACTTTCCATGTTACTAATACTGCTGTGTTTGAGTAGTCCTCTGAAGTAAAATATAACATCTTATCTCAGAGCATTTTTTTTTATTCAAAGATTGCAATTCTGTATAAAGACAAGCTCTCCGTTTTTCAAAATGTAATATAAAAGAGGTTTGCTGGGCTGGGATTTAGCTCAGTTGCACCTTTCCTGCCTCGCAAGTTCAAGGTCCTGAGTTCGATCCCCGGTCCCGGAAAAAGAAAAAAAAAGAGGTTTGTGAGTTTTTTAGGAAAAAGAATAGCTAAAAGAAATATAGATTTGTCATAAAAACTGTTTGCTTTCCCCCTTTTACAATTTTTATTGTTGTTGTTTCACAGTGAATTCACATTAAGTATGCCACACCTCCTGTGGCAAGGGATGACAAGACAGAATACATTCCTGCCCTGAGGCCTGGCCATCATAGTGAGAGCAAGCATTTGGTATTAGCCACAAAACTGACATTATTTTTCCTGAGTAGAAAAGAAAAAGAAATCTCTGGATAGGTGAATGTATTACTTTAGACATTTCAGTCACTTGCAGTGACACCCAACAGCCTCTCTGCCTATAGTTGTGACCTCGCCAGATCACAGAGCAGAGTGAAAACAAGAACATAGACTGTTTGGGGAAACCCAGTGAACTGTGGGCATTGGTGGGGTGGCTGTAGGAGAGTAGATGCTCCTCCAGGGCAAACCAGGCCAAGCTCTTACCTCAGGAAAGGCCCTCTGGACAGGAAAAACCAGCATGGCACTCTTCACAAAGAGAAGAGCCCTAGTCTCAATCCTTCCAGAGTTACATGATGTTGCCACTGAATAGTGTGACCTTCGTTAGCTTCCTGTCCCAAACCACTGTGTAGCCTTACTGTGTTCTGTTCAACAGTGCATATGTACGGTTGCTATAAATAAATTATTAAGGGCTGTATGAACCTTGGGCCTGAAAGAGGCTCTGTGTGTAAGATGGTATTATTTTCTGAGTACTACCAGTGGGTTTGAGTAAGTGGTAGAGGATGGTCTACAAGGGTGATTAGGTTTGAATGTTTTGAGTTTAGGGGCGCTGTTACTCTTAACAAATGATGGATATGTTCTAAGTAATTTTAATGTACTTGGGGGAGAAAAGAAAACTGCTTTGTTTTATGTTTTAGCACCCAATTTGAGTAGGGTTTCCAAGTAAAAGGAAACTGTATGTCTAAGAGGCTGCATGGACTTGATTGTCAGCCTTTTTACATATATTCATTGAAAGATGATACTAGGAACCATCCTTTCCATAAATTTTATCTTTGTGTTAAGAAGATGAAAGTGTCTCTTAATAAATTATTTGGCAAATTGGAAGTTTGGTGGTATTTTTAAATGGTGATAGGCTTCCAACAGGGTGGGGAGGAGGAAGAAAAGAAAACTACTGTTTGTTTTGACCAGAAGTCTGCTTCAGTCCAGTTTGACTCAGACCATGGTGAGGTTAACAGACCATCCAGAGGCAGCACTAACAGGCAATGTTAAGTTCAAAAGGGCAGGGGAAGGAACTGGGGGCAGCCTGGAGGGTCTGTTGTGCTGGCTACGGAGGTCGGTGCTCCGGCAGGAAGGGCAGAGCTTCATGAAGCAGGAGGCTGTGTCCGAAAAAAATGATCCCATTGTCACACGCTGAGTTCTGATCTTCGTTTTCAATCCTTTTTTCCTCAAGCATATAAAGAAGCCAGACTATGTGACGACAGGCATTGTACCCGGCTGGGGAGACAGCATAGAAGTTAAGAATGAAGATCAGATTCAAGGGCTTCATCAGGCTTGTCAGCTGGCCCGGCATGTCCTCCTCCTGGCTGGGAAGAGTTTAAAGGTGGCATCTTACCAAGTCTCAGACTGGCTTACATGAGGGGCAACAAACACTCCTCTTTCTTTCTCTTTCTCCCTAACTATTCTTTTATATAATCTAATTTGTTAAAAAAGTAAAGCCTTGGAATAGGAGAAAGGAATTTTATTATTTTATGTGTTCATTCTAGAGGTAATTTGAAAATCCAAATCCATTTTTAACTAGCAGAATTCTAGAGGCACTTTGGACGAACTCATCCTATCCAGGTTGATCAATGGCAGATGGCTTTGACTAGTGCCCCCTTACTCCTGCCTAGAGTTTCTACTTTTATTTCCCACATTTTTTTTTCCCTGTGTGCCTAGAGCTATTTTGTCTTGTATTTTACCTCTTTTTTTGGGGGGGGGACATTATCTCTGTAAAGAAAGATCAGACCAGATACACAAAACTATTGGTAATATGTAAATATAGTTATGTACAACCATCTTACCATAAGATTAGTTCTTTCATAATAATCAGAAATGCCCTGCTACTTAAAGATCATAAAAGCAAATATATGTCTATATTCTCCAAAAGGTGGGAAAAATTTAGGAAGTGAGACTCAAAGATGAAGTAGCTTACTGTGCCATCTGTGTAATAAACTTTTTATAGTGACATAACGAAGCATAACTTGAATATAAAGTAGCATGGGAAATGATTGAATAGTTAATTTTTAATAAAAGATTTTATTTTTATTTTAGAATTTTATATCATAGAGATAGCCTTCATGTGCTTATAAAACTCAATCTTGCTGAGGATTTAGCTCAGTGGTTCCGCCGCCTGCCTTGCAGGTGCAAGGACCTGAGTTTGATCCCTGGTACCAAAAAAAACAACTCAATCTCAGGGCCTTGTGATATAGCTCAGTGGCAGAGTGCTCCCTTGCATGGGTGAGGCCCTGGGTTCAAGTCCCAGTCCCACAAATACACGCACATACAAACTCAATTTCAGTTTTCTGAGAGCAGTTGGATACCTTCTGGTAAGGCAAAAAATTTTTAAGCATTTGTTTATTTAGACATGAAAGAAATCAAAATTAATGAAAATCAAATCTCTATAAAATATATCAGACTAAGTTTTCTAAATGGTGAAGCATAATCTCCCTGCCATTGCTGCAAAATTCATGAAATGTTTCACTAAAATAAAAAAGTGTAGATTGACCTACTCTTCCAGCCTTGTTGTCTAAACCAAAGATCCTTTTGAGCACTTATTTATAGTTTTTCATTAGCCAGGGCACTAACCATTGAGGAAAGTGAAGGAACTACTGAAGACCACAGTGTTGAAATCTTCAGGCCAAACAGGAGTCATTTCATTTAATGACTCACAAATGATTTAGAGGATCCTAGAGTTGAACTTTTCTATTTGCTAGTGGTCCATAACACCACGATATACCCAAATAATCATCAAAAAAGCCCAATTGAGCATGATAACATTAGTCAAAATTAATTAAAATGTGGTACCATATGTTTATCATAGTAAATTTATACTGTCCCACATGGAAGTGCTGTTGTTACAGGCATAGTCAGTAAATACAGGAAATGTCTTCAACTGTTGCCAATTTCTTTATTTAATATTTTAGGTTGACATGACAACTGAAGAGATAGATGCTCTTGTTCATCAGGAAATCATCAGTCATAATGCCTATCCCTCACCTCTAGGCTATGGAGCCTTTCCAAAATCTGTTTGTACCTCTGTAAACAATGTGCTCTGTCATGGTATTCCTGACAGGTATTCATTCTTTAATAACAACATATTGTTCCTTTAGAAACTAAAACATGAAACTAAGATTTATAACTTATATTGAAAGACACTATAGTTCATTGAAATCCACTGAAAACTTCTAAGTTGATAATGATAAAAATAAAAATTTTGAAGTATTTCACTGCTAAATGGATATAATGTCACCATTTAATGTTAAAGCAGTATCTACAAAAGTGGTTATGCCATAACTATTTCTTTTACCTTGTTCAGTTTTTACCAAATACATAAAAATACAACATAGGCAATTTTTGTTATCAGCTATTGTTTTCATTCTTTACAAAATTAAGTAAGTGATACGTATTTCATTTTATTTATTTATTTATTTTTTAGTATGTCATTTTAAAGAATAGTGGATTATTAAACAATGTCAGTATGTTCATTTTATGTATTTTTTAAAAATTAATTATATTGGTACATTTTAGACATTTTTTTTAATAAAATTTGATGTGACAAAATAGCGATCACATCTAGTTATTGCATTTATTCCTCCTTCACTTTGAATTATCACTGTGACTCATTGATTTTGTGATAGTAATCATTAGGTATTTATTTTTATATTCCTTTTATTGAGATCTGTCTATCACCATTTTTTTTCTGTTTATGTTTTAGTCGACCTCTTCAGGATGGAGATATTATCAACATTGATGTCACGGTGAGTAAATCATATAAAAAATAGTCTTTGATCAACTTCAGAATTGCTGGTAGCAACAGGAAAAAGAGTGGATTGAAAATTTGAACTGCACCAGTAGAAGTGCTGTTTACTTCTATCCCCAGACGCAAGCAGCTGGTTTCCTTTTTTTGTCTTTAACTGTGTGTTTATTCCAAGTAAACCCAGGCCTGACTTGAATTTAGGGCTGGAATCAGATGCACTGAGATCAATGTTGGCCTAAGTGAAATGTCAACCCAATCCTGCTATGTGTCATGTTTTTGAGAAGGTGTAATTGTTATTGATCCACTGTGTAGTTAATGCAGAGCACCACAGCACTGGGCAGCTGCCGAAGCTAGATATGTATGAGATGAGCTAACACGAAGAAAGCCAGCATTTTTCCTTCACTCTGCCAAGATTGATCTTCCTCTTCCTGCTGATTTTGAGTGGGGCCTGTCATTATCTTACTCTGTCATTAGGGGCTACATTGGCCTGTGTGTCAGTCTATTTGGACAGCAACTCTTTTGCTAGCAGTGTTCCCTAGATTTATTAAAATCCCTGAAGGTAACGTAATTCCATTTCTGGTATAGAGTCTCGAGCTCAAACCATATAAGAGTTGTTTTTTTCTCTGAACTTAAGTTTTCACTAAACAGTTAATGCTCTTTTTTAGATAACAAACTTGAGTAATTTAACAGAGGGCCTTCAAATTGTAAAACCTCTAACCTTTTCTAAATTTCTTAGCCTTTCACCATTCTCAGACTTGGAATATTTGTGCTCATTTTATTTTAATAAATACATTTTAAGTAAAATTTAAACATCTGATGAGAATTAGTTGAGATGGACAACATTCAAGAAATATAGTTGCTATTAATGAGAAAATGTGTTTCATTTTATTTTTTGAGATAGCCCAGGCTGGGCTAGAACTCATGGTGATCCCTGCCTCAGCCTCCCAAGTGCTGGGATTACAGATGTGTACCACCATGCCTAGCTAATGAAATATTTTTACTAGTTATTTTATATTCAGACTGTGAAACTTAGCTAAGAGTATGAATGAGATGAAAATCTAATGAGATGATATCCAACCATTGAATTCAGTCAGATTTTTAATTGTTTAAATTTCTTCATACCAGTTTATATATGGATAGAGCCAACAATCCTCTTATTGCTCAGTTATTTTCTATATCCTACTTAGAATACTTTTTTATCTTATTGAATACTTGAACATTTGCTCCACATATTCTGTTGGTATCTTTCCAAGTCAGAATCATGTAGGAGGAAATTTATGAAGCATACCTAAAAATAAAGTCTTTTTCATGATACAGGTTTATTTTGGATTGAACTTGATTTAGAGTTTTACATTTATTTTTTCACCTAAGCATCCTCTAACAAAATATTGCTGTCTGAATGAAATCAGCATATTCTTCTCTGTTTCCAATGTGTTCAAATGGAATACTTTATTCCTTGTTGAAGTTTCCTAAAGGCTTTTAATAAGTAATTTCAGTTTTAAAATTTACACTGTCTTGGCCTGGGATTTAGCTCAGTGGCACTGTGCCTGCCTCGCAAGTGCAAGGTCCTGAGTTCGATCCCCAGTACTGGGGGAAAAAAATTTTACACTATCTTTATAATTATGAAGCTCATAGAGTATAATGATATACTTTCGAGTATCTAGAAATATGAAAGAGTCTAGGAAACATAGGTCAGTATCTTAAATTATACTTCCTTTTTTTTTTGGTACCAGAAATCGAACTCGGGACCTTGCACTTGCCAGCCAAGCACAGCGCCAGTGAGCTAAATCCCCAGCCCTTTTTTTGTTTTTTTTTTTGGTACCGGGGATCAAACTCGGGTCCTTGCGCTTGTGTAGCAGGCATCAAAACCACTGAGCTAAATCCCCAGCCCTTTCACCAGCCCTTTAAATTGTATTTCTTATGAAATATTTTAAAAAGTGAAGAACTCCATTACCATGTTTTATACTTTTATCAGGATATACTTATTAAATTTTATAGTTGTTTATGTCTGCTATGTATCACAAGAAGATAGATTTCTTTTTCAACCTTGAAGGTTGAATTTTTTTTAAAAAAAGACAATATAATGCTCTTAGTAGTTGCTCAATAAATATTTGTTAAGTAAGTGAAGTACAAAACAAGAATAGTTTGTGGATAAACACAGTAGTTATTAATGACTACCACAGACTTTCAAAAGTATTATATTTCCATATGTATTGAATCTTTCAAGTATTCATTTTGAAAACTGGGCAAAAAGTAATATGACTGGTGGCAGATGCGTGTAATCCCAGCTACACAGGAGACTACACCAGGAGGATTTTGAGTTCAAGCCCAGCCTGGGCAATTAAGCAATTTAGCAAGACCCTGTCTTAAAAATAAAAAAGGGCCAGGAATGTGGCCCAGTGCAAAGGCCCTGAGTTCAGCCCTCAGTACTACAAACAAACAAAAAAAAGTAATACAAAAAAGCAAATAAAAATTTTAAAAGTAATACATTTGTATTTTTAAAAACTACAATTCATAAAAAATTAAAAATACTGGGAAGTAGCCCAGTGAAAGAATGACCTTGGTTCAATCCTCAGGACAGGGGAAGAAAGAAAGAAAAAAAATGAAAACCATTTTATCACTGCTAAGTCAGTCATTCCAGCCTTCTTATGTTTGCATTACATGATATATCCTTTTCCATCCATACATTTTCAAACTATCAGTAGCTTTATATTTAAAATATATCTGTCTAGCTGGCATGCCGGATCTTGCTTTTTTTGATCCATTTTTCAATCTGTACCCTTTAGATAGGCCAATGCCCAGTTTTGTAAAAATTGAAACTTTCAATTCTTTCAGATATTGTTTTAAAAACTAAAAAGCAAGCCTCAGACTGGGAAAAATATTGCAATGTATATGTCAGAAGGAAATTGCTTTGATAATATGTAAAAAACACTCAGATCTCAATAAGAAGATAATCATATCAGTAAAATAAGGCTAATAATTTTAACAGATACTTATCAAAGGAGATATATGGATGGCAAGGAACTACACCAAAAGTTGCTCAACATCATTAGTCATCAAAGGAACATAAATTAAAATCTTAAGGAGATATCAGTATACACTACAAACCCACTGGAATATTTAAAATTAGAGAGATTGACAATGCCCAGTGTTGGTCAAGGTGCAAAGCAATTGGGATACTCAAACTGCTGATAAAGATGTAAAGTTCAACAGTCTCTTTGGAAAATAGTTTTGCAGTTATTTATAAATATTCTGTCACCATAAGCCTATACAAATATTTACACACAAATGTTCATAGCAACATTATTTATAATATGAGAAACTGAAAAATAGCCCAAATATCCACAAATATATAATTGGAGAAAACAAATTTTGACATATTGATAAAACAGAATACGCACATCATAAAAGAGAATGTACTAGTGTTATATACAACAGTGTTGTTGGATCTCAAAAACGTTATGCTGAGTATGAACTGATTCAGAAAAACACACTAACATGACATTCAAATGACAATCTAGAAAATCCAAGGTAAATAATGAGCAGAAAGCAGATGAGTGGTTTCTTGGGCTACAAGTGGATGTAAAG
>NW_004624787.1:9499173-9545670 GCF_000247695.1 Heterocephalus glaber
ATTTTATATTCTTTTATATAAAATCAAAATTTATACTTTCCTAGATTGCAAAAGGCCCTAAGTGGGAATAAATGTATAAAACACTACTCTATTGCAAGGTAATTAAGATAATTTATACAGTAGTGAAACCTCTTCATTAGAAGCCAACCATCCATGACATTAATCTAGGTTTACCTCTGTATTCTGTCACTAACTCCAGACAAGTTACCTGTCTGTGCCCCAATTTCTTGACTTACAAAGTGGAGATTTTTATAAAGACCTTTCCTGCTTCTTCATGGAGTGTAGGGAAGCATTTGTTAAGATGCAGAATAGTACACAGATTTAAGATAGGCATTATTGAAAGACAAAGTGAAGATAAATATCTTTTTTGTAAGTTTCTTCATTCTACTTTATGAGAAAGAAAACTGTGAAAAATAATTAGGGAAAATTTATGCAAAATAGTAAATACGATGCTACATTCAAGGATCAATATTCAGCTAGTCTCTGGCTTCTGTATTTACTAGTGTTTGGTAATCATTGATTTTTTAAAAATAATGAAACTGGTGTCTTTCAAGACCCTGAAGGACTTCTGAATCATTGAAGACTGAATTATATTTTCTGTAATTTTACTCATAATTTTTGTTTTGTTATATTCTAATTCTTTTAAAATCCTCTTAGAGTGTTTTCTATTAACATTCTGCTATCTGGAACATTTAGTTAAGATTTCACTTCCTCGCATAAGATTTTTCAATAGCTTATTTCATTCCTACTTTGATAACTTTAATTCTTAGAAGTACATTCTCCTGTCATTTGTTACAATACCAACATGTCTTTCTTATTTTTTCTTGTCATTATTTATTACTTCCAAGTATAAAACTGGAAATAAAAGATAATGTGTCTTCATGACATTGAAGAAATTTTTTACTATGTTAAATATTTCTTAGTTTTCTAAATTTATTGTGGCAATTGTGTACATCAATATACCTGCTCAGTGTTTTTGCATATATAGTTTTGCCTTCTGAAATAA
The DNA here is from genome assembly GCF_000247695.1 of Heterocephalus glaber. The sequence continues at coordinate 9,500,180 of NW_004624787.1, forward strand.
AATAAGGAAACAAAATGTTACAGTAGCATTGCTAATCATAATGCTGAACTAGCCATTCTATACATTTATTTTTCAGATTTTTGTTATATCATTATATGGCTTCATCTTTTTAATTTCTGTGAGGTTTTAGTATATCTATTTTTTCTTTTTTTTAATATAAGGCAAACGAGAATTTTGAAAGGGTAATTTACATGAATTTACTGAACACAGAGGTGAACACTGTACTTTGGGAGAGTAAATTTTTTAAAACAAGGATATATTTTAAAACTTCTGCCTGTGTTTAGGTCTATTACAATGGCTACCATGGCGACACCTCTGAGACATATTTGGTGGGCAATGTGGATGAATGTGGTAAAAAGTTAGTGGAAGTTGCCAGGAGGTGTAGAGATGAAGCAATTGCAGCTTGCAGAGCAGGGGCCCCTTTCTCTGTAATTGGAAACACAATCAGGTAAGCTTTGCACTGACAAGTAAAGGGAGGGTTGGCAAGTGGTACAAAGGTTATTGGTGGCTTGGTATAAAGTTGATGACATGTTTTCTGATTCAGAACCGTCATTTCAGTCTGATATCTGTACGTGAACCGCCAGGCTGCAATATTGTTCCCTGGGTTTAAAAAGAAAACCAAGGTTTTAAGAAAGTAAATTATACCAGGGTCAGCAAAGAAACTTATTGGCGCAGCAAACAGTATTTGTATGGCTGCTTTTGTTCTAGCTTGACATATTGGTCTGTATGTAATGTAGTTCCCTTACTCAAAAAACACACCAAATGTGGAAGAAAGTGCCTAAGAAAGGGCTGAGTAGCCTAACCCTTGAATAATGAGAAAGGAGAAAAGCTAAAATGTACAGAGGAGTGAAGTGAAACATACTCCTATGATAGAAAGATGAAAAGTGTTAACTTGGGAAGGCCTTACCTTTCAAGATAGTAAATTAGCAAATATCCTGAAAGAGTGCTCTTCTGACCTTTTTTCGTCTGATTCATTTTTCCTATAAACCACTATATATCTTCCACACAGTATTCCATGCTTGCTTTTTGAGTGTATGTGTGTTTTCTGAAAATTCATTGAGTTCTTTTTGTAGTCTGCTACCTATTTTCAGGTCCCCCCTCCTTCACTCTTTTGAAGTAGACATGCAGAATATGTGTTTTCATTTAAAAGTAACGCATTTTGTTAAAGATCATCACATCAATACTCCTTAAAGTACTATTCTCATTAATATGAACCATTGAATACTTCCCATTTGTCTAAAGGATGGAAGGCTTAGTCACCTTGAAAAGATGCTGCCTTTTTTCTTCAAACACCTTCAAATACTTTAAAGAAAAAGGCAGCAAAATATCAGTTAAATGTATTTATGGCTTTAAAAATATTGTAACAGTGTCTGAATCAAACTTTAGTAAAATCTCTTTGGGTTATATCTGAGAAGCTTTTATTGAAGACTTTGAACAAAATTGTGTTTTTGACAGTTTTAAATTATAGGCTAACTAGCCTGGGAAAAAAGGATAGTGTCTCTCTGTTCTTTCATAGGAAATGTTGAATCAGACCCCTACTGGGAAAAGAAATTTAATGCATATCTCACTATCTTACTGTCCATGAATATAATAGAAATGAATTCAAAATGCAGTTTTATTTTTGCAAATGGGATGAGTCGATAGATGCACCTCATATTTTTGAACACCTAGGGTTCAACAAATTTACTGGTGGTGCTCTTGCATTTTAACAAAATTTATTCTTCAGTAGAAGGGGGCAGAGAACACTAGATTCTTATTCAAGCATTCTATCGAGCTCTGCATTCATGGCTGTGTCTAAAGGGCATGTCAGCCTTTGATTCTCTCTGAGAGGTAATTATCCTTTTCCTGTCACGGAACAACAAATGATAGCTAACTACAGAGGCACATTTGCAGTAGTCACATTCATCAACTGCAGAAAAAAAATTCAATTTAATTGTGCAACACAGCTGCACATGGGCTTTTGAGCATTTCTGTTGTTCTCCCTGTCTCGCTATTCCTCCCTCCAGATCTATTTTTTAAACTTTTTTTCTGGTTATTTTTTCCCCTTTTTGTCTCTTCTTCCATTTTTACTCTCTGTACTTTCTTGTTAAAGTAATTTTCCTTTGTGGCTCTCATTCTTTTTTCCCCATTGAAGGCTATGAATGTAGAAAATTATCACAATTACTCATATAATTGAGCCTCTTTGTAGCAAGTGCAACTCCAGTAGCCTTTCTCCATCATGAAAATGGTTTCATTATAGGGTTTTTCATATTCTCTGACACCATCTACACAGAGGAACAGGCGTGCAGATGAGATGTACTAGGAACAGGCTAGATCAGTAAGGTCACAGTAGGAATAATTAGCTCTGCTATGGAAAGAGCATCTAGGCCTTTTACTGCTACATAAATGTACTGTCCGTGGCTTTTAGTCACAAAAAAAACTTACTAACAAATGGAGCTCCCGCCTACTACTTTGAAAAAAAGATTTGTATCAACACTACAATTTTCCATCATTAAGACTAATAACACAGAGCCTAGTATACATCAAGGGGAATAAAAAGAAAAATCTCACATTCAAGTGGTGGCTGGGTGCTGACCTTTGTTCCCTTTTTTTGTGTACGACTTAACTCTTTACAAAAAAGAGCCACACGCCACACCAACATGCAGGTGAACTCCAGCTAGTACTAGCAAAGCATAGCATTCAGTCAGAAAATCTGATAAATCTCCATGCAGGATAATGCATTTCATTACATATTCACTACATTAATTCTAGCTACATTAAAAAAAGAAGAAGATGATGATGAAGAAGAGTAGAATTGAAAATGACATTGGATTTTAGCTATCTGGATGTAAAGGTCAATTTTTGCAGAGTATGAATTTGCATGTGCAAATTTGAAAACCAGATCATTCCCAACAACTGCACATACAAAACTATATGGAAAATAACAGACAATGAACTTTTTACTTTTACCCTAATGCATTTCATTATTTAGATGGTTTATGTCTGCCGCTGGCTAGGAGACTGGCCCCGATTCTAACAAATGTTTGTTCTGATCTATTAAAGCAGTGTTTCTGGCCATCTATTATTTTGCCTTTTCTTATTCAGGCAAAATCTTAAGGGAGTAAATAAACAAATGATATCACCTTTGAGCCAAAAGTACTTAAAATCATTACAGACCAAAGGTTTCCAAACATATTTCATAGCAGTCTCATTTATTTTAAGGTATTAGCCATGTTTATATAGCCTCCCTCTACTGCGACATTCTGAAAAGAACATTCAAGCATCTTGTGTTAATACCACCCCAAAATTGAGAGCTCTACTGGAAATTTTGAAATTCTCCTCTAAAACCTAAAGAACAGGATGAAGTTTCTGAAGAAATATCAGCCAAAGTGATTTCATGAAAAAAGTTCTCTCTGTGCCCTTTTGCTTTATGAGGGGTGCCTAGTGATCTTTAGGCCATAGTGTTCGTACACTCACTGTACCTCCATTTGCTTTCAGATATTTCTAAATCTGTATTTTTATAATTATGTCTCTAGTATCTGTATGAGAGTATCATGAGTGTGTATATTCATGCATCACAAACATGACAGCTCAATCAAAAAATAACCTAATGTCATGATGGAAGTATCAATAAATGGTTTTTAATGTTTAATTCATAAGTATATGTTTTGATATTAATTTAGAACAATAATAAAGCAGATTTTTAAAAAAATAATCTCTTTCTATTAGATTATGCACATTTAAACAATAAGTGGCTCAGGCAAAATAAGTCATTTTAATGTCATCTGTGATGGATTTTTCTTGACAGCTACTGTAAATTACAATTACACTGCTTCTCTCTGCACATGAAAGTAAGCATTGCCATAAATTATCTTTTATTTCAATCCATCATGTCTGCTTTTCAGAAACAGAAAACCTCAAATAAAAGTTCAGCACTATTGTAAGAAAATACAGTAATTCGTGATCCAGTTTGAAACAAAAAAATGTACCACTCTTCTGGAAAACAGTTGTTGACATTCAAAAATATTACTAATTGTACTTAAACATTCCTATCATTAGAGGGAATCCCTGGACTTGTGCATTCCTTCATTCAAACACTAGTGCTTAAATTAAAAATCTAGAAAGATCAAGGTAAAATTCAAACATCAAATCATGTGCCATGTGAGATCTTTTATTAGAGAGATGTGACCCTTTGGAGGTTAGTGTTGCTTTACGGGATTCATATAGAAATGGTAATAAAACTATTTCCATATGCTTTTTGGTTTCACTGTAAGAGGATGTACTTAAACACAGTACTCCTCTGCCCTCTTGGGGAATGTATTTTTAGGCATAAAAGTAGTTGAAATGTATTAAGAAATTTCATTTACCCAAACAACATTTCAGTTGAGTCCAACTGCCTCATGAAAGGGAATAAACTGAAGAAAATGGTCACAAGATGAAATTCCTAAAAGAAATTTTTCTTTCAGCTATAAACTGTGACTACAATATGAAGTGTAATGATACAATATAATTGAAAAGTAAGCTCATAAACTACCTTTTTATACCTTCTTCCTCTTCTCTCTCTCCCAATAATCCATATGAAAGGCTTCAAATGATAAATGTGCTGGGCTCATCAGTAGGTGTCATACTATCTTAAAGGATTTTTAGTTAAAGGAAATCAGAGCAGAAGAGCTAATATCAGAAGAATTCTGTTCAGTGGATTTCAGCAAGAAGGAAGATTTCATTGGTGAAATGTTCAAGGCAAGAAAACCCTGGTGCTCAGAAATGGGTCGTGGCCCTGCGTTAGCTGGTGTTGGGGAGCAACTGCGGCACTTCTTGGACGCATATGCCTGCCTTGTTGTTTCCATTTCCCCCGACATCCCAGGCAAGAGGCAGATGCACATTCCAGCTTCCCATTCCACAATTAGGGTGACCAGCACTTGTTTTGGTGTTAGAGAAGTGAAATTTGCTGCTACCAGTCACTTAGATTGTGGAATCAGATTAAAACCCTGCAATCAGGTGAATAATTCTGTGCTCATGGAGTGTATCCCAAAATAGTAGAGTAGAAGGCACATGCCTTTAAACAGCAATTAGGAACATTAATGAGATTTTATCCCATTTAGCTCCAGTGAGTATATATTAAAAAATAACTACCAATCCAAAGGAAAATACCCTGAAAAGCAGAAGAAATGTATTCTTAGTTCCTGGGAAACAGGCATTGAGGTGGGTGCTCAACCAAGGAACTGAGGGAAACTTGTCTGGTTTGTTTCCTCTTTTTTTCAGCCGTAAAAACCCTCTAACCTTTGCATCCGTGACACACAGATGCTGTGATACTGCTATAGCCAAAAGTTCCAGCAGGACCCAGGGAGCAAATTGTAGGAGAATGCACTCAGATGTCTTTAGCCACCTAGTAATTGTATAGCTTCTTTTATGAAGAGGAATGAGAGGTATGACAGGGAGGGACCCTGAGGGTTTCTTCAGAGTGGGCTTTCTTCCTCTCCTCTCATCAGAAATTAAAATGGAGATTGCCATTGTAACGCACATTCAAGATGTAGCTGTGACGCCTGCCAATCAGTTGGATCCTTGGGAAAAAAATTTAAAAAGAAAACTAGTTTTTTCATTTTAAGGAAAGAAAATAAGAGAATAATTTATATTGAATCCTTTTAGAATCACTGAGGTTTGTTATGACTGAATTAAGATAATTTACAGTTCTAGATAGAACCCATTCTTGTTTTTCAAAAAACTGGATTATAATCTCTTAGTCCTCTCTCTTCTGCCCTCTGTCCACGCTCCACCCGTTTCTATTCAAAAATTATGTGGAACAAATAGAAATGCCTTGGAAAGGATGTTATACCTCCTGCCTAGAGTGCAAAGACCCACTGAAATAGCCCTAACCAAAATTATAACCGAAGAGATAAAAAACGTAGACTTATTTTTGTCCTCAGCATATGCATGGCTTACCTATTTTTGTACCATCAATGACATCGAAATTAAATTTCAATAGAAGCTGCCATCTGCTTGATACAGTGACATCCTGGTCTAAGTGAAAAAGTCTTGGAAATCTAGGAGGGTAATTAAAAATGTTCAGAAATTGTACATAGACACAAATGTCCACAAAGATGCTAACTAAAAGGGCTTTATGTTAAACTAAAGCTACAGTCTGGTGGAAACTATAGTTTGAAAGTTAAAAATTTTGAATTTGTTAGGAATTGCAATAATTCTATGAATTCCAATACATTGTTATGGGTAGCATTAGGGATATCGTGCCTTTTGTCCATGTGAAAATATAAATCTAGCCAGGCATGGCAGCACATTCCTGTAATCCCAGCACTCTGAAAGACTGAGGTAGGAAGATCACACATTTGAGCTCAACCTAAGAAACTTGGCAAGGCTGTCTCAAAATTTAAAAAAAAGAAAAAGAAATTTAAAAGGGTGGGATGTAGCTCAGTGCAAAGGTCCTGGGTTTGATCCCCAATACTCCTATGGCCCCCACCACCACCAAGTTCAGCCTTGTGGGTAAAGATTTTAGGATTGATTCTTTGTGGTAGGTTTCATTTATAGGGGATAGATGGAACCCAAAACATGTACTTGTAAAAGTAACTAACAAAGTGTTAAGAATTGGAAATCACAGTGCTACTTCTCTTAAGCATAATAGCGATTAAAAAATAATTCTGTGTGAATTTTGTTAATGGGGCGGGTCTTGAGTAGAACTCCAAAATGCTCACAAAGTTTGGAGTATTTCAAGAAAATTGACAAAACAGACATCATCTCTTTTTGTGTCTGTAAAATATATAACATTTTGAAATAGAACAGAATAAAGGACACCATAATGGAAAGTCATTTCTAGATTGTAATTTTCTTCTGTTTAGCTTCTAAATCAGTGGGAATTTACACAGTAAATTTATCCATACAACCACAAAAGCCAGTTAGGTTTTTATGACCTACACTATATGCACATATATCTTAGTTATGTATATTAATCTATATTTATGTGTATTCATATTCATCTCTTAATGACCTTGTTTGAAATCTATGCTAAAGTAAATGACTCAAACTATTATGTTATATACATACCTTCTTTTTTCATATATCTAAAGGGAGTTGTTTCAAGCATCAGCAAAAATTTAAATCATTCCAGCATAAAGAAAACAGTAATGTTTTGTTTTGTTTTGTTTTTTGGTACTAGGGATCGAACTCAGGAGCTTGTGCTTGCGAGGCAGGCACAGTGGCACTGAGCTAAACCCCCAGCCCCAAGTAATGTTTTAAAAAAAGCAAAAGAAAACAGCAATATTATCATCTGGCTCTAAATAGAACTGATATTTTTTCAGAGAATATTTCAAAGTGACTTCCTTTTTATCTAGGATGCATTAAAATTTTATCTAATTTAGTTAAATATCTTTTGTCACTTTTAAAGCCATATAACTCATCAGAATGGTTTCCAAGTCTGTCCACATTTCGTGGGACATGGAATAGGATCTTACTTTCACGGACATCCAGAAATTTGGCATCATGGTAAGAAAGTTAATTTGGAAGCTATCAGGGTAATGCAAGTAGTTTTGCCCCTGAAGGTTTTTCCTCTTGCCTGAATCCACATTGTGTGTGTGTGTGTGTGTGTGTGTGTGTGTGTAATATCTACTTAATTTTAACCAGCACATTACTGTGTTACTAAATTAGAGCCTTGCAGTTTCAATCCCCAAATAAGGGTTTTTTTGCTGTTTGTTTTCTCCTAAAGGGTCCATGGCTGGAAGGCATAAGGGATATTTGTCTAGAAAAAGTTACTGAAAACAAAATGCCACTGCATCAGTGTCCCAGCAGCGTGCACATATGACTGTTTTCTGTTTTTCTTTTTCTATCCCCTCTTCTAACCACTGACTGTTGTGGTTAAACTTCATTACATCCTACATAGTGTTGACAGCTGATGTATTTAGCACATGTACTCACTCTTTAGTGATGTCTTGATTATGCCCACCCTTGTGTTCCTTCCCTGGAGTTTGCTGTTTTTCCGCTGCCTGGATGTGCATTCTGCAGTGAGAAGGCAGGAGTGGGCCCAAAGGGGTAGGAGGATTTGGGTGAAAGTAGGAAGCAGCTGTATGGAGGAGCCCCAGAGCAGTGCACATTTGGACTGGGACCAAAGGAAAGTTGGTCCTCGGGCCTCAACATATACACTTGAGAGTAAGATTGATCCCTAGAGGAACTACTGCCTGTAACCTATGGCCCGTGGGTCCCTAGGGACCCAGCTGGACAGAACCCTTTCAGACCGAAGAGCTCCACTTTAGGCAGCTCAGAAGAGGTCCAAGGTGAGAATGCAGAAAGGGCTGGTCACCAGAGCTGTGTCCCGCCCAGTGCCCATCCCTGGAGTTGAGGATGGAGACCCCATCTCCTGCCCCATTCTGCATATCTATAGGCTGCCTTCTCTTTTCATCCTTCCCTGAGATTTCTTTCTCTTTAAGGTAGGGATGGGGGGAAAACCCAGGACCCAGTGAGATCAGGAGACCTATCAGCAGGTGGCTGGGGGACATAGAAAGGGTAAAAAGGATCCGTCTAAAACACCTAGGCTGCCCCTACCATGCCTTGAGAAATTGTGGGGAATGGGGTCTTGACCCAGAGCACAGACACTGCAAGGGCTGAAGCCCAGGAGCCTCATGTTTGACCCAGAGGGTCATCTGGGAATCTAGAAGCCTCCACCTTTCTTTCTTCCCGAAAGAAAATGACCAAGTTTTTCAAGTATCCCCAACTCCCCTAAACCTGTTCCTCTCTGTTCTTGTTTCCTGTTCTCAGCCCACCTCCCTGTTTTTTGTTTTGCAGCAAATGACAGTGATCTGCTCATGGAGGAGGGCATGGCATTCACCATAGGTAAAGCTGGGGCTCCTCTTTGAGAGCTGTGGCTCATGGGTGGAAACCGTGGTGCTGGCCTAGGCCAGCAGTCCCTTGAAGGACTAATAAAGCCAATCAGCATAATGAAACAATTCGGATGCATAGTAAATCTGATTAAATAATATCCTTGAGCCCCATCTTCCTAAATCAGATACTTACCGACACATTTAGGGGACGGCAGCCATCCAACCTCTAATTCTGTTACCAGCCTAATGTGGTGTTTGCTTTTTTTGTTTTGTTTTTTCATTAACACCCAGTAACTAGAGGTGATTATGTCCCTTGCTCCCTGTCAGCAAGTGGCATGTGCTCTCTGGTGGCCCATTCCTGGCTGATCCTGCAGTTGGTGTCACCACCAAATTCCAGTCACCTAGGGCCACGAAGGCCTCCTATTTCTGACTGTGGTACTTAATGGAGAAGCAATTAGAGGGAAATAAGAAAATTGTTATTTGCTGATTAATGAACATTTTAAGCATGTTTTAAAAATTCAAATATTTTAAAAACTGACTGGTATTTATAAGAAGGACTGGTGTTTGGATGGTTATTATCCACGGGGTCCTAATTAAGGCTTGATTAAAATGCCCTTCTTTCTCTAAAAAATTATGAACAAGGCAACTTAATACACTTTTTAATGCCGTAGTGCGGCCTCTTCCCACTGTTTAGTTTGTAGTATACTATGTAAGCAGCATCAATTAGCCCTTGCAAGATGACAACGGGAACCGGTGGGTGAAGGGGGGGGGGGCTCTCCCTCCCTCCCTCTCTCTCTCCCTCTCATCAGCTGAAACAATGACAATAATCTGATGAGGTCACTGCAGTAAATATTTTCCCTTTTACAGAGCCAATCATCACCGAAGGATCTCCTGAATTTAAAGTCCTGGAGGATGCGTGGACTGTGATCTCCCTAGACAACCAAAGGTGTTTTGCTTTGGGCCCTGTGCCTTTTAAGGCGTTGAGAAGGGGAGATTGGCGGGAGAGCAGGGCCTTGAGCTACTGCTTGGGCCCCTAGGGCGCTCACAGTGCCCTGACCACCCCCACCACTGCGTGTGTTTTCAGATCTGCCCAGTTTGAACACACAGTTCTCATCACATCGGGGGGTGTGAAGATCCTGACCAAGCTGCCCCATGAAGCCTGAGAAGTAGCCCCAAGGTCGTGGAGACCCGGCGTCATTTTTCCCAATTGCTGGAGAACTTTTAAATGAAAGGGGAAGGGCAGGTCTCCAAGGAACCTACCTGGCCCCAGGCTCGGCCTCCCAGCGCAGGAAACGCATCTGGAGAGGAAGGGGAACAGACACCTTCGTTTGGCATAAGAGGACTCCCTGAGAAGCACAGTTCCCCTGAGCCTTGACCAGACCCTGCTCGAGAGTAAATACCTTCTAAACCCACTGTGTCTGCGTTCCTTGCATCTGACCGTTACAAGGGGGTCGAGCAGAAGTGGTTCTTTTTGAGTCTGAACTTTTTTACAGAATGCACAAGGAAAGAAAAACCAAACCTGTTAGCTAGAGTATTTTAAAAATCTGCCTTATGCACTGCCGGTCCAACATTGGCCAGTTGGCAGGCACTTCCAGGTGCCAGCACCTGCTCCCCACCCCTAGCCCTTCCTTTAATTTTTCCTTCATCCTCGTGGATTTGCCTTGAGATTAACCTGCAAACGGAAGTGCTGATTACATTTTCTTGGCTCTACACCCTGGGCCTGGCCTTCCTACAGGGTTTTACCAATCCAGAAACAAGATTTGCCCCATCTCAGGTGCTTTCGCACACAAAACCACCCTCCTTGGCTCTCCTGGAGACCTTCCTACCCCTCTCCTCCCACCCCCAACCCCAGGGGCACACTGGACCCGTTTGTTACACTGGGAATTCGAGCTTCGGCCCCACTCACCCAGATGTGAACAGCATCTGGCAAGCTGGCCACCTGCATCTAACCCTAAACTGACCTCTAATACTGGCCCTCTGGGGGCTTCCACCCTGGGGCTCCTGGAACTTCAGAGGTTGAGACCACAGCCCTGCCGGTGGACTGGGACTGGAGCTGGCAGCTTTTACCCTGGTTCCAAGGGCTGGTGCTCCAACCCGCTTCAGAAGCAGGAATCTAGCTGGGCCACATGTTTCCTAGGCCCATTATGGCACAGAAGAGCCCTCCCCTCCCTTGTTGCTCTCCAGGACCTGCTCACCACGGGTAAAAGGTGGGGACAGGCTCGGCCTCTAGTCCCTGAAAGAAGCCAGTCCCTCTGGGCATGATTTTAGGAACAAGTTCAGTGATGATACACTGAGACCAGTGGTTTCAATAGCTTTTGTGTCTATTAAAATGGGCTTTGCAAAGTTGCCCCTGGCAAGATACAGTTGGGGATCAAAAGTGCTAAGGAAAGTTGGTACCTGTATTTGCCTTGACAAATAGTGTCAGCTGGAGTCAGGAGTTGACCACATTTGTGACACCCAGAGTGGTGAAGGAGGCAGAAACAGAACAATGAGGGCTTGAAAGTGGGTTCCATGTTTCCCTGAACTAGGGGCTCTCTCAGTGGTCCCCTGACCCTCCAGATCAGATTCTCTGCATCCAGGGATATAGAGTTTGGGATAGAGTGAGTCTGGTTCTAGTGGGTCCAGAGAGCTGGCAAAGATGAGGAAGTGGCTTTAGTAACTCCTTAGGATTTACAAGATCCATAGATACACTTCTTTTTCTTGGTATGGGCGATCAAACTCAGGACCTTGCGCTTGCCTGGCAGGTATGGCAGCGCTGAGCTACATCCCCTGCCCCACAGATAAACTTTTGAGTTGCTCCGGAGTTGACCAGGCAGAGACCCAGAGCCTGAGGCCAGGCATTGCCCCAAAATAACTCCCTAGAGAGGAACGGGGCGCAGTTGGCCTTGGGAGATCTTTGCCAGAGAATGACTTCATTTCTCTCCTAGAGCAATTGGATTGCAACGATTAGCACAGTACCTTTATCTTTAGATAAGTTTACTCCACGGTTCCTTAATGATAGTTTTATTAGGATCACAGGATTTTACCAACCACTGGGGCAACACAGTGGTTGTGCAGCAATTATTTCGAGGTGGAGGTATTTATGGGACAGGCACATAATCCTATTTATTAAAGTGACTAGCCTAAAAATTATATTCTTCATCCAATACAGCCAGTACTCAGCAGTAGTAAACAAACTCGAGTTACAACTCTGTTCAACTCCTTATGGTGTGAAACTTGAAATTAGGAAGTAGGTTTTTAAAGCACCTAGCCTCTACCTCCTCGCCCCTCAGCCCGCTCATCTGACCTCAAACCTAACCCAGGATGCAAGGATTCCAGCCAAGTATGGCTAAACTACCGCCACCAGAGCTGCCGGGTCCTAAGGTGATTCCAATCCATTCTAATCCCGAACGTTCAGATCCGACCGGAGAACTGTGTTTCCTCTGAGTTGGGACAAGCAAAGATCCAAGCAAACCAACACCTGCTCTACAGGTGCTGCATTAGAGATGTGGGGTGGTGGGAGGGAGCCATTCATAGCTCGTACAGTGGAGATCCCAACACTGAGAAACTAGCTTCCGCGGCTGCACCGCGCTGGGGGGACCGGCTCCACGCGTCTCACTAACCTGTTTCTTTAGTAAGAAATGTCTGGGGTTAGACACACGTTCGCCTACACACAATTCAATTCTAAATTAAGCAAGCCCCTGAAACTTTATCCGAGGGAGTGCATGCCGGACCTTTGTTCTCTGGAGCCAGCCAGGTCCCCTGCACCGAGAAAATGCCCCCACCCCCGACGTGGAAGGATGAGCACCCAGGAGACTCGCGACGTGCGACCGTCTCTCTTCCCTTCCCCCACCTTGCCCTTCTCTGGGAGAAACTGGCCCTTGGCCGCCGGGCCCCGGATTCCCTCATGCCTTGCCCAGAGCTACCAGAGACGCCAGTGCCACTTTCCCCGGTCCCAACCTCTACCCCGCGCCGGCCGCAGCGATCACTTACGTGGGCAGGGCCCGCTAGGCACGCGCGGCAGACCTGGGGCTCGGGCAGCTTCCCAGCAGCTGTGCTGGGCGCACAGGACGGCACTCCATACCCCAAAACAGGCGCTAGGAAGGAGCAATTAAAACCACAAGTGCGACAGAGAGATCGAGACGAGCCTAACGCCTTCCAGGAGTCGTCTAGTGGCAGAGTCAAGTACCTGGTTGTTGCTACAAAGCTTCACCGTGTGGTTCGGTAATTAAAAAAAAAAAATTTTACCCATTGGCAAACCCGTTATTGGTTTGGAAGGTCGGGTTGTTGGGAGTGTTGCTGCTTTTTGTTTTTCTCTTTTGCTCCAAGCAGGCTGCCTGAAATATTTCTGCTCCCAGCATAGCGCCCTTCAAACCAAAAGAGAGAAATTCCGCCGAGCAGGCGCTGCTGCTACAGAAGTTTAAAAAGAAAGAACCCCCTGTAATATCTGTAACGACAGCACCGATGTAATTTGTTTTGAATGTTCATTTTTATTGGTGTTCCTTCTGCCAAAACGTGCTTGATTACAGAGGTTTGTCCTGTGATCATTGCGCACTCCAGACAGGGGAAGGTGCAGCGCGAAGGTTCAGCTCAGGCCAGATCAAATCCCGGGCTGTTTAACGCTGAAAGGCTGCATGTTGCTATTAGTGTTAAATATATGGCTAATTATGCGTATGAAAATTAAACATCAGTGTTATGCTAATGGGGCGCCTTCAGCTGCGGATCTGAGCACTTGAGACTACCATTTAATCAAATGAATCAGTAACTAATACATCTGCACGTGTGAACTTTCACAAGATCATTTCCCCGTTCCCGTCACACCGCTAAATTATGAAAGAAATAATTATCAACACTTTCTAATTACCTAACAAAGTAATTTGGGATTCACCGTGGGGCTGGATGGATGGGGAACCAACAGCCCCTAGCAACCAGCGAAGCGTGCGCCACGCCGCGTGGGGGTCGCTGTGTGGTAGCAGTGGCGGGGCGGGGGCCATTTGTGCACTTTTCTGTACCTAGCACCCCAGAAGATAGAAGGCGCCGCGACAGCTCTGTCCTGCACCAGCCCTCCCCCCAGGCCTGGCGGAGCCAGCTTCGGCCACTGGAGGTGAGGAAGAAACTGGGTCACAGAGACGCGTCTTTACACAGATATTTTTGCCTACCACGGGCCTGGTGCTGCTACCAGTTTCGGTGTCCCCAAGGGCTCCTGAGCCCCGGGTACTCCCGCCAGACCCCAGGAGGAGGGAAAACAACCACCTGGGACTGCCGCTCCGGTAGCACCGGGCGCGCTGGGCCCTGGACTCCACGCTGCGCCGCGCCCTCGGGGCCAGTGCGCCCGGGGGCGCGAGGCTCGGAGGGAGTGGAGAGGGGAGGGGGAGCGCAGGAAGGTTGGGAGGGAAAGAGGGTGTGTGTTGGGGGTGGGAGGCGGTACGGCCGCCTTTCCTGGGAGGAGAAGCGCGGGTTCCTGGCTCTCCAGGCGCACTGCTTTAATCAGACCCGTGCAGCCTCGAGCTGGAGTGGCCAACCCGGCCTAGAGCGATGCAAGCGGGGCCCTGGGAGCGGCAGCGGCGGCGGCGGCGGCGGCGGCGCGGCGGCCGAGTGAGTTGGTCTGGAGGGCCCCGAAACCCGGGCCCCAGGGATGTGGCACCGCGGACCTAGGCCCGGGGAGGGAGGCCTGGCCAGGAGGGCCCTGGGCTGGGCGCGGGACGTTCAGAAGGACCGCTGGCTGCTGGCTGCCCTAGGCTACCCCGCCCCCCAACGCGCGACTCCGCCATCCAGAGGCCGCTACCAGAACCACCCTAGATCAGCACCGGCCTGGGTGGAGGCGACCAGAAGCAGTTCCAGGGTCCCCGGCCTTGGGGACGGGTGAAGGGTGGAGACGGTAGAGGGGACGATGGGGAGCACTGGTTGGTTTCTGGGGGGGAGAGCGCGCCAGGGAGGCGGGAGGCTGAAGAGCAGGCCTCAAAGGTCCCGGTGCGGCTGCTGCAGCCCATTGTGCGTCCTGCACCTCGCGCTCTGTTGCAGAGGAGCCCCGGCCGGGAAGTACCGACGCGTCTCTCCCGAGGCCGGGCCGCCTCGTCCGCTCTAGTCCAGCGGAGCCAAAGCGACTCGGACCAATCCCCGGTGATTATGCAAGACGGCGGACCAATCAGCTCCGCCAGCTCATGAATATTTATGACCTTGGCTGAGTCAAAGCTTTGAACCGAGTTTGGGGAGCTCGGAGCATCATGCTTAGACTTTTCAAAGAGACAAACTCCATTTTCTTATGAATGGAAAGTGAAAACCCCTGTTCCGCTTAAATTGGGTTCCTTCCTGTCCTGAGAAACATAGAGACCCCAAAAGGGAAGCAGAGGAGAGAAAGACCCACACCCAGACCCCGCGAGAAGAGATGACCATGACCACCATGCCAGAAAGTCTCAACAGCCCCGTGTCGGGCAAGGCGGTGTTTATGGAGTTTGGGCCGCCCAACCAGCAAATGTCTCCTTCTCCCATGTCCCACGGGCACTACTCCATGCACTGTTTACACTCGGCGGGCCACACGCAGCCCGACGGTGCCTACAGCTCGGCCTCGTCCTTCTCCCGACCACTGGGCTACCCCTACGTCAACTCGGTCAGCAGCCACGCGTCCAGCCCCTACATCAGTTCGGTGCAGTCCTACCCGGGCAGCGCCAGCCTCGCCCAGAGCCGCCTGGAGGACCCAGGTATGTGCGCTTGCCAGGGAGAGGAAGACAAGGAAAGAAGGCGCGAGGGGGAGCAGGAGGGGGACAGAGGGAAGACCGAGGCAGGCGAAGAGGGGCAGAGAGAGGTGGGGTGGGGGTGGGGAGGGCGCGGGAGCTGTGGAGGTTTCGGATATCAACCTATGGATACCTGTCCTAGCAAAGAAAGAGTTTAGGAAATCCACCCAATTCGCAACTATCTAGCCAAGGATAAACCCGAGAGAGCGTCTCCTGGCACTGGCTGGGCCTCTGAGCGGCTCGGTGTGCCGAGCACACAATGCCCTGCTGGAAAAAAGAAACCCACATGTGCACGTATTAGTCTCGGTAATTATTTATTGCGTAGCGCTATAAACAATGTATGCAATTAAGGGTAATTAAACCTCAACTACCGCCTGCAAAAATAGCAAACTTTCCCTGCAAAGGCAATGGCTGCGCTCCGCTCCGGGGAACGGCCCCATCCCGACTGCAGCAGCCCGGGACGGACCCTCGGACTTTCAGGGGGGCCCTCCCAGGCTTCCAGAGTTTCTGGACCGCTCTTTCCCCGGCCCTGTCTGCCATCCTCTCCATTGCCGCTCGCTCTCGTGTCTCTCACTAAAGCAGTCCCTGTACTAACAGCGGCCCGCTTCTGCTGTCCCTGTAGGGGCGGACTCCGAGAAGAGCACCGTTGTGGAAGGCGGCGAAGTGCGCTTCAATGGCAAAGGGAAAAAGATTCGCAAACCCAGGACAATTTATTCCAGTTTGCAGTTGCAGGCTTTGAACCGGAGGTTCCAGCAAACTCAGTACTTGGCTCTGCCCGAGAGGGCGGAGCTCGCGGCCTCCTTGGGACTCACGCAGACTCAGGTACCTCGCCGCCGCCTCTGCGCCAAGCAGGCTTTTCAAGGCCAGCCTGAGCCTCGTTTCTTGCTCGCTGGGCCTCAGGGTCGGGGTGTCCTTGTGTGGGTGTGGGTTAATGTGTGTGTCCACCCCAGGCTCCCAGCATCTCCCCATCCTCTAGTGTTCTCTCTGCCTTAGCTCGGTCGCTGTTCTCCGTACCCCGACCTACCTGCCTTCTGCCCCTCCGTTCTGTCCCTGGACAATCTGATTAGGGCGCAGGGAGGATTTCCCCAGACGTTTTGTTTGGCGATTCAGAGGTCACACGTGCCCGAACAACTGGAACAATAGACTTGGGAAGTAATTCCTTCTTTGCCTTTAAAGTGTGTGGCTACTCACTGGGGGCCTGGGCCCGTGCCTCTGTCTCCCTCCTCTTCTTTCTCACCGAATGGCACAGGGAATCCTTTCCTCAGCCTTCTCACCTCCCAAGCCCCAGACCCTAGAGAAGAAATGAGACTCTTCTTCCTGGATCTCTCTCAGACTCTGGGGAGTTCATGGGCCTTCGGACCGCGGCTGGTGCGGGTTTCCAACGTCTGGCCCGGGATTTAGATTGAACCTGGGAAAGCAAACAGACCCTAGGGAAAGGTTTGGTTTGAGTCCAGAGGAAAGTCCAACAAAAACTTGCTGCTTCCTCAGTCCTCAACTCACTCAGGGACAGAAAGGATGGAGCAAAGAGAAAGCGCTAGAATTGCAAATAAATGTCCTCCACTCCTATCCAGGTTTTTGATTCTTTTATTGATGTTGATATAGGAATTGCGTGGGGGGTGTGCTGGCGCTCGTCTCCCGGACGGTAGTCAGAGTCGGACTGAGCTAGCAGGCCAAGCCCGGGATCCCCCGCGGCCCCTTACCACCACGCCCCTGGCTCTGGGAGCCCTCACTGTCCCTGCAGGCGACAGTGCCGGCGTCCAGCTTTCTGGCTCTTCCGCGGAGCGGGTGGGGTCCTCTGCTGCTCCAACAGGGAGCTGCCAGCTTGCGCTGGGCGGCAGGGCCTCCTATCTCTGCTCTCCCGCCATTCCCCTCTTTCCTCCCCGAGAGCTAGGTGGGCTCGGTGGGCTCAGTCCGAGTCACGTTGTTTCCCGATCTTGCAGGTCAAGATCTGGTTCCAGAACAAGCGCTCCAAATTCAAGAAGCTGATGAAGCAGGGCGGAGCGGCTCTGGAGGGCAGCGCGCTGGCCAATGGCAGGGCCCTATCTGCCGGCTCCCCACCCGTGCCGCCGGGCTGGAACCCTAACTCCTCAACCGGGAAAGGCTCAGGCAGCAGCGCGGGCTCTTACATCCCCAGCTACACGTCGTGGTATCCTTCAGCGCACCAAGAAGCCATGCAGCAGCCCCAACTCATGTGAAGCTGCCCGCTCGCACCTGCCCGCCTCCATCCCATCTCCCTCCATCCGGGCCCCTCCGGTCTCCAGGTCCAGCCATCCCGACTGCGTGCCCTGGGCCCGGTGGGAAAGGGCCCAGAAGGAAGGTAGGGACAGCGACAAGGCAGGTCGCCCGCCTCCTCGAAACCCCTCGAGGTCCGACCCAGCGACTCCCCAGAGCCCGTGCTCTTGCCCGAACCCTGGCCTGGGCCACGCGAGGACAGCAGAGCGGCCTTGAAGTGCAGGCATCGTCACCCAAGACAGCAGGAGCAGCGAGAGGAACCCGCTCACCAGACCTGCCCCCCCCCAGCTTTGTGGGACTATCAGGAAAACGAAACAATGTAGAAAAAGCAAAAGCTCTTTTCTGTCCTGTCTCATCTCCTTTTGCCCTAAGTCAAGGTCTTCGTCCGTCTGCTGTTCTCATACTGAGGCCTCTGCAAAAAGTCACCAGGTCTGAGCCACAAGCGGCCTCCTGGGCCACCCATCTCCCGAGATTCTGGACGTTTTATCCTTTCAGGCCTCCTGGACTCTGCCTCACCATCTATCTGTGTAGCTTGTTGGGGAACTGGGGAAGTTGGAGGGGGAGGGGGCTTTATTTATTGAAAAATGGACTTTGGCGGAGGCTGAGTGTTGGTTCTGTGGTGTGCGGACAGCTCACCATCCAAACGCACTGTTTACTTTAAAGGCACCCGGAACGGACGAACAAGAAGGATGTGATGGTTTTTAACTCACACAGTAACTTTTGTACTTCACTAGTGTGGAGTTGTTGGCGCCGAATGATTTGCATTTTTTACATGTTCTGTATTATTAAAAATAATAACAAGAGAAAGAGATAAGTGAAGCCAGCATGAATTTGTCATCTTGAGAGGAACGCTTGGTCGCCTTGCCTGAACAAGGAGGAGGAAAAATTCTAGTTTGGGTAAAAAAAGAGAGGATCCATGGGGGGCAGAGAAAAAACAGGCAGGGCACATGTAAGCAGCCTTAAGTCCAGTGGGCTTTAAAGTAAGACAAGACCAGCTTTACAACAATCCTGGAGGTTCTACCACAGAATAATGCCAGTCCACCCCCAACACACAGTCTCCACTGCAGGAGCTATTGGCTGTATATATAATAATTATTATTGTTATTATTATTGTTCTGTAAACATGTTGCACAAGCTTAGCCTTTTTCCGTTCTGTTGTGTGTGGCAGTAAAACCCGATGCTTTGTGAAATAAGAATCTTGACATTTTACTTGTGAAATTTGGAAAATGTGACCAATTGAAATCAACTGTGTTTTGTGTTCTCTATGTCAAAGTTTAGTTTTATATTGAGAATGTTAACTTATTGCTTTGTATCTTGGGGAAAAAAAAGGACTTTGTAAATAAGTTATAAAGTTTCTTTGAGACAGTAAAATTATGGTTTCAAGAAAGAACTGCTGTCTCTTGTGCTGTGTGTGTGTGGGGGGGGATGGCAGGCCACGCTCCTGCCTCTGGTACAGGCAGCCCAGGATGGCTACTCATCTGGGACAGATTGGGGTGCCCAACTCCATCAGGACACCATCGCAAGACTTGTGGGGTACCCCAGTGGGACTTCTCACCTTGTTCCCTCAGTCAGCAAGATGTCTGATCTCTACCTGAGTTGAAGGGATGGGGAGACAGCACCCAGGGAGAGTTAGGGAGGGGGCTCAGGAACAGGTGCAGCAGGGCAGCACCCAGCCTTAGGAATGGAAAGGACAGTGAGGAGCCACTGAGAGAGAAAAGCGGAGTTCAAAGGCAGCCATCCTGGGCGACTAGAGTTCTGTTCACTCCCAGCACCTCTCAGGAAGCCTGGAAGCAGAGACACCCTGCTTTGCCCCTAGCCTCCCTGCAGATCTGGCCTCCCAGCTTTTGCCTACCCGGAGGCACTGGATTCCGTCTGCGGAAAAGACTCGGCCAGACGCCTGGCAGAGGCCGGAAGGACCTGTCTGTCAGTCCACCCCCAATCAATCAGTGAGCTCCAGGGGACAGAGCACAGTTCCAGGGAGCCACCCCAGCCTCTCCAAAGCAAAAAAAAAAAAAAAAAAAAAGGCTCCTTCCTGCTAACGATCAGGGGCTTTTCTCTGTTCATCCAAGAAAGAGGGATGCCAAGGGAGTGGGGCAATTTTGCTAAGTCTGTCTGCATTACTTTCCAGCTCTGCATTTGTTAATTTGGAGGCCCTGCCATTGACAAGCTTGCTCCATACACCTGCAAGCAAGGGCTCGATTGACTCGGTAGAATCAGGACCCAGAGTTAAGCGCATCTCTTCCACTCCAGCCTTACCGCCCTGCAGTAAGACCGCTATGGGAGCACCTCGGTTACAGCGCTGGGATGCAGTTCGCTCCAGAAAAGTGCGGGCTCTGAGTCTACAACCACATCAACTCCTTTTTTCCTGCCCCCCAGCCTAACCCCAACCCCAAAGCCGACCCCAGACCCCAGACCCCAGACCCTGAGCCAAGACAGCTACGGAAGGCTGCAAAAGGCAGCTTCGTGGGATTTCTGCCTCCCGTGAACCGGCTTCCGACGCTGCTGGGCGGAAGTTGGCCCTCCGCCTTTGGGGGGCCCTTTCGGCGCGCGGTGGGGAGCACAGCCGGGGAAGGCAGTGATCTGTGTTGTGACAAGCACCCATTTTTCAATTGGTGCTGGTGAAAGATCAGATGCGCTGGGCTCTTCCGACGCCCTTTGGGAAGGGGAGGAGGAAGTGGCTGGCTGTGTGTGTGTATGTGCGCGCGCGCGTGTGCGAGTGTGTGTGTGGGGTGCAGTGCAATGGAAGAAGGGGGGGTGCAGGATGAAGCCAGGGATCTCAGTGTCCCTTTTGGGCTTGGAGTTGGGAGTTTTTCCTCTCCTGGGGCCTAAAGAACCAGGAGCGCTAAAGTAGGAGATCAGACCTTGGAGACCAGAATGCAAGTGGACCAACAGCCTCAGAACAGAGAAGGAATCAGTTTCTGAGGTTAGGCTCAGGAGTGAGAACAGAGGCCTTCTTGGATTCATTCGGGTTTCCCCTGGGATATCTGATTTTGTTAGGGAGATTTCTCTCACTATCTTCTTCAGTCCCCTAGAGGATTGCTAGGGCCTAGTGGCTCAAGCCACAGGCAAAATTTATCTGGTCAAGCCGATGTTAATACTTTGAGATATTAGCTTATACTAATTTAATAATCTCTTGCTAACAGTTCAAATAGAGAAATTATTAGTTTTAGCTCAAGGAAGGCGGTCTTTAGTTAGGCTCTATTATAATTATAAGCAGTTGTACTTTTAAAAAATGTTAATCTCAATATAGACCTAATTAATGCTGCCTTGTTACTGACAAGTAGTTCATCAAATATCTGATTCAAAGATTTTCATAATGAGTATATTAATTAAACTATGAATAATCTAAAGGTGGTTATATTTAAACAATACCTCATTATAATGATTAAATACTGATTTCGAATATTATGTCTTAACAATTTTCACTTAGAAAACACAACCTTTCCTTATGTATGAGTCTGTAATGGCAAAATGCAATTTTGGGATTTTTTTCCCCTTGTTCAAAAAATGTGAACCTCATTTTAAAACACTTCTGAAATAGGTTACACACAGCTTAATGATTATCAAAATGACTCTTTTCTGCAAAAAAGGACCCCAAAGTGCGTGTACAGCTGCAAACCCAAGAGGGTCAGCATCATTTCACTGTATTCTCTTCTTGATTACAAGCCGGGCCCATCAAACACAACATAATTACAGTAATTTCAGGTTTATTTATTCTAATGCAGTTTCCCCATCTCTCTGGTAATTATGAGCAATTTTTTCGCCCAGGGAATCTTTTTGCATTAACAAAAGAGATAACGCACTGAAAGCCAAATTTGCTGTGCATTGAGAAAAGGAAAAAAAATCAAATAGGTGCGAGCTGCCATCTCTGCAATTCTCCGGTACCGGAGCCGGCAAATTGCTTGCAGGTGTATGGAGCAAGCTTGTCAATGGCCGGGCCTCCAAATTAGCAAATGCACAGCGGCAAAGTAATGAAGACAGACTTAGCAAAATTGCCAAACAACAGATACCTCTTTAATATCTTTTCTCACACACACTAGCTCTAAAAAGGGGTAGGGGCTGAGGTGGGGGTGGGGGCAGAAGCAGCTCTCCCCAGCCCCCTCCTCATGGGTCTTGGCTTTCACAAGGCTGGATGGGCTGCATGGCCCTGTGAGTGGGGATGTCTAATAGTGGAAGAACTCAGGTCCTAAATCTAGGCAATATTTAAAAAATATAAAAGTGGCAACATTCATAGTTCATATCTTTCCCTCATAGATCATTATGGTTTATTTCTATTTCTGTCTCCTGAGAATATGCACCTGGGCTGGGTTAGATAGTTCTTCAGACTTTTTGAGCCACAAAAAGTTTTTAAACCCAACCTTCCTAGATGCACAAAAGTGTGAATTTATTCAGACAAAGTCATTTGATGAAGAAATTAAATCTCTCTTTGAAGAGGCTGTCCATTTCTAATACCCGAGGGAAGATAGGTCTGGGTGCTGGATACAGAACCTGAGATGCTAGATCAAGAAACACTGGAAGGAAAGAAGCAACATCCCACAAATGTTTAACCTGGCATCCATCTCTTTCTGTCTGTATCTTTTATCGATCAGTTTCAGAATTGTCTGGTTTTTGTCGTCCCACCACCTGGGTCAAACACCCTTGAAATCTTAAGCTAAAGCAAACTTTTCTGCTCTTCATCCCACAGGGCCATAGCCACCTCTATCAAACACAGTCCAGAGACTGGAGGGTTTCTCCCTCCCATGCCTCAAAATAATCCTCCTGTCCCCAGCTTCACAAAAAACCCCAACCCCAGTGCAGACAGGCAGACGGCTCTAGAAGGTGCCTTCCCCAGGCTCAAGAGACGGATCACCCCCACCCACCGTTTCCCTACCCCTCCCTCATCCCCCAATCTTCAGGGATTAACACTTCCTGAAACATCAAGTGTTTTTATAAAAAAGAAAAAAATAATCCTGACATCGCTGACAAGAAGTTTTGATGGAAGAATTAGCTGGTGCATACATAATCACTCCTCCACCCTCCTACTCCCGGAGCGGGAGCCGCTACGGCAGGCACAGCGCAGCCTTCCAACCCTCTGAAAAATGAAACCGGTTTCCACCCTTACCTTCTTCAGTGTCAATTTCAGATAATCTGGACACACACTCTTTGCTACATCAAATCAAAAGGGTCGAAGGCGGCTTTTGGCTGGGAGAATGACGGGAAAGAAAAGGCAAAAAAGAAAAAGAAAAAAAGGAAAAAAGGAAAACATAAAATTGACCAAACCAGAGCAAAACAAAACTAGAAAACCAAAAAGAATTCCCCAGCCCCATCCTCCTATCCTGAGAGTAAAGAGTGGAAAGAGGTCCCCAGGACCAGGCGTCTCCGAGCGCCGCAGGCTTTTTGCAGCGCAGCGCTTGCAAATAGGACTGAAATTTTCGGCTATATAGCCTCTGTCTTTATAGCTGATGAAAAAAATTGCAGATTATTAGCATAAATGTTTACTCTTCATTACGCTGATGACATTGTGCACTCGAGATCTTGGTAATCTTTGGGAAAATTATGAGTAATTTTTAAAAATTTTAAAGCAGCAGCAGTTACCATGCAATTCAGGCTAATTCTGCGTAGGCTCCGAACGGATATAATTATCGAGGAGTCAAGATGTTATGCTAAAAACTATGCATTGATATTCCCATTTATTATGTACATACAACTTTGACAATGTTGATGCTTGAAATAGCAGGAAATTGTCTTGCGCAAAAATTACAGTCCATATTAGGACATCTGAAATTGCGAAGAATTATATAGTAATTGCAGGCTTTCAGATGGGAGAGCCAGAATGCTCAAACTAGTGCAAATGTGGATAAAATTACAGATCAGAGCAAAAATTAGGGAAAAAGGGGGTCTGGGATTTTTCAGGTTGGCTATAGGATTCCGGAAGTGTCTAATGCCACATGATTGCTGCAGCTTTAGGGGAGACATTCATGCCTCAAATAGCGCCTTGGCCAGGGTGGCTTTAATTGAATTTCTTGGGGTTTTTGTTTTAATAGGGGTAAATGAGGAAATTGGCCACCCAAGGCAAATTTTCACTGTCCTTTCCGTGAACATGTGGGGGAGAATCCCCTTCTCCTAGTGCCTGTTCTCCAAGGCTTGGACACCCGCAGGTCCTGCCCCCCCCCCCCGCCCCAAATTCCAAATGCTGCAACTGAGAAAGTGACTAAACAGAAACCCCTTCCTGCCCCGGCCTCCTTTCTTTTTCCTTGTAGTTCTCCTTGGGCCCCTTTCCCGGATTCTTCCAAGCCTCCACAGTTAGGAGGGATGGGATGAGCTCTCGGGCCCTGGCTGCCTGTGGTGTTGGTGCCAGGCGGTGATCACCTCGGGAGAGTGCCAGTGGCCGCCCATTGGCGCCCAATAAGACCCCGCGTTTTGGAGACTTCCCAGGGGGTTTGGGGGAAGAGGATGGAAAGAGCTGAGAGGCCTCCAGGCCCTCCCCGCGACCACCTAGGCTCTTCTTTTGTCTCCACTGCCTGAAGAACTGCAGTGCTGTCGTCTTCCCCCCTCACCGCCCCACTTACGCCCCACTTGGGCGGCGCGTCTCTGGGGCACCGAGACACCCTGTGACTTTAAGAAGCCCGGGCCAGGCCCGCGGAGGGAAGGGGCGGGGCGGAGAGTGTCCCGGAGGAGGAGGGGACGCCGCGGCGCCCGCGGGAGACGCCGACCCGAGCTCGGCGGTCGCTCGGAGCCCAGGGGACTCGCTCGGGTTCCCCCAGCCAGACGTCTCTATTGTTCCCGGAGCGGTGGTTTCACCTCTAGGGTGTCCGAATCTCTTGGACACCGAACTGCAGCGGAGGGAGGGGAGTGTGAAAAGCCTCCTGCCTGCTGCGTGCCGACCCAAATGTGCGCCCTTGTACCACCCCTGCTCACCTTCTTTCCTCGACCCCTCGCCCCTCCATCCCCCAGGTTGTAATCCTGTCCCCTGCAGCCGCGGCTCGCAAGGTGCACGCATCCACCTTCCTCAGCCTCGAACGCGCGGCCCCACCCGACAAGGACGAGGGACTCCTGGGGACCCCAAAACAAGCCTGGGGAGAGCCCTGGAAGTTCGAAGACACAGCAGTGTCTGCGCGATGGCCTGGAGGTGAAGCGGGAAGCCGAGCCCGCGCGACCCCTGAAGGAAGGTCTGTCTGGAGACAGTGTCTGCCATCACGTGGAGGCGCCAAGTGGCTGCTCCTCCAAGACCTGTCTGCTCTTTTTTTCCTCCCGAAACGAACTGTTTTCCCTGAAACCCCCAGCCCCAGGCCCCAGGGCGGAATGTAACATCTTGTACTGTGGCAATCACTGACAAACCCGTCCCCGAGAGAGGGGAACTCCCGCAGGGGTGAGGGTGTGGGCCTTGGAGGGAGGTGAGGCCTCCTGTCCGCCTGCCCTGGCGTGCGTGTGTGCGTGTGCGCGTTGGGCTGGGGGGCGGCTCGTTCGGCAGACCCCGGGTGGGGAGGGAAATCTGGCAGCAGGGAGGCTTCCTTAGGGATGCCTCGGGCGTGTCACGACCCTGCGAGAGGCCCTAGTCTTGGGACAGCTCAGTTCTCCCGCTCCAAGGGCACAAGATACGTCATCGCTCCCCTCAGCTGCTTCTAAGTCCCAGGACCCCAAAGTCGAACTCAAGGGACCTGTCTGTATTGTAGCCGGAAGGGAGCTGTAGCTTTATTCTCAAAGGAATCTTTGGCCCTAAACAGTTCGAAGCCACTGGTGGTCGCTGTTCCCGGAGGGAAAGGAGCTGGCTTGTGATTTGGGCGAGTGTTGGGGATCCTGGAGTGGGCCTGTTACGCCGGGGTTTGCGCTGTAAGACTGGCCTTTTGAAAGGCAAGGGGACCTTTTGGTCCCTCCGTCCTACTCCTTGGCAGTTGTGGGGGCTGTAACGGCGGAGGGAACCCTAGGATCACTCCTGAGCTTCTCTACCTCCCCCAAGTCTTCCACACCCGAATTGTTTGTAAACAAAGCTTCAGTCTTCTCTGGTTCTCTCCGCCCCCACTAAATCTGATACTTCCCCCAAACTCGCCCCATCAGTCTCGGAAATCCTTAGTCAGGACGGATATTCACAATTTTCACAAGTGATCCTGCAAGAAGGCCGAGGGGAAGCTTCCTAAACGGTCCCACATTGCAGCAGGGCTGATTAGGCCCGGGTCTGTTCGCTCTCCCCTCTGCCCTCCCTCGCCCCGGGGCCGCTGGGTGGGGGCGGGAATTCCGGGTGGCCGGAGGGGGTTCCGCGCCCTTCCCAGCTCGGTGGCGAGGGCGGGCGGGCCTGGGACGGGAGAAGGACGCAGAGGCAGGCCAGCTGCCCGCAGTTGGCACCAAGCCTCAGTGCAAGCCCTGTGCCTGAGCACGGAGAGCCCTGCCAGAGAGTGGAACGGTGAGGGCCGGGCACCCCTCACACTTCGGCTCCCCCCTCCCCTCGCTTCCCAGCGCTTGTCATATCCTGTCTCCGGCCTGATATTTTACACGAGCAGATGGATGGGGATTACAATGAAGATTTATGTGTGTTCCGAGCGCGGCTGGTTTCCCAGTGTAGGGAGTCGAGATCGCTGCTTCCCATTTCCATTTTTCATCCGCGCTTTGGGGCGCGCAGTGGAGCGCGGGGCGGGGGGGGGAGCGTGTCTGCGCGGCGGCGGCGGGCTGATCACAGGGCTCCCCGTCTCCTGGCGGGACTCTGAGAAAGAAGGCCAGCGCGTTGCCCCCGGCGGGGCTGGAGCGGGCCCCCGCCTCCTGGGGCCGGGCTTTGTTTCTCCCTTAGCCCACCCCTCCGAGTCCCGCCCCCTCACTTCTGGGACCCGGCCCCAGCCCTGCCCCGCGCTCCCTCCTCAGGGCCTTTCTCTGGGGCTGCGGAACCACCCCTTTCCCCAGGCCCCAGCACCCTCCTGCCCTGGGCTTTTCGGGCTCCCCGGGGACAGGCGCGCCTTGGCCGCCCGACCCCGCCACCGCCAAGTGCCAGGTTCGGTGACTCCGGCGAGTCTGTGGGGCCTCGGCCCACCCCGGAGAGGGGCCGCCCGCCCTCCCGGCTCCCATGCTCGGCTCATGCCAAGGCCTGTTGCGTGATTCCAACTTGGGCTGACATTCCCTGCCCCGGGCGCTCCGGCGTAGGCCTCTTAATCATCTTGTCTGCGGCAGATCCTCGACACCAGCCAATTTACTGCCCCGTCTCTCCCCGCTGGTTTCGGGAGGGGGGGAGGGGAGTGCGCACAAGGGAGGGGAGGGCACAGTCGACCGCAGGAGGAAGGCTGGCACCAGCTCCTGGTACTCACAAAACCCCACGGAATGTGGAACTGGAGCGGGGTTCGGGGTGGGGGAACAGGGAAGGGAGTCAGATAGGCAGCGGTTGCTTTAGAATTTCGATCAGCGGCCTTTAGCCCAGTCCTTTCTAGCCTGGGAAAACAATGCAGAAATGCAAAGGGACACAGGATTATGTAGCCTCCTTTTTTCCAGAGCCCCAAATCCCCGGGCTACACTCTACTGTAAACTAGACTTGGAGCAGGGCCCAAAACATTCTAGGCAGAAAAGTCAGGATTCCCCTCCTGGTTGATGATGCTGTGGCCCCCAGAATGTTACCTCTACTGTGTCTGTTTTGAGCAGAGAGGAATAGAGGACGTAATATGGATGGCCCAAATAACCTGAGGAGAGAAGGCCTTCATCTGGCAAGCAGGGTTGTCTGGCCCTTGCCCAACCGCCTCTGTATTGGAGGCAGATCCCTTAGAGCGAATGGTTGAGCTTCAAGCCCCACGTAGGAAGCGGCCACGGCTCTCCCCATCCTGGGATGCTGCTTTTCTACACAAGGTGAAGTTGGAAAGGCCTCTGAGTAACTCTGGACTTCACAATCACAGGCAAAAGTAAAGCCTTTTTGATTTGGGACATTGTGATAAAACAGTAATATTAAATACAAGACAGCAAAAATGTATCTAGTGCTTATCATGGGCCAGGCACTGTTACATCACTACCTCATTAAGGGTTCATTAAATTGTTGGTTACAACAACTCTAAGCCATAGCTGTTATTAGGACTCCTATCTTACAGATCTGCAACTGTAACAGAGAGGCTAAGAAGGTTGCCCAAGGTCACGTAGTCAGCCATTGAAGTCAGGAAGCGTCCAACTGTGGGCCCCAGTGCTATCGGAGAAAGGGACTTTTCACACCTGCGTTACACAACTACCCTTGGCTTTTGCAGGCAATGCTAGAAAGTAGGGTCATTTTCAAAGCTGGAAGCTGCTTGTTTGCGGCCGGTGCTAGAAAGCGGAGCCGAGTGATGTGTGGACTTTTCCTCGCTAATAGTGCGAAGTGCAAGGATGCCACTCCCACAGCGCTGAGCACCGATCTCTGCGCGTGTTTGTGCATGTGCATATGTGAGTCAGTGTTATCAGTGAGTGTGGATGTGTGCATGGATTTGTGTGTCGTGTCATGTGTGGGTAAGCGTATGATTGTGATATGTCCTGTATCGCGTGTGTGCCTGCGTGTGAAAGTGAGCGCACGCGTGTGACTGTGTCCGGTGTGTGACTGTGTGTGTGCTAGCGCGGCCCTGTGCGCGGGGTCATCCTGCATTCCAGAGCAGCCAACCGTGCCTTCCTAGGAGGGTGACTCATGGAGCTCTCCGCTTTGGCGGCTCCCAAAGGGCCGCGGGGCAATCGGAGGGGAGGGTCCAATGTAAAAGTCTGATCCCCGGCTGCGGCTGAGCTCTGACCGAGGACAGCAAGTCCTCAGCGGCGGCTCAGATGCACCGCCGGGCCAGCTAGGCGGACGCGGGGGCGGCCGAGACCGCCCAGGCGCGGGGTGGTGGCGCGGGCGCCAGCCGGGCCGGACGGGCGGAGGCTGGAGCCGCCCGGCGCTGAGTGAGTCACGGCGCCCGAGGCTGGCGAACCCCGCGAGGGGCTGAAGGGGGCGGAGCTGAACCCTTCCCGGGCGCGCGCGCGGGTCCCGGACTCCCCGAACCTCACGGCGCTCTCCTCTGCCCGGGTTCCGGGCCTGGACAGCTCGAGCTCAGAAACCCTGGGCACCAAGGAAAATTCACACACTCCAATGAAAACAATAATTTATTTAAATAATCTCTTCATATTGTAAAATCAACATTAAGAGCATGTTGTTTTCATAATAAATAACCTCAAAATACCTTGCATTTCAAGAACAAAGACTTTAGGATAAGATAAAGCAAATTCAAATCAGTAGCTTAATTTAACTGAGAAATTTTTTCAAAGGGAAAAAATAAAATGGAAGGGTTGCTGAGGTCACTGCTCAACCGCAGTTTTCACAACTGGGGCTATACAAAAACATCTGAAAAGATGAGGATTTTCATACAAATAAATCAGTGGGAAAATATGCACAGACACCTTTATTTACAAACTGTCGAAGTCCAGGCTAATAATCCTGAATAAATTTTAAAAAAGATAATTTAAACACATTTTTTGCAGTGTCCACATATTAAAAATCATTTTTTTTCCCAACATCAAAATGAGGTCATCCGCAAAGGCACCTAAACTTTTAAAAAAATAAAAATAAAAAAACTCCACTGTGATGGATGAGGAGAGAGCTAAAGGAGTGCTCCTGGGGGTCGCTAAGGCGGGTAGGAATGGGGGGCGAGGTCTGGGAACAGAGGAGGGAAGCCTTGGGGCCCAGGTCACGGGGGCACGAAGGGGAGGGCGGGCCAGCAGGACCCGGGGAGGTCAACAACCGCTGCGCGCCGGAGCTGAGCCTGGGGCGAGCCAGGAGAAAGGAGTCTCAGAGCCCGGGAACCTCGCGGGCGGGGCAGGGATCCCTCTCCCGGGCCCAGCTCGAGGCCCCGGGCGACGAAGGCGCCTGACGACCTCGCTGGGCGGGGACTGGAGGGGAGGCAAGTCCG
Source organism: Heterocephalus glaber (assembly GCF_000247695.1). The sequence continues at coordinate 9,529,763 of NW_004624787.1, forward strand.
AGGCGGGGCTCGAAATGGCCGAGGCTCGGGGCTCAGGTCCGAAATGCGGCCTTGTGGCGGCCTTCACCGCGCAGCTGTCCGCTTCTGCCGAGAGGAGCCCGCGGGGCGAGGGTCCCCACTTCCCGGCTGCTGCGTGGCGCACGGAGGTGCAGAGCCTGGGCCGCGCCGTGCCAGACTGCACCCTCCCGCACTGCTGGGGGGCAGCCGCGGGCGGCCGGAGGGGCCGTCCTGCGGTGGGGCGGGCACCGAGGCTCACGGGTGTTTGCTCAGTCTCTGGGGCGGGCACCCTGGGGTTAGAAAATCGTTCCTGCGCTCACCGGGGCACCCCCGCCACCGTGGTGGTGGTGATGATGGTGGTGAGGCTGCGGGGTCTGCGTGGGGTGCAGCAGTGGCGCGGTGGCCTGCAGGTGCGACGCGGAGCCCGAGGCCTGGTGGTACCACGGGTAGTTGCCGAGAAAAGCCGAGGCCGCGCTGCTTGGGCTGGAACCGGAGCTGCCGGCGCCGCTGCCTCCGCTGGCGGGGCCGCCGCCGCCCCCCATCCGCGGCGGCCCACCGAAGTCCCAGGTAGCTGGCGCCGAGACGGGAGGCGAGGCACAAGGTGGCGAAGCGCTGGCCCCAGGGTGCTGCTCAGAGGGGATCTCGCCGCTCTTCCACATCTTCTTGAACTTGGATCGGCGATTTTGGAACCAGATTTTGACCTTTGTGGGTAAAGAATCAGAGCGTTAGAGGAGGAACCCGGGTAGGGGCAGGGAGAGGAGGCAGCAGAGAAAGCCCGCGGGGTAGAGGTGGCCACCGAGCGACCTGGCCGGCACGAGATCTCGCGCTGCAGCTTCCTGCTGTACTGGGAGGCGACCTCAAAAAGCTGATGTTCATGCTGTGTGTGTGACCCCGGATGTCTGGGAACGGTGATGACAGAGGGAGTGTCAGGAGGGCCAGTTATTTCACCCGCTTAAAGAGTAAGGCAATGTGGTACCCGATTTCGGCGCACGTCAGTCCCTCTGCTTCCCTCCCTCGAAGCGACCCTTTGGGGGTTTTCAGCTTTGGGCCTAGAAGTTTAGATTGCCTTAAGTGTGGGGCTGCAAATTCTTAAAACTGCTTAAAATATTATTTTTAAAGAAGCCCTAAAAGCGCGTGCTTTCCGGGCCTCCCAGGCGCGCGCCCTCTTGATCCCCGCAGGGCGCAAGCCCCACCTGAGTCTGGGTGAGGCCTAGAGACGCCGCCAGCTCGGCTCGCTCGGGCAGCGCCAGGTACTGAGTCTTTTGGAAGCGCCGCTGAAGAGCCGCCAGCTGGAAACTGGAATAGATAGTGCGGGGCTTCCGGACTTTCTTTGGCTTCCCGTTCACTATCCGGATTTCAGGCTCGAGGTCTTCCTTCTCTGCAACGAAATGGAATGGCGATGACCGCGCAACGCGGGGGTCCTAAAGCTCTTGCTGCCGGGAAGCGGGTCCTTGGAGAGGTCGCGCGCGCGGGCTGCAGGCGCAACTTCGCCACGTGCGGACTAGAGCTGCCACCGAGCCCGCGGGCTGAGCCCTCCAGGGAAAGGGAGGACGGGAAACACGCCGGAGAGAAGGGACGCAGGTGTCGAGGAAATGCAGCTACCGGAGGGAGGCGCGCACCGCTCGCCCGCCCGCCCGCCCAGCCCTGGAGCCGCTGGGTTCCCCCAGCTGAGCGCCGGAGAAACCCTCACTCTCGGGAGGGTAGATTGGGAAGGGTAAAGGGAAGGAGCAGGCGATGGGCAGGCAGTGTGGAAGGCCAGGACTCTGGACGGCACCCTCCCCAAAACATGTTTACTCATCCGTCCCCGTGACCCAACCGGCCTGGCACCCTGGGCATCAGCGTTGTGCATACCGGGCTCGTTGTTGGCTGGAGACGAACTGGTCCCGTAGGGCGCGTAGGAGGTATAGGCGGCCGTGTAGCCCAGGTCGTAGCTGCTCTTGGCGGAGTAGGGGACGTTGTTGAGGCCGCTGGCGTGGTACTGGTAGGAGCCCATGTGCGCGTAGGGCGAGGCCCCCCCGCCGCCGCCGCCCGCCGGGTGCTGCTGGTTGGTGTAGTAGCTGCTGTCGGTGGCCGTGGACACCGGAAGGGTCGGCGATTCCTGGGGCTTGTGCAGGCTGCTGCTGCCGCCGTTGCTGCCTCCTGGGCCGGCGCCGCCGCCGCTCGGGGGCTGCTGGTGCTGGTGGTAAGTGCTGGAGGCCGTGATCTGGGTCGAGTGCATATCAGCCACCAGACTGTCAAAGACTCCAGTCATCCTGGCCCGGGACGGGAAAGAACAGGGGTGGCGGGCGTGAAGGGGAAGCCAGACGCCTCCTCTGTCTCTCCTGGTCCCTTCCAGCAGCCAATGCAATTACGGGGGGGGGGGCAAGGAATGAGGCAACGGTCTAGGCGCCTCCTCCTCGGGGGAGGCGATCACCGTGCGCCGCTCGGGACAGCAGCCGCCGGCCGCATCCTCTCGGCCTTCTCTGCTCCTTGCCCGGCGCGGGCTGGGGCGGGGGCGGGGGGTGGCGGGGGCAGGGGTGACCCGGCCGGGTCGGGGCTCCGGGAGGCGGGAGCAGGTGAGCGGCCCGGAGCAGCTTTACGATTGTCTGCCAGGCGGGCTCCTGCAGGGTGGGCATTTAACACTTGTCACGTGAGCGCAGGCGACGTCACCTAGCAACAGCCAATCGGAAGCGAGCGGCCGTGGGGCTCAGGGCGCCTCCGAGCTCGGCGGCCGCGGGGCGGGTGTCACATGGCGGGCACTGAGGCTACCGCGGCCGCGAGTGCTTACGGGCCGTGCGGAATGGGAGCCGAGGCGCGGGGCTGGGGAGGGGTGGGGTGCGGGGTGGGGACGTGGGGTGCAGATTGGTTCGCGTCGGGACGGAAGACGTGGAGATAGAGACTAGCGTTTTGCTCTATAGGAAGAAGTGTGGTTTCCCATCCTATTCTTGTGTGCAGGAGTCAATCTCAGTGATTTCGTACCTTCAAGTCAGGGGTCAGTTTTCAAATACATTAATCACAGAAAGCCGTGCGGTGAGCCGAGCAGGCTGTGTCTCCGCTTTTTCTGGAAGTGTCTGGCACTTACTGGGGGTCAGCCGTTCTCCGGCGCTTGACAGTCAATTGATTTAAATTATCCATAAACCATGTATAATAATACCTGCCTTCTAAGCAACCCACAGGGATATTAGGACAATTAATTGGTTAATATGTAAACGTTTTTTCCTTGTTGCTTGAGAGAAAAGCTATATAACCCCAAAGGTATTATTACCATAGATTTAAAATCGCTTCTTGTGCTTTCCCGACGCGCCGTGCTCTGAGTAATTGTGACCTCTCGTGGGTGATTGACACCTGGAGAGCGATCCCTGGGTTTTCTCCTAAGGGTGGAAAGGTAGACCAGGCAGCCTTCAAGGTTCATTCTAACATCACTAAAATTCGATGCTTTTATGAAAAAGTAAATGAATTAATATTTGGGTGAGATTACTAGATTTATTACGTCTTTTTGGAAAATTGCAACCACAAATGTAAAAAAAGTTAGAGTTTTACACTTTAGGACATTGTTGCACACTATCATTGCAATTTATTCTCCTTTTTTAAAAAAAAATTCACGTGGCGACTTCTGTAACTCCACGTCCTGGGTATTGGAAACCCGGACGGTGACGGACATACGCCTCGCTGGACTCGCAGTTGGTTCGTCCCGCTGCGACTGCTTTGTGGCGCCACCTTGTGGGCTATATGCGAGGTTGCGGCGGGCGGGGTAGACGGTCTAATCACGCCCAGGCGCCAGCCTCTGAAACCCCCCAAAAGAACAAAATAGTAATTAAAACCCACAAAATTGTGCTGGTGCGCGCCACCTGAAGCACCCTTTCCTAAAGACATAACCTGTCGCTGAAAGAACTTGTTACAACAACTGCCTAATGGAAAACAAGTTGATACTTTGAAAAATATGATCTTTGGTCTTCCCCAGTAAAAAGCAAGTGTGTAATTAAAACTCCAACATTCGCAAAACGGAATAAGGAGACAGATAATGCGCCTTCAAGTCTGCCTGGATTTACTTCCTAGCCATCCCTTTGGCCAGAGATGGGGAAGGGTGAACTTATTAGAAAGGCTGGGCTTGGGGCTCGACAGGAACTCCACCAACCACCACCACCAGACTGCACTGCCTTTAGCTGTGTCTTCTGCTTTGTAAGCTCCCTGCTCAGCTCCTGATATTTAATCAGGTTGCCTTTTTGTGTCTTGACTTCAAATTCCAACTCTGTGTCACCGTGATGTTTTGACCTAATATAGAAAGTAATTTTTTTTGTTTTGTTTTTTGGTGCCAGGGATTGAACTCAGGACCTTGCGCTTGTGAGGCAGGTGGCGGAACCACCTAGCTAAATCCCCAGCCCTAGAAAATCATTTTTAAGAATGTTACTACCGTAGTCTTTCCTTCTCTCTGCTCCTTTCCTTCCACCCCAGGCCTGTCCTCTAGACTTCTTGGGGGTGGCAAGTTGGTTGTATTTTAGTTCCATTAACAGCATAGAGTTCAGGTCAGCTGAGATCTAGAAAATGGCACGTTTCTGGCATGAAATATGGCCTGATGAAATATTCCCTTTACCTGGGAAACAAGATGTGAGCCTGTGGGAGAAGAGAACTAAGTCACAGAGGGGTGTGTGTGTGTAAGAGAATGAATCACAACTGCATTTGGAGAATCAAGTAGAGACTTGAGGTAGTCCTGAGGTATTAATTGTGATAATTCAGACACATATCTAGGTTTGCCCAAACTATTTGATTACTGCATCAAAATATCCAAATAATTTCCTTACTTCGGCCTAAAATCAAGGAGATAATACTATAGAGAGCTGTCAGCTTTTGTTCACAGGTCAGAGCAGAGATTTGCCTCCCTCCATCGTGACCTAAGGGGAGAGAAACGGGACTTTAGATGGAGTTGGGGGTGGCTGCCTGCAGAAGGTCCGCTTCCTCCTCGCCTCGGGGCATTCTCTTTCCCCTTCGGTGTTCCTCTCTCCAGCCCCAGCATTCTTTTACTCTTCAGGGACCTAAAGGGAGAGGGAAGGAGGGGAGTGAGTTGTCTCTGCTCTGGCCTTGTGTGTTTCAACCTCATGGCTGGGACCTTCCCACTTTGGAGCCTGTTTCCCATCTGGTTGTGGGGTCCTCCCTCTCTGCCCCCAAGGGAGGGAGCCTACGCCCTCGCCGGAGGGACGGAGTCCCCATTCCCACTGTGCGGAAGAGCGCAGAGGCTCCTGGAGGGACGACTTCCTCTGAGTTAGGTGCTTCCTCACTCTCATGCCAGCCAGCGGCCCTCCTCTGGTGCCATATTGCAAGTCAGAGGTGCATTTCCTGGGAGCCCCGAGCTCCGAGCTCCAAGCTCCGAGTCTGCATCTTGCTTCCGGCCTCCTGTCCACTGCCGGCCTGGGTCCAGTCCTGGCCGCTGCTTGTCTCCTGGGTCCCCTGTTGTAGAGAAAGCTGCCCGCAGGGTCTGCTGAGGAAGAGGATTGCCCGGCCTTCGGGGGTACAGGGCGGTTCGGGGTGCCCTTCCTGCGAGGCCAGGGCAGGCCCACTCTCAGTCGCCTTCCCGCTCAGAGTCCCTGCCTCCCACCCGGCACTCCCGTCGGGGCCCCGGGGATGCGGTTTCCAGGGTGCCGGTCCAAGAGGCCGCGCGTGTTCCTGTGCCATCCCTTCGTGTTTTCCGAGGCAGTAACGCCAGGAACCTGCGCTTCCCAATCCCTTTAGGCTTTGTCCTAGACCTCCGGAAGCTGGGAAAGGGCGGGATTCGGTTTAGGAGACCCCCAGCCCTTCCTTTCTCCCAGGAACCGACAGTTCAGCCCTCTTTGTGGCTGTCAGCAGCTTCTCCGGACAGCGCTCGCCCGCCCAGGGCCCTTTACCTTCGCACTGGCTGTCTCCTCTCGCCTCGAACGCAGCCAGCCGGGCCCTCAGGTGGGCAGGGCCTCTGACATCCTTCCCCCTTCCGGACCTGCGAGAGGACACCACGGAAACCCGCCAGGAAAACTGCGCGGCCAGGCCGGGGGCTCGGGTCCCCTGGGCTCTGCTTCTCTGCGGTCCCCAGCGTCCTCTCCTCTCCTGTCGCGGCCCAGGGACTGACCGAGCTCGGCATCTCCCGCAGCACCGGTCCACACCGGTCTCGTGCACGGCTAGAACCTGAGGCCGCCCCGGGGACTGCAGACGCCGCCGGGGTGAGTTCTGCTCCCGCCAAAGACCGAAAGCAAAGACAAACGGACGGACGGACAGAAACCCCCAGATGCTCTGGCGGCCGGGAAGCTCACTTTGCATTCTGGGCAGCACCCGCACCCCGTTTCAAGCCCCATCTCTGACCCTCTCTGTCCCTGAGCTCCGGGGCACCAACTCCCTGCACTAGCGGGCCCGAGGGCCCCGGGGCTCAGCGTCACCTGGGTCCCGAACCGCTCCGGTCCCCCGCGCCCCGCACCTGCAAGGCTGGGATCCGGCTGTCGGGTTGAAAGGACGGGCCGGTCGTCACTGCAGCTTCTGGAACTTTACGATCGATCGGGGTGGGCGGGGGGGGGGGGCTGTGCACTCGACGGCAGTTCAGTGGGGAAAGCGGGCCGGGCCCAGCTCAAGGAAACTCGGAACTGAGCACCTCTGGCGCGCGGCCTCCTTTCTCCCGGCGAAGTCTTTCTCTCCACGCGCATCTCTTACCCACCACTCAGCTCAGAGTGGTGCAGATCCATAGGACGCCAAGGAACCAGGCCCTGCTGCTCGGACCCCTGCAGGTACCCTGAGAAAGCGACTTCTTGCGGCGCTGAAGACTCCCACGGGGACCGGGGACCGCGGCCGGGCCGCCCCGCACGTCCTAGTGTCTGCTGCCAGCTGGACCGCTTCCCCCAGCAGCCCTGGAGGCGGGCTGGCGGTGGTGATGAGCAGGGCTGGCGGCACAGGGGGCAGGGCCCCTGCAGTCCCGACCTCTGGCGAGCCTGGAGCGGCACCAAGCCCCTCGGTGGCTCTCCTGGTGGGAACCTGGGCTGCTTTGGCTACTGTCTGAAACGGGGGTGGCGGGGACCTTGCCCGTTATTCACAGGGAGCTGACTTTGGGTAGCCTTGCCTGGCTCTCTGCCTCCTTTTACATTTTAATCAATCATTAATTAATTAATTATTGGCGCAGAGATTTCCTCCTGTTGCCCAGGCTGGTCTCAAACTTGTAGGCGCGAGCAACTACAGGACTACAGGAGCTATTCATATCTTGCTCTTGCCTCCTTTTGAAACACAAGGAAATACTATTTAAAAATTATAAAGTGATACAGAGTGGGTGTCAGAGAATCAAACAGTGTTAGAAACATATTGGGTACCGCTGAAGGTGGAGCTCAGTAACAGAGTGCTTGAGGCTCTGGGTTCAATTCCAGGGGATGATTATAATATTATTATATGTATCTATTTTTGCTGAGGTAAACTCTCAATCCTTTTTATATTATTTTATTTATTCATTTTGGTGCTTTGAAACGGTTTCATTATGTAGTTCAAGTTGGCTTGAACTATGTAGCCCAGGCTGGCCTTCAACTTGCTGTGACCCTCCTGCCTCAGCCTCCTGAGTACTGGGATTACTGGTATGCACTACCACACCTAGCTTTTATTTTGTTTTGAAAGTCTTCTAAATTGCCCAGGCTGGCCTGGAACTTGTGATCCTCTTGCCTCACCCTCCTCTGTAGCTGAGATTACAGGTAAAGTCACACATTTTTACTTTTTAGAAATCTCTTCTTTCCATGTTGGTAGTTACAGAGCAACCACCTTCTCTTTAAAGATTAACTGAGAAATGCACCATAATTTATTTAATTATCCTCTTATGCATCATCACATCATTTAGATTATTTCCAATATACAGACAAGCTCTCTCTTTTGGAGAGCTTTCCCCATACATTCAATTATTTCTGAAAGCTAGACTCCTAATAACCAAATTGTGGTCCAAAATTTTAGGGGATATCACTAAGGTTCCTTTTAAAAGACCAACTAAAACTTTACACTAGTAGTGTATGAAAAGGCCTATTTCTTTTTTTTTTGGTACCAGGGATCGAACTCGGGACCTTGCGCTTGCGAGGCAGGCGGTGAAACCTCTGAGCTAAATCCCCAGCTAAAAGGCCCATTTCTTAACATCCTCACCGAAAAGAAGTATCAGAAGTTTTCAATACTTTTTCTACTATGATAGCTTAAGATATTGGCACATTTTAATTCACATGACTTTTATTATTAGTGCAATTGAGTGTCTCTTTATTTGGTATTTGATTTTCTTCTGTGAATTGCCTGTTTCTGTCCTCTGCCCATTTTTTATTTTTTAAATTGAACTGTAGGAAATCTTTATATATTGTGGAGATTAACTTATGATTGTGTTTATAGTCAAGACATATCACCAATTAATTGCTTCTCTTTTACTTTTATTTCTTTTCTGATTTGTATATTTTAAGCTTTTTGTTTTGGTGCTGGGGACTGAATCCAGAGCCTCCCTTGTGCATGCTAAGTGTAAGCTCTACCACTGAGCTGCTCCTTAGTCTAGAAATTTTAAGTTTTGTGTAGCCAAATATCTCCTCTCCTCTCCTCTCCTCTCTGTCCCTGTGACCCCTTCTCGTCTCTCTTTTATTGCCTTCTGGATCTTTGGGTCATGATTATAAATGCCATCAATACCCCCAATTGGGAAAATATTATTCTATGATTTCTCCTAGCTATTAAGTATGGACTCTGGGCTCAAATTTGGCCACTTGTTACCTATGTGACCTTGAGAGAGTTAAATTTAACTTCCCTGTGCCTCAATTTAGTGTTTAACCTTCTACAATGCCATTTGGATTAGTGATGGGTACTTGTGGAATAGACCAAGTGCTGTTTCCCCAATATGACATTAGGGGAATGCAGCTAAGCCACTGTTTCTCAGCCTCCCTTGCATATGACATGGCCCTAGGGGAATCACATGAGGAGAATTAACCCCAAGGGAGTGCTCAATACCAGTTTGGAAGGTTATCTGGCCAGGAAATAAACTTCTTGTATTTAAGCTACTGACTTTTGGAATTTTGTTTTTTCAGTTCTGGGGATTGAACTAGGGGCTTTTTGCATGGTAGGAAAGTGCTTTCCCACTGAGTCAAACCCTGGGGATTTTTTCCTCCAAGACATAGCATAACTAAGCCTGTAATCCTAGCACCTGGGAGGCTGAAGCAGGAGGATCACTGTGAGTTCAAGGCCAGTCTGAACTGCATAGTAAGACTCTCTCTCTCTCTCAAAAAAGGGGGAGCCCAGGATGTAGCTCAGTGGCACCGCACCTGCCTGGCAAACACAAGGTCCTGAGTTCAATCCCCAGTACTGGAAAAAAAAAAAAAAAGGTATAGCATAACTAATACAATGACCTTACAGTAAGGAAGCAATGATTGTCAGCAAATTGGAAAAAAAGTCCAGAATATTCTTCACCTGTGAAAACCAGCATTGGATCGGGAGCCAAGCACAGAACTCAAACCATTTGTTGGCTGCTTTCTGCCCAGGAGTAAAACTAGGTCAGCACAGCTGGTTGACCTGCTCTGGCAGGTCTCAGCCCAGATCATATATGTTTCCTTTTAAATGTGATGGATTGCAGAGGTTTTGTCACTCTGCCACCTGGGGCACTGCTTGCATGTCGCTGTCACTCTTGCTTTGGGCACATGCTTATTGTGCTTAGGAGTTGTCTTGGGGTGGTCAGCCCACTTCCTACTATGCTTTTATGGATCTGCTTCCCACTAGGCTTTTATGAATCCGAGATACCTAGGCAAATGGGATGAACCAAGCCAAAGGCAGCACAACGGTGAGCAGTTCTAATAAGGAAATAACTTCTAATAGCACACAAAACAAAATAAAATAGAGTCACCACTAAAAGGCCCCATATGCCTCTCCTTTTTGAGGAGAATACACACACTTAAGTGGAAAGGCTTGGAGATGTTGTTTTGGGCCATTTTCAGACATTGTTTTGTTTTCTAGTTCCCAGCTGTGTGCTCCTTGTCCATTTTGCCACATAGTGAAGTTTGAATTGATGATGGACTTTGGTTGCATTCAGAACTGAGCCTGATTTATCACCAAGCTCCAGAAAACCTTGACCATTCAGGGTCCACTCAGGAGTCTTGCACAGTCTTGAACAAGACTGTGATGACACCCAGTGGTCATTTAGGGTCTTCATCTACATCAGCAAATTACACATATTTGCATAATGAATGTGCTTTGTGTGTGTGTGTTCCTAAAACAAAACAAAACTTCATCATAACATAAATAACCAAACCCTCAGATTCCTGGTAGAGAGAGACAACATGTGAAGGAAGGGCAGCTGAGCCTGGCACCATGGGGCCTTACGCACTCTAGTTACCTGCCCTGGCTGAGCTCAGTGGGGGCTTCTAGTGCCTCTTTGTCCCATTATGCTTTCCTTACTCTGACTAGCTGGTCTTCTTGAACATTGTAAGCCAAAGAACATCTGGGAGAATCCTGAGATGTTTACACAAGGTTTTACTAAAATCTTAGGATAACAGGAAGAAATAGTCATCAAAAATAATCTGGATTCACATGGCCAAGTGCTATAAATTCTATTGACATGATCCATGTGTAACTTGTATACTATATCCCTATCACTTGGTGAGTGACTGGAGGAAAAAAAGGACATGAGATATGAGTTTGAAGGGTAGATAACTAGATAAATGGTTGAGAAATCAGTGGAAGAGAGAACAGGTGCATATTCTATCTGAAAAAGATATTTGAAGACCTGAATAAAGGGCAGTTGGATTGGATCACTGTGAGTGAGAAGAATATGCAAGGTGGGGCCAGAAAGGCAGGCAGGGAGTAAATTACGTAGGGCCTAAAAGGTTTGGCCCAAGAAAAATGGAAAATACTGTGTGTGTGTGTGTGTGTGTGTGTATGTGTGTGTGTGTGTGTGTGTGTGTTGTGTTGGGGACTGAACCCAGGGCCTTCCAGGTACTTCCAAGCACAGGCTCTGTCACTAACCTATACTCTACTGGGAACCCCTGAAATGTTCCTGGAAACCTCTGCAGGAGGCTCCAGTCTCCCACTCAGTGTACGGTGCAAAAGAAAAAATTCGAATATAGTTATAATAGTTCTTCTAAAATCCTTCTCTGTTAATTCCAACATTGGGTCATTTTAGTTCTTTATTGATTACAATTCATGTATTGGTTGTAATTCATTTTGGATTATAAAATGAAATTAAAGAATTGTGCTCAACTTTACAAAAAAAGGAATGAAAATAGTAATGTGAACCAGGGCATGGTGGTACACACCTGTAATCTTAATTACTTGGAAGGCTGAGACAGCAGGGCTGCAAGTTCAAGGCCAGCTTAGGCAGCATAGGGAGACCCTATATCAAAATATTAAAAGACATAAAAAGGGTGAGGCTCAGGCTCAGCACTCTTTGGGTTCAATCCCAGTACTGGGGGAAAAAGAAAAGCAAATAGCAATGTACATAATGAAGATCTTATTTTGTGAAAAATTCATTTATTATGTATGTGTAAACATACACCTGTTCTTAGTTGCTACGTAAAGTGTATTTTTTATTTTACTTTTAATTTAAGACATTTGAAAGACACTGAGTGGAAAAACCAATGTGATGTTTCAGATAAAAACCCTCAAGTTCTGAGAGTCAGAGTTTTCCTGACACTGTGTCATACTCTATGACTGTACGTACAGATCTGGTGAGCTCTTTTACTTTAAAGGAATAAAATCAGAAAATAGGAGTAGTTGATGGTTTTTGCCAAAGCTTGACTCTCTGTATTGGAATCTTCAGGCTTCTCATAAAAACGCTTATATAGTGCTCCCTAAATTACTCTCAGAGGTCCTGAGGACAGAGCGGGAGAGATCTGCATGTAACATGTTCCCACAAGTGATCCTTAGGCAAAGGAAAGTTGGAGAAAAGAAGCTTACATGTGACACATGCATCTGAGAAAGAAGTGATAAAGATGGCTGCCATTCATTGAGCTTTGGTTTGGATACCTGAAGCCAGGGAGGCGAAGTATTCCACACAGCTTACAGGTGATGGGCCTGAGAGTCCAGCTACAACTATCTGACCCCGAAGGCCACCTCTAAACCACTGAATGGAGCAGAGGCTAAGACCAGAAGTCTGCAGAAAGTCAAGGAAGTCAACTGCACATCAGGCAGTGGCTTGACTGGGCCCTACTTAGCTCTGTGACTTCAAGCAGATTTCACAAATTCTCTGGCCTTGATTCTCTTCTCTGTAGAATGAGGTTCTAATGACTCTTCCCTCTCAGGTTTGTGAAGGGTATGGTAGGTGCTTTTATCACACGTCTCCCTTTCTCCAATGAGAGGAGTAATGAAGGTAAGACCCTTTAGTCAGACATGGAGGAGAACCTCAAGGACTAGGAGTGGAGACCAACTCTGAGAACATAAGCCAAGCTCCTGAGGTTGTTGGGTGAGGACAGGAGAATGCGGAGGGCCTGTCTGGGCATGGACAGCTTCAGGCTGAGCTGCTGAGAGCTTCTGTCAGATTTTCCTATGCCTTGATATTCAGGAGGTCGAGCAGCCTGTGAGCATCCTAGTTAAAGTATTTCTAAAGGCGAGGGACTGTTTGCTCACTGGGATATTTTCAGGATTTGTATTTTGAAGTACATCAGTAATCTTAAGTGAAAAGCATTATAGAAGAAGGGCAAAGAATCATTTGATTACTTAATTTTTATGTTTACATAGCATTTGTTTGAAAGTAGTAGGAATCTAAATTCTAAATGTGGTTACAAAATCAGCCTCCACTTAAACTGGTAAATGCATTTTAATGACGCTTAATTTTAAGGCATAAATTTGCATATTGAAATTTGCCTGAGTTAACTTTTAGAATATAATCTCCAGAGCCCTGGTTCTCTAGTATTCTGAGAACGTAGCAATTCTTTAGAACTGCTTTTCATGCCTGGAAATGTTAGCCTAATTGGTACAAGCAAGTGGGAGAAGCCCGAAATTACACATTAGCTATAACACAATGCTGTTCCTGTCATTGTTAGAAAGTTTTCTGGATACTTTGGAACCTAAATGTAACTATTTTGGAATAGCGCATTAAACATGTTTATTCAACAGCTCATTTGTTTTTAAATCGACAGAACCTTAAAATAACATGAGAAGTTGCTACATCAGGGAGAGATGACTTCCATTTCCTACAAAAAAATCAAGCTGCATTAATACACTTATCACAAGTCTAACAATTTCAGAGAGACTTATATATAAAACTGAAGCTGATTTGTTTATTTCAAATACTTATTAATTATAAAAGATAATGCACAAGGAAAAGTGTATGAAATCCAAATGTAAACTGTGATGAATAATTATACATGTAATTGTAAGAAATCATGGAAACATGCCCAGGTCAAGAAATAGAATGCTGCTGTCTGTCCAGAATCTCCACCACATCCCATCCTGGTAGCTTCTGAACCTTCCCTTGTCCCCAGCTAATCATTTTTCTGATTTTTAAGTAATAACTTCCTTGATTTTCTTGTAGTCTTACAAAATATGTGTGTATGTGGGTGTCTCTAAAGACTATACCTTAGTTTTCCTGCTTCTGAATTTTGTATACAAATAGAATAACACTGGCAAACTCTGACCTGGCCACCTTATTGTAGATAGGTAAGTTAATTAGATATCTTGTAGGCAGTTAGACAGGGGGGGCCCTCTAGGAGCCAACATGGAAGACAATTGAGGACCCAACTTGAAGAGGACAATCAAGACACCTTCACTGAGGGCCAGCATTGTAAAAGAAAACTGTTATACTCACCTGCTTCCCCTAGGGATAAATAGCAGTGATTGATATTCTAAATACGTATCAGTCACCTGGGTGGGGGATCAAAATCTTCCAGGAAAGATCCCTGACCCACCCCTTGCCACTGGAAATCCTTGGTCATTCCTTGTATGCTTGCTACATGACTTGCTTCCCCATTGGATCCTCATTTAATCAATATTACCTAAGCAACTATACTTATTGTAATCTTATTGGCTGATCATAGTTTTGTCCCACCTCATATACACCTTGTACTTGTAATCATACCGGTTGACTATAGTTTTGTCTCATCTTGAATCCACTTCACCTCATGGCTTTGCTCCATAACCCCCCTGGGAAACAGGGTCCCTAGGCAACCCATTTTCCAGTCCCCCTTCTCTCTCTTAGATAGAAGTCATCTTTCTCTCAATACATTTTTCCTACTCTTAACTTCCGTTGTTCCTAGAATTCATTCTTCAATTTTAGAGAACACGAGGTCGACTTTCAGATATCTAGCAGGTTTGGGAGTTGCATCTATTCCTTCTATATCAGCCTCACCTGCTTCTCCCAGTGCCAAACCTGGCTGGTGGCATTAATTCTGACCAGCCCCGTGATCTGTGAACAGAGCCTGGCCTGGGGCTGCATCTTGGCCACTGGAGCACTTTCCTAGCATGTACAAGGCCGTGAGTTTGGTCCCAAGGGCCACACACATAAAGCTGTAGTGGTGTATGATCCCATGTGTGTGAGCTTCTCCAGCCAGCTCACCCTTTTTGCCTTACAATTCTGCATATTCCTAGCCAATCAGCAATGCTTAGAGAAAGTTCCTTGTCCTTTTGGCTTTAAATGACCCATTCCTTTTTTTTTTGAGACCGAGTCTTGTTTTGTAGTTCAGGCTGGCCTTGAACTCACTACAGAGCCCAGGCTAGACTCAAATTTGTGGCAATGCTCCTGCCTCAGCCTCCTGAGTGCTGGGATTACAGGTGGACCCATTCCATTTCTTGTTCCTCTGGTCTCATCTCCCAGGGCCTATCTAGATTAGGTTCCTCAGATTGGTAGTAATTATTTTTCTACTCATCACTCTATCTTTGGTCTTAAAATATGAAGATATTAAATTATTACTTTTTCTTTAAAACTATAGAATGTACTTTTTGGATATGTCTTTTTTGCTCAACTTCATAATAGTCATCTATGTCGTATATGTAGCTGTCAGGTAAGAGGCTGAAAACCAAGACCAGACCAGGCCACAACAAGCCTTTATTAGGGGAACAGATCTGCCGGGCTGTCTCTGAACAAAGGAGAGACACAAAGTAACATGGCAGGACAGCAAGTGCCTTTTATAGGAGCAGGAGTGGGGCTTGTAGGAGCTGAGGTGGGGTTGAGTTAGGTAGTGACTAGGGAATGGAGGAGCCAGTGACGTCACTAGGTGGTAGGAGGTGAGCGAGTATTAGGTTTCTCTCTAGGTGGGAACAGGGGCATGCTGGGAAGAAGAGTTTGTTCTTTGGTGGGAGCAACCATCTTGGCATGACGTCACACAGGGGAGGAGGCAAGGCACGATAGGAAGAGGGCAGCTACTATACATAATAGCTGCTGAGGTAGTGGGAGACCTATCAGTAGCTATAGTTGCTCATGTTCACCCCTATATAATACTCTAACATCACAATTTACTTATCCATTCTATTATTTTATTTATTTATTTACTTTGGTACCAAGGATTGAACTCACGACCTTGGGCTTGCAAGGCAGGTGTGGTGCACTGAGCTAAATCCCCAGCCCTCATTCTATTATTGATGGACACTAGGTTGTGTTTCTTGCCTGAAAAGGGTATTCTCATGTAAATAAAGACTATTAAGGAAGTAGTTTCTTGTTTTTTAAAAAAAATTTTATCTTGATGACATATTTAAATTTTTAAAACAGGGCTGGGGATTTAGCTCAGTGGTGCCACCACCTGCGCAAGGTCCCAAGTTCGATCCTGGTACCAAAAACAGAACAAAACAATTATGGACTTAATCTAAACATACAATAAAACAGAAAGAATACTCCAAGGAATCCTCCTGGATCGTTCTCCAAGCTTTGGGAACAATCAATAAACGGTCAGTCTTGTTTATATTTCTCTTGTGGGACTGCATAACCTTTGTTCCTTTTCTCCAGCCCCATTGTGATTAAATGTGAGTTAATGGATAAAGATGCTTGTTAGTTTTGGGACGCTAGATAAAAA
>NW_004624787.1:9546050-9594935 GCF_000247695.1 Heterocephalus glaber
ATTCCTGGGTGTGCTTCACTAGTCAGCTCCTCGGAGCGTTTGGTAAGGCCCTCGGTCTTACACTCTCACTTCTCTTCCTATTGGATTTTTCTGTTTTTCAGGGACGGGGAAGGAACCCCAGGTCTCATTCATAGTAGGCAAGTCTATCACTGAGTGGCTTCTCCAGCACACATTGGATTGTGTTGACTTTATTTAGTTATTTTGGGTTTTTTGAGACAGGGTCTCACTATGTAGTTCAGGCTGGCCTTGAACTCACTATGTAACCCAGGCTGGCCTCAAGTTTACTGCGATCCTCCTGCCTCAGTCTCCAAGTGGTGGGATTAAGGTGTGTACCACCATGCCTGGCTTTGATTTTTTTTTTTAAACACAACAATACTATAATCACACCTAAACAAAATTATCAATAATTCTTTAATAGCATCAGATATTTTCTCAGTATCTAAATTTCTCCAGTTGTCTCATATACACTTTGTTATAGGTGGTTGGAATCAGGGTCATATTACATATGGGGTAGATATCATGTTACATATATTTTAAGTTTTTTTTCTGTTTTCTTCTGTCTCTTTCTCTCCCTATCTCTCTCCTTCCTTGCTTGCTTCCTTCCTTCCATTTCATTAAGAGTGGAAGCCACTCAGCCTGCTTCCCTCCCTTTCATTCCTCCCAAAGAAGTAGCAAAGCCACAGTGAGGACAGCTTCTCACACAGGCGGGGACACTGCTCCTCCCCCTTGGGTTTCCTGTACCCTACATGATCAGAGGGACTTCCATAGTGATGAACTAATGATCCCTGATGGCACAGCCTATTTTTCTGGCCACTGATTGATTGAATAAACCGGGTGATTTGTCCAGTAGGGTTTTCCCATATTATTTTATTCCTATTATGAGGTGGATTTTATTTCTGTGCTGAAAAGCTTATTTAGAACCATGTAATAATAGTTACACCTTTAGGATCCTTTGCTTAAGAAAATACACAATAACAAAAAGCTACTATAAATTCAGTAACACTTTCAAGTTACTTTGTATTTTTTGTTTGCAGAATGGCTGAAAAATTATAGATTGGTCTGTTCTCAATTTAGGCCAGTAGGTTTTTAAACTTTTTGGTTAGTAGTGCTTTGCACTCTTTTTTTTTTTTTTTTTTTTTGGACCGGGGATCGAACTCTGGACCTTGCGCTTGCGAGGCAGGCAGCGGCACCACTCAACTAAATCCCTGGCCCAACAATTCTTTTTTTAAAGGTAGTAAAAGGCTAGTTAGGCTAAGGACCATAAACAGGTAGTAAAAAATTTCAGACATATTAATTATGATAACATAAAAGGCAAAGCCAAAATGACTCCAAAATATATTTCTGAAACAAAATATGCAGTTCCTCCCCCAGGGTGACAATCCAGGGAGATCTTCCAGACCAGAGGGGAGTATTCTCAAGATCCGCACAGTTTTGACAGTCTTTCTGTGGAGTCTTCTGCACTGGCCTGGTCATTAGCGCTCCAGGGCCGCATAGATCGAGCCTGGGAGTGACGTGAGTCACTGCTGCTTTCCATCCAGGCTGAGAGCTCGAGCCCAGGCTGGACCTGACTACAGGGGTAGCTGCAGGATGGCAGTGGTGTTTGGCTCCAACCTCATCACCAGGACCAAAGCCTGCACGACTAGCCTGTGTCTTCTTCACACTGTGTAAAGAGCAAAGAAGCTGGTGGATGGACTGAAGTCTTGATGGAAGCGAAGGCTTCCTGTGAGCCTCCGCGTGGACTTGGGAAGCTCCTGGGTCCCTGTCCTTCCTGGGCTGTCTGAGACTTCATTTCGGATAAACGATGGAGGCTTGGACACTTGTGCATGGAGAGGGCGCAGTCTCACGCTCTCAGAGTGGGGTCCAGAGCAGCCTGCAGTTTAGTTTTCTGTTCTGCTTCCATAGGTTTCCTCTTCCTCCAACAAACGGTAAATGGGTCCTGCAGTACAGGCCAGGTCTGGGCGTGGAGCTTCTCAGAGCCCTTCCTTTGAAAAGAGGACCCTCCTAACGACAATAGAATGAAGCAGCCAGAAATCACGCACTTTGTCTTTTACCTGTTTCATTTTGAAAGCTCTGAAAGACCAGAGCCTGACTCACAACTGGCCACATCCAGGGTTAGTTTGTGTGAGCATGTGGGTCCCCTCACCTCCCCAAACTAACAAAACAAGGACCCAGCTAGAGTACTATGCTGCTCAAACGCCTCAATTTCCTACCACAAAATGGAAGAAA
This sequence comes from Heterocephalus glaber, assembly GCF_000247695.1. The sequence continues at coordinate 9,548,277 of NW_004624787.1, forward strand.
ATTCAAAACTCTTCTACTGCTTCAATCTCTCCACTTTTCATCTCTCCAACTGATGCTGCTGTCAGGAGATGCTCATTTCTGCCGTCCAGGGTGCTGAGCTTGTTCTTAGGTCAAGACATCGGATGACCTTTTGGCTTGGATGATTGCGTGCCTGCCTTCTCATCATCTAGGCCAAGTTGTGATGTCCTGAACAAGCAGCATGCCCTTCCCTGTTGCTGCTGCTGCTCAACCCCTCACTCCAGTGAATCTGCCAGATTTCCTCGTTTTGCTGCTTCCAGGTCTGACCTGCACCTGAAGTCATGCGTATGTTACTGTATTTATCAAAAGTTTGCAGCATTTCATCTTTTGCATTTTCCCATGCCTTTCCTGTGAAGTATTCTCTGCCATCAGAATAGATCCACAAAAAATACAGTTCATTTTAAGGATTTTCAGAAATTTTAATGGGAGAATGGACCCCAGACTTTACACCTGTGAAGGCTTTATCATAGAAGGCTGTGGCTTCAGGAAGAGCATCTGCTGAGTGTGGAAGCCACCCATCAGCCCACTGTAACAGTACCTCAAGCTGCCTCTCAGTAGATCCAAATTTCAGGTCATTCTTTTTGTCACAGAAGAAAGAATCCAGGAAAAATTCCCTGTATCTTTTGAAAAAGAGAGTAGGGCTTAGTCTCAAAGACAGATCCTCGGGTAGCTCTGTAACCCGTAAGTTACAAAATAGCTTATTCAGATTTGTCAGGATCATTCTCAAATACTTCAGTAGTTTTCCTCTACAAAAACTGTCACTTGTGTGGAACCATCCATGATTTGAACCTCACAGCTTCTTCAGCCATGGTGAGAGACTCCAGCCAAAAGGTGTCAGATGTGTGAGCTACCTCCAGAGGGCAGCCTCTTGTCCTATCCCATGATGCTTAGGGAATCCTGGGGCTCCTCTTAAAGGAAGAGAGGTTTGGGCTGGGGATTTAGCTCAGTGGTTCCGGCACCTGCCTTGCAAGCACAAGGACCTGAGTTCGATCCTGGGTACAAAAAAAAAAAAAAAAAAGGAAGAGAGGTTTAATTTGCTCACAGTTTCAGCCCACAATCAGCTGGCTCAGAAGTGCATGGCCGGCAAAGCTTCCTAGCTCCATGGTGGCCTGGAAGCAGAGCCAGGAGAGAGTCAGACAATTGTTTTTTTAATTTTTATTTAATTAATTTTTTTTTTTTATGGTGCTGGGAGTTCAACCCAGGCCCTTTGTACTGAATTGTATCCTCATCTCCTTTTTATGTTTTATTTTGAGACAGTGTCTTGCTCAGTTCCCCAGGCTGGGCTCTAGCCTGAGATCCTCCTGCCTCAGCCTTTCCAGAGACCTGAGATCACAAGTGTGAGCCACTACACCCAGCTGAATTCTTGTATCTACTGTAACATCTATTCCTGGCAGCATTCTGTGTCTGCTATAGTGTTCAGTCTGCTCCTGTACAATACACCATGTAGACTTTGGAAATTTCTGTACATTTTAGAGAGACAGAGAATGCAGAAGGCAAACAAACATTTCAGTATTATAATGAAAATGATTTTGAACTGGTGGAGTCTCAGAAAGAGAAAGGCTCTTGGGACTTCCATGGGTTCCTGGACCACACTTTGGGGAAGTATTGCTATGGAGCATTTGTCTGTGAAAGACCCTTTATTCTTATTATTAGTGTGTAGATAATGCTTAGTGAGCCAGTGTAGTGAGGCTCCCTTGCCAATTCTTCTTACTGCCCCAAGTCCTCTGAATCCCACGAATTCTTTCTACCCTGCGTTTTGGACTGGCAACACAGAAACATTCTGTGGCTACAGTAATGGTGTTGTAACTATGTTCTACATGCTTTTAAAGAAGTACTTAGTTCTTTACAGTACCTCACTGTCTCCAAATTCCATGCAGCCTTCATCATTTTCTCCTGAGCGCAAATGAAGGTCGCAGAAGGTAGTTGGCCCCAGGTCTGCTTCCGGACAGCTGGGTGACCTTGGGCAAGTCACTTACTCTCTGACCCCTAAGGTTTGGTTTTTTTTAAACTGTGAGATATAGGAGGTGGGTCAGATGATTTTAAGGCCCTTTCTTGATCCCAAATCTAAGAACTATGGCACATTAATTAGCCCCTCCTGGTTTCCTTTGGCCCAGGTATCTCACAGTTGCAGACCATAGTTAGCTGAGAAAAGAGACCCTTTTTTGGTGAATCCAAGGGAGGGCAAGGATATACAGGGGACTCTTGACTTACAAACTCAATTCGTTTGAGAGGGCTGGTTATAAATCAAGTTGGTCAGTTGAAGGCTCAAGCTCCTCTACGCAGCCTTCACAGTCTCTCTCCTGAATACAGGCAGATCTCAGTGTCAGAGAGATATTGGCCCAGGATTTTTCAATTAACTCTACTTGGGAAAGGATGTCATAATGTTCCTTCCGGAACTCTGTCAGGGTTAAATCTGTATCTGAGACCATCTGGAAGCACAAGTGGCTGGCATTTGGATCATAACTCAAGGCTTTGGTCATAAGTTAAAACTAAAATTCTGGTCATAACCCAAGCTGTTCATATGCCAGACTGGTCGTAACTCAAGGGTCCACTGTAATTCACCATAGCAGACTCAAGACTGAAGAGAAATGAGGTGTAAGAGCCTTCACCAAGAACTCTTAAGATTTCTCGTACCAACAGCTATCCTCAGAACAAGAATTGGAGCCCAACTTTTTAATTTTTCCTCCTAAGGTCCTCACAACTTTCTAAATTCCCTTCCCTAAGGCAGCGGTTGGCAAAGGATAGCCCAGAAACTAACAAAGAGTTTTTTTATTTTCAAATGATCAGAAAAACAAATCAAAAGAAGAAGAATATTTTGTGACACATGAAAATGATAGGAAATTTAATTTTCAGTGTCCATTAAAGTTTTATTGGAACACAGGCGCTGCATTCATTTCTACAGCTGCTGTGGCTGCTTTTGCGTTGCTGTGGCAGTTGAGTAGATGTGACAGACACAGTATGCTTGTAAATATTTATTATGTGGCCCTTTGCAGAAAAACATTTACGGATCCCTGCCCTAAGGCAAACCTGTAATTTGCATTTTATGGTTGCTCTTTCAAAGACAGACCACAGGCAACAAACACTTCTAAGTCACCCAATCATAGACATTTCTGACTTAACATTTGCTTCAACTTTTTTGTTTTCTTAGGTCTCTAATGACTTTTGCCTCAAACCTTTCCTTTCTATAAAAACTCCATCTCTACCTACTTCTCTGGTACTTCACAATTTTAGGCATCTTATTCAGGGCCGTAGCAGAGCTCTTCTGTGACCTACCTACCTTTCAGAAACCCTCATCCTGGCCTCTTTTATAGAACACCTCAAATGCAAACCTTCCTTCACTCTTCTCCTTTCTATTCCTGAGGCTTTTCTACCAATAGTAACTGTTGAGAGCAGAGGAAGAGGTGTGTGTGTGTCTGTGTGTGTTTCAACTAGGCATAGTCCTCACAGCTAAGTCGCTGGAACAACTTCAAATCTGCAGTTTTGTCATTTAATGGTTTTTAGTGGTTTTCATTCCCACTTCCCAAGAAAGTGTGAATAAGCTGGAGAATGAGTTAACAATTTCAATAAAAAATGAAAACAAAATAAAACAGTTGTTTGTCCCCTCTCCATGAAAAGCTCTAAAATTTTTAAAGATGCGAAGCTATCTATATTCTGAAATTATACTTGGGATTTAGTTTGTAGAGATGACAGTCATAGTTTGGACAGGTCAATGCCTTTGAAAGACTTTTCTTACTTAGACTTGGCAAGAGAAGGGGACACAACACACCACACTGCACCACACTGTACCACACCGAGTGCCAAGAGAAGCATCAAGATGCCCAGGAGGAGAAGACAGGAACTCAGGGGAAGCATCAGGCCCGAGCCTTCACTGGGGTTTGGGTGGGGATGGGCAGGACAGGTGAACAGTTTAGGTTGGCTGCTTTGAATAATCCCCTGGGAGATCCCTGGTCATCTGGTACCTGGCCCTGGGATGATTTAGGACAGGGGAAACACTGGCTTGAGGTACAAGAGTCTGAAAAGGAGATGGTTGGAGATGTAGTTGCACTTAGAGGCTGTCCTTATAGGCAAGGTGTGATTATGTCTCGGACTTAGCATGTCTGGGTGGGGCTGTCTCTCAAGGTCTGTAAGGCCCTCCAATGCCAGAGTATCAAGATTACAAAAAATAAGGAAATACAGATAATGTGATTTTTCTCTGGGATGTGTGGATGTGAAATAGACAAATACAGAATTTAAGACTCTAATACAGTATGCCACAATAGTAGGAAACTAATTCCATGTATGCATTTACTTGATGATTTTTAGCATTAAAAATAGAATTTTGAAGTAGTTTAGACATTTATAGTCAAAAGCATGCATCTCATAATAAAATTTCAAAATTGCATAAAAATTTAAAATGTGAAAATTAAAAGATTTTTCACCCTTATTCCTAATCCCCCTTTTTGTTTTTGGTCCCGGGGATCGAACTCGGGACCTTGCGCTTGCGAGGCAGACAGTGCCACCACTGAGCTAAATCCCCTGCCCCCCTAATTCCCTTGCTTAAGGAAAAACATCTAACATCTTTCTCTGGATATGGATCCATCTGACTTAGATCCTCCAGTGGTCTAGAAGGACTTCCAGACTGGAGCGTGGCCCCTGACCCACACCTTCCCACCCTTTCTTGGATTTCACTTTGTAGATGATGCATGCACTTTTCATTTCTCTTATCATCTATCTCCTGCTTGGAATATAAACTCCACATAGGCAAGGGTTTTTGTTTCAGTGGCTGAGACACAGATGATCTCAATAAATATACCTTTAATCAGCGAGTGAGTAAACATAGAGCCTCTTTTTATACAGCACATATTTATTTGTATAATCTTTTTCTAACACATGGGATCATAGTATACATACAATCTCCAACTTCTTTTTCATATTCTGGCAGGAATCTTGGACACTTTTCTGCACCAGCACACATAGGTCCAGTCCCTTCTCTTTTCCAGAGTAGCTAAACCATAATGTATTTAGCCATTTACTGATGGTCATTGAGATGTTGAGAATTTTACAATTTCCTCCAATAATAACAACAAATCAAAGAAGAGAATGCAGTCCAGATTCAAGGTGCAAAATTTGATTCAGAACTGATGGGGGTGGGGGTGGGGCTAGTAGTCATTTTCTGACTTTCATGTGCTATAATTCATACTTTTCTGTAACTGTAGCCCCTCAATTGGAAAAAGCTTGCATAAAGGAGGTATGGACGCAGATGGACGCTGGGACCATTACATGCCTTTGCAATGATTCAGCATTGTCAGTCACCAGGGCAGTCCCCCACACAGGCAGGCTTCAGCATGTGAGTCTCTATTTCCTCTGACCCGAGTCACCCCATTTACCTCCACCTGCATCTGATCTTCTACTCCACTTGCTGACTAGCCCATTCATCTACCATGTGCCTTCAGAATGAATGCCTGCCACTCCATGTGCTGGCCAGGTTCCCCTCTAAGCAATCATACCTTCCTTCTATTTTCTACTCGTTAAACACTGCTCAGTCTTCTCCTTTAGAGTCTGGTCACGTGGTCTCATGGGCCCAACCATTTGACATTGTCTCTATCAAATTCAAGCCTCATCTCTCAGTAATGCTCGATGATAAGGCCTTCATCTTGCCTTCCATTTCCTCCCTGGCCCTGGACCAGTCCATCTCTTCCTTCCCGGCATCTCTGTCGCTTTATAATCTGTTGCTCTGCCTCTGATCTGTGCTTGTTACACCTGCAGGCCCAGCTCCTATAATAGGCTCTTCCTCCTCATCTTTAGAAGCTCCATCTGCTCCCACGAGTGATTCCAGCCTTCCAGCCTTTTGAGCCTTCCGAGAATTGCTCAGGCTACTTGAGTTGGGGTCTCTTGGGGACTAGATGCTTATTTTTCATGTGTTATCTCTTTCAGCTCTGTCCAATCCTCCCAGTTTGGCTAATTAGGCTGCCACGGGGACCTACTGGCCTTCCTTAACTTCAGAGGGGCCCAGCATCACTAGGCAGGCACAGGTGGGTAGGAACTACCAGGTGAGCTGCCAAGTCCGGTGTTGCTGCTCTCCTGGCTTCCCCAGGGCGGTGGAGGGGAGAGATCACTATTTTCAGAAGGGAAGGGCAGCTAGGTTTGAGGAACTATTGTTGGATGATAGGAGATATTTATTTCTACTACTAGTTAGTGCTTGTTAGTTTCTCCAGATCGTGGTCTTCTTGATACTATCTATGGAAACTTCTTTCCAGAAAAATGCACATAGACACAAAAATTCGAATGATTTTTATGGTATCTTTTGCTTCTTTCATTTATTCTCTGTGTGTGTGTGTGTGTGTGTGTGTGTGTGTGTGTGTGTGTTTTGAGACACTGTGTAGTTTCACCTTGTAGTTCAGGCTGCCCTTGAATTTACTAGGTAGCCCAGGGTGGTCTCAAACTCTCTGCAAACCTCTTGCCTCTGCCTCCTGAGTGCTGGAATTACAGGTATGTGGTACCATGCCTGGCTTTTTTCACTTATTCTTAAAGCAAGTTTTGCTTCTTTTTGGAAACATTCCATGTTGGAACTTAAAGAGTTAGGTAAGGTTCTTCCCTCCATACCATGTGTCCATTTAGGACTACTCTGTTCTTGGGTCTGAGTTATTTGTGGTGTGGTAGAGGTTGGTAGGAATTCTCCTTTGAATCTTAGTGGGGATTATTCAGCACTTGTTATTCACCTCATTCCCCACACAACTCAGTTTAGTGGACTGACCAGGAACAAAGGGAAGATAGAAAAGCAGAATTACCTAGGCCCTGGGTGTTTAGCCAAGGGTTCTTGCTGCCAGACTCAGCTGAATTACTTAGCTCAGAAATCTTGAACTGGTGACTCAAAGGCCAGAGAAGCCAGTGGGTAAGTTTAGTTTTGTTATGTCTGCCCAGCCTTTCCAAAAGCAAAGTTATCTTGACCTCAATAAAAGGTCTTATCTTGATCTCATAAGAGCAATGTGTAGCTATTGTCTTATACTGATCCTCTTAAAGCATTTATGTCAATTGCTTGGCTCTGAGGCAACTGAGTTTAGGATTTCGCCTTCCCCTTTGTAAAGCAGGCAAACTACCTACCTCAAAGAACAAAATGAACTTATGAATGTAAGAACTAAATGAGAAAGGGAGGGGACCAGGAGAAGGGGGAGGGCGGGGAAGAGGGGAAGGTGACCGGAAGTAGAAAGAATTAAGATGTGTTATGTACACATACCAGTTCCCCAAGAGGAAGGAATGTAATCACTATGTTCTGCAAACTTGTACTAATAACAATAAAATTAATAAAAAAAACTAAATAAGTTAACTTGGTTCCAGTAAATTCTTAACAAATTGTGCCTCTGGTTATCAATAGTGATTTACTTTGATGAACGTCCTAGGAAGTGCTTAGAGAGTGAGCTAGAAGCATATGGGATAAGACATGGGAGGAGAGCAGAGGTGTGCATGACATTGAGAGGGTTAAAGTGTAAAATTAGGCCTGTTCGCTGTGAGAGCTACACAAGGTGAGAAAGAAAGCAGAGTTTGGTGCAGCAAATGGAGAAACAGCATCTGCAGTTGCTGGCCCCCAGGTCAGAGAAGAAGTTGATTGAGGGTTCCTCCAGGTGGGAATGCATGGTTCTCCCCACTGCTTCTTGCAGGGAAAATAAAAGCCTCTGCCCAGCGTCCTCCTCAGGGACTTGCACACCCTCAGGCCTCATGTGCTTCCCACAACTGCCTTGTTCCAAGGCCCACTCCTTGGGTTGCACAGTCGTTTCCAGGATTTTGCTTTTTTTTTGGTACCGGGGATTGAACTCAGGTCCTTGTGCTTGCGCAGCAGGCGGCAAAACCACTGAGCTAAATCCCTGGACCTCCAGGACTTTGCTTTTGAGGGATGGCATCCTCTGCAGCCCAGGAAGGTGGGCTCAGGGTGCCAGGGCCCAGGCCTGAGTGTCTGGAGCTCATTTTAATCCGCAACTGGGAGGCTTTGCTGCTGGGGCTTCCCAGGGCTTCCAAGAGCTGACCACTCCCGCCTGGCTTGGGCTGGCCTCTCACTGATTTAGGTTCTGTCTCTGTCTGTGGGAAGGGAAGGGGACAATGGGAGAGCCCCTGGTGGGGCAGGTGGACAGATTGCCTCCGGCTTTCATGTGGAAGGGCGTGCACCATCAGAGGGGGAGGGTCTGTGAGTGGGGTTGAGGCTGGGATGCAGATAGGAGGCTAAAACCTTTAGGGTTGGCACAAACACAGAATTTAAGGATGCAGAGCCTGAGTTCAGATCTTGCCTCTGTTGTATACAAGCTATGTGACCTTGGACAAGTTGTCTCATTCCCTGAGTTTCAGTTTACTCATCTGTGAAATGAGAATGATAATGGTACCCATCTCAGAGGATAGCTGTGAAGATTAAATAAATGCTTATGTTATAAAATCTTATAATTAATATAAATAACTGCTGGCTACAATGATTCATTATTAGTAAAAGGCCAGGGTCCAGGTGGCTGAACTGTGCATCAGAGGTAGGTACTGGTCAGGTAGGGTGGAACGGAGCAATGGAGCTCAGCAGGAAATGAGACAGATTTGGGGACAAGTGTTGGGATGGCTGGGGTTAGAGTTCGTGCCGGAATGTAGCTTGGTCTGGACCAGAGGTGTCAAACTGATGGTACGAATGCCACAGTGGGCTGTTTGTATCATTGAAAGCTCTAAAAGGTTTGCCATCATTGATCTAGACTTTTATCAAGAGGTAAGAGGAAGGGCTGAGGATATAGTTCAGTGGTGCTGCACCTGCCTGGCAAGTGCAAGGTTCTGAGTTCAATCCCTGGCACTAGGAAAAAAAAAAAAAAAAGAGATGAGAAAAATAGCATGGGACTAGGGGCCAACAAAGCTATCCTCTTTTCTACCCCCAGTCTTTGAGCACTGATGTGGACTCATATTCATAGGCTGCCTGCCCCCCCTCCCAGCAGACCAGGGTCCCTGAAGCCACAGAGTGTTAAGAAGGAGCTGGGGAGATTCTGAGCTGTCTGAACCTGGGTTGGGGGTGGTGCTAGCTATAGAGCCAGTGCCCAAGGCTGCCTGGCAGGGAGGAGTGACTGTTCTTCCCTGATCTCTTCCTGAGTGGATGCCTGGCTACCACAGTTGAGCAAACTCAAGAAAGGTCTTGAGAGTCGTCTTGTATCCTAGGACAGTGGAGATGACACCAATCTTCCCTGGCTGCTCTGGAAGCACCAAATTCTGGATGGTGGGCAGGGGAGGATGTGGCTCTCCAGATGGACCGCTTCACTCAGGAGATGAATCAGGTTCTTTCACTAGGGTTATGGTGTGGCTGGGCCTGGCCATGTAGGTCCCTGAGTCTGTGACCGTGGTCATCAGCTGGAGACAACTGGTGGAAGTGCTTCATTCTAAAGTGGAGGAGGGGTGTGCAAGAGGCGGAGGAGGAGGTCTGAGAACTAGAAAGACAGCCTGAACCTTCTTTGAATGGAGTAGAACTTGCTCCAGCACACATGAGGGGAGGCATAGAAAAGTGTCAGTGTTCACCAGACTCATTGTCAGGCTTAGCAGCAGAAGTTTTCACAGTTGTATCATTTCAGTACCCTGTTCACCTCTTGTGGTGATTAGGACAAACACACAGTTGTTATCCATTTATTCATATAGCACTGCCAGGACTTGCAGTGGGAATGTGCATGCTTACTCCAAGGCTGTTTTTGATGTTCTCAGAGCTTCAGACACTGCCCTGGCAAGGGTACTGCAGATGTGTGGATTGCCTCCCCTATGCTCCACAGTCTCAAGTGATGGTGAGCCCCATCTGCTGTGTGTGTGTGTGTGTGTGTGTGTGTGTATGTGTGTGTGTGTTTTAACAGAGGCAAAAGAATGCGTTCACATCGTGGTTTAGGAGATGGAGTGGAGACTTCTTTGAGAGCTAACCGCTGTTGTGTTATTAAGATTCCCATTATTATATTAAGGTCATTTTAAGTGGTCTGTAATAAGAGTAAAGTGAAAGGAAATGAGCACATGAGAGCCTGCTGGGCTCTAGTTGTAAAAATTAGAGTGAGGAAACACCAGAGGCCTTCTCCTCAGAGCCATGAATGGATGGTAGAACACACACCACCCTATTATCATTTGATGTCTTTCCCAGCATGAAGCTAGGGCAATTAAAGATGAAACAGATATAAGATTTAAGAAGTTGGAAGGGAGAAGACAAAATCTTATTATTTGCAGATGATAAGATTTTATACCTAACCAACTAAGGGAATCAAGCAAAAGAAAACCTCAGCTAATAGATAAAATGAGAGTGTAGTGTATTAGCTGCAAGTAGAATAGAAATATTCAAATCAAAAGCTTTACCACATGCCACACTGATGGGCTTTAAAGTATAATATTATATATATATGATATGATGTGAGAGAGATAGCATTCTTTTTTTTTTTTTTTGGTACTGGGGATCAAACTCAGGACCTTGCACTTGTGAGGCAGGCATGGTGCCACTGAGCTAAATCCTCGGCCCTAGATAACATTCTTTAAATGAAATTCATAAAATACCTAGGAATAATCCTAATAATAAATGTGTTATGGAATCTATGTAAAAAAACTAAAAAAAATTGCTGAGAGTTATAAATTTGTTAATGAATAAATAGCCATACCATGCTTTTTATTTTTTTCTGATTACAAAGTATAAAAAGTTCGTTCCTTCCTTTGTTAATTACTTATTACATTTGTACCATGAGGAATAGGCTGGGGGCTTTAGTAGTGAGAAATGTAGCTATGGGCTGGGGATTTAGTGATGAAAGACATCTGAATGAAAGAGATGGATGACAAAAGAATTAGCAAACCACTTACAGCTCATGGTAAATATCTGAGAGAAATAGCCTTTCCTTCTGACTTCTGTGATAGACCTCTCTGACTGACCTCTACCTACTTAGTTTTCTATAGAAATGGATTGACTGTAGTAAATTTGCGGAATAAGTCATGAGTGATCAATCTAATTTACTCATAAAACATGCAAAGAAGGTATTGCCAACCATCTCAGCTCTGTTATGAAGGCTGAACTCCTTGTGTGCTGTGTTCTTTTCTTTAAATGGATGTCTCTTTTGTTTCCTTTCCTTTCTTTTCTTTTTACTTTGTTTAAATGTGTTCTTGCATGTGTCATGCAAAAGATAGCCTTTCATTGGCCTATGTCCCTGCAAGTAGATCAGGCTCATGTTTGGGTTCATGATGGCCATGGAAGAACTACTAACTGGTCACAAGAATGCACTTAGTTGTTTTTCTGTCCGGAGACCATTAAAGTTTTGTGGATTCTTGCTTTGCTTAAATGGTTAACTAGGGAAGGATGTAGCTTAAATATTTTTTTGCATCTTTATGTATTATAAAAGTGAGCGGGATAGAAAGAAAATGCCACTATAGCTATGAGTGATGAACTTAATGTGGAACACATATGTCTCCAGAATGTTATTTTCCAGGTTTTTTTTCTTTCTGGCTCTGGGGATCAAATGGCCTTGTGAATGGTAGGAAAACACTCTACCACTGAGTTATAGCAGTAGCTCTTCCAGCACATTGTGTTTTTTTCTATTTATTACTGATCTCTTATACTTCTAATCTCCTTTTCTACCTTGGTCACACCTTAGATAAAGTTCACTGATTTCCTCTACAATGTCTGCCCAGGTCTTCCATTGTCTCCTTTCTTTTTGCTCTAGGGGAGCTTTCCAAGGAGTCCTGTAGCCAGTAGACGATGTTTAGCTTGAGGGAATACAGGAAGCAGATGAGCGCATGCTGCGTGGAGTGTCGTCCTTTGATGCTGTCTTTGCATGGAGTGCCGAGAGCATCTGAAATTAATTTTGCTTCTGAGGCTTCACATGTTGCCAGCGGATACATTTGTTTCCACAGGAAGGTAAGCATAGGCCAGGTGTGATGGATGATAGTTGAGATCTTACACAGTGTATATTTTGCTGCAAGAGGAAGAGCTGAGGGCGGCTACTTCACTGTTCAAGCAGGCAAGCTGTCGGACTGGTCTCAGGGAGGACGATTAACTCTAGTTCTGCCTTCTGGGCTACAAAGATGGATATGTCCAGGGCAGCAGGGATTCAAACAATAAACTTAGAGGAAACTTTACCAACATTCATTCCAGGTACTTCTTTTAACAAATGAAGAAACTGAAGCCCTTGGAGAGGAAACGACTCCCCCAGGGAGATTCCCAATTTTCAGCCCAGCAGTGTTCCCAGTGCACCTTGCTATCAGCTATAAACTTGGAAGCCACTGCTGGAATCAGTGGAGGTCTCCGGGCGTGGCCCCTCCTGTGTACATCAGCGAGACAGTCACACAGCTTCAGCTTTCCCTCTGGAAACTGGGAGAATGTTTCATCTTTAAACTACAAAGAGACAGTGACTGATTTCTCAAGCTGTGCACATCCATGAGATAATGACAAACACCTGAGGTGCTGAAGCAGCAAAACACTCCCAGCGATACAGCTGTGAAGTGGAAAACCCTGAACATTTCCCGGTGGTAGAAACGGGACTTTTCTTGGTACAGGTGCGTGCTTAGGAGAGTCAGGTCAGAGGCCCTTTGAAAGAATGAAAATCTAAAAAGACATGGGAAATGTCTTGCCATCTGGGAGCATGAAGAGAAAGGGTGAGGAGGCCACATTCAAGTCTCCACCTACTATGTTTTAGTTGAAAAAGCTTAGAAAGCTAAAAACAGATGTTTTCTAGCTTCTCCTGCAGTGAGGATTTTGGATGTACAGAAATTAAGATTCCAGCACTCAGAGTCACTCGCAGAAGCCTCGACTCTGGGGAAAGGCGTTGGCTTTTTTGCAGATGGTAGCAGAGAATCCACGCAGCAGCTGCGTGGTCCTGACTCCAGGGGAGGTGGCAGCATTTTACATGGGCAGCTGGGAGGCATGGCTGGGCTTGGCTTGTGCCTTTCTGCCTTCTGGATAATCTTCTGGAGCGGCTTTGGGATCAGTGTTGGAGGCTTGACCTGGAGTGTGTCCCTCCCCAAACCCTCCCTCCATTTAGTGATTCGGGGAGCTCTGTGCTGTCACAGGTCCGACCCTTGAGCCAAACCCTGTTTTCCTCGGCGAGACCCTTGCGGATGGAGGCAGGGTCTGACTGACGGGAGGGAAGGACTGAGTGTGGTATAAATCAGCAATGGTTAAAAGCAATAATTAGTGAATGCATCAAAGAGATCACAAATCTAAACTACAGGACAATTTAAAGAACCTTGAATTTATGTAATTATGATTTAGGATTAAATGTGCCATTATACTCTCATGCATGGATTAGAAAAAATACTCCATTAAAATAAAGGTGATGGCACTGATGTCTTTGGAAATGCTGCTTTGGGATGACTAACTGAGAAGCAAAGGCAAGAGTACAAGTAAAATCGCTTCATAAAACGTGAGAAAATAACACACATTTCAATAAGAATGCATTAGAGAGATACTAGGAAGCAAGGAGATAGAGCTTTTGCAAAAGGAAAAGGACCAAGAGATGGGGAGAGGGAGGAGAGAGGGGAGGCGAAGTGGATGAAAAAGGCCTGGGAGGTGTTATGTGCATGGACCAACACCCCTCAGTGAATGTAGCCATTATGTACTGCGAACATGTACTAGTAGGAAATAAATAAAAGCAATGTAAAAAAGGCATCATTCTATATATTTAAACATTTATACATAACTAAATGAATGAATCCAATCCTACATACAGATGTTGACTCTTATCTGTATCTTAAACATTGACATTTTCAAGTTGGCCTCAAGTTCCCAAAACTCTGACTTTGTTATTTTGGGGGAGGTTTTTTTTTTTTTTTTTTTTTTTGGTACTGGGGATCAAACTCGGGTCTTTGCACTTGCGCAGCAGGTGGCAAAACCACTGAGCTAAATCTCCGGCCCTTGGGGGAGTTTTTTTTTTTCCTTGCAAAATGTGGGATCTCTGTATACTCAGGGTTACCTGATGTTCCAGCTGTATGATATTAATATGGCCTGAACTTATGTGCAATGGGCATTGAAAAATACTGGCCTATTGGATGAAGGCGCAGCATTATATATGGCAGTCTGGTTTTTAATAAGCTACTTAAATGATATACAGTCAGTGAGTAAGTGTCGCTACTGTGACATAGCTTCTTTCTTTTAATTTCTTTCCTGTTTCTAACTTCTGCAGGGGGTTTTGTCTTCTCACCCATTCCTAACTCAGAGGAGGGAGGTGCCTCTGCCCGGGGAAACTTGGCGGGTTTGGTGAGGGGGCAAGAAGAGAACCAGTTCACAGCAGAGGTGATCAGAGCTGAGACAGCCACAGCAGCCATGTCGACAACTTCACTTAGACAACGATTTCAGGAAGGAGCTGGCGTTTCGGTTGAGCCTGCTTGGAATCTTAGTATCTGTAGATTTTACTAGATCGGTAGGGTCAACCTTGAGGTAAAAACTGTGAAGTAAACTGGGGTAGGAGGGAGACAGTTCCTTGCTTGGACTTCATAGATACCACGTGTCTGAAATTCCCGGGTTCCTCAAGCAGAACTTTCCAGTACATCCATTGACACCTACAGAGAGGGAGAAGCCTGAGGAAGGAGGACCAAGCAGGTTTAGTAGAGTCGTTCTTCGCAAACAGCTCGGCTGTTTACGGAGGAGGAAGGAACCCCTGGGCCGCGGTCCGGCGCAGTTTCCCAGCGGCCCGCTGGGTCGCACTGTGGCCTCATGAATGCGCGGGGGCCAGGCCCGGGCCCGCAGCCCCGGGCGCAGCCACTCGGAGCCAGGGCTGCTGGGCGCGGCCGGGAGCGCTGCCCGCCTCCTCCTCCTCCTCCTCCTCTGGCACGAGGGTCTCCTGATCAGCCCAAGCGGGGAAGCGCGGCTCCAGTGCCCTTGCGTGCCTTTTATCTGCATGATGATGTATATTTAATTTTATTTAATCCCCTCTCCCCCGCTTTGCTTTCCCCAGCATTTGACTTTCCCTGGTGCTTATTGCTTGGGTGGGATGTGCAGTCTTGTTCCTCCCGTTGTCAGAGGTCAAAGAACCATGCATCTCTCCTACCCTAACTCATCTAAGCATTCATTTAAAATTTGTTATGGCTGATGAAGTTCAGTGGCAGAGCGCCTGCCTAGTATGTGTGAGGTCTTGGATTCATTCTCAAAACGGAAACAAAACTTGTTAAAAAATAGCCACCCACCTGGGGTGGGGGTGGGGTAGGGATTGAATCCAAGGCTTTCTCACTGAGTTACATTTCCAGATCTTTTAAAATTTTTTATTATTTTTAAAAAATTTTGAGCCAGGGTCCTGGTAAGTTGTCCAGGCTGGGCTCGAGCTTGCGATCTCCTGCTTCAGCCTTCCAGACTGCTGGGATTAAAAGCATGCACCGCCATTCTGTGCTACAGTAGTAGTTAGTTCCTAAAGGGGAAAAATGAGCGCACATGGGAGAAAAGTAAAACAGTACAGAAGTCTCTCCTGCATAGGCCAGGCGGCCACCGCTAGTGCACCCTTGGCCCCTGACTCCTTCCAGAACACAAGTGTACTATGATCATCTCCTTTTAAATCCCTCCTCACCCCCAAATCCAGTCATCTTTCCCTCCCTCCAACATGTATCTTAGGGACGGCATCGCTCAAGCATGTGTGGGCCCATAGTTCTCTTCAGAAACTGCTGCTGGTGCTGTTCACACCAGAACCCCGTAATTATTCAATCAATCCCCACTGAAGGACACCGGGTCCCTCCTCCCAGCTTTTGCTGTTTCACAGTTATGAGGTGAACGTCTGTGTGGATGTGTCTTTGTGTGTCTGTCGATAAATCCCTAGAAGTCGTCTCCTAGAAGAGGTTTTAGATTTTACCGTAGATCTTGGTCGCCCTCTAAAGGTGGTGCCGGTTCCTCTCTCAGCGATGACAGCTCTGGGGCCCATCTGCGTGACACTGTTTACCCAGCTTTTAAAATATTGATCAATACACCATTTGGAAAGTAGCAATCTCACTATTTTAACTTGTACTTTTTAAATTTTGAAAGAGTTTTATTCTTCACGTGAACAAAAGCTATTCTGTGAGCAGAAGTTTCATCTTTGCCTATTTCTATTGGATTGTTGGTCTTTTCTTATTCTCTTCATCTTTTTCCTCTTCTCTTTCTCCTCCCCCTGCTCCTCTCTTGTTTTTCCTTTTTCTTTTTTTCTGTATTGGCAATTGAACCCAAGGTCTTTGCACTGAGTTACATTCCTAGGCCTTTATTATTATTATTATTATTATTATTATTATTTTAATTTTGAGACAAGGTCTCACTAAATCACTAAATTACTACATTGTCCAGGCTGGGCTTGAACTTACAATCCTCCTGCCTCAGCCTCCCAGAGTGCTGGGGTATTGATCTTTTTCTTATGGATTGCAACTAATTTTGTATGTTTGAATTAGTAGGATGAAGTAGTTGAGGCAGGCTAAGTTTATAAATAGAAGAGGCTCATTTAGCACACAGTTTTGGGGGCAGAGGACCCAAACAGCATTGTGCAGGCTCTGGTGCCTTCCCCCTCCCCCACGCTGTGTTACCTCTTGGAGGGGGGTGGTGGGGATAAAGAAGGAGGAAGAAAGCATACTGCCAACAGGAAGCCAGGCAGCAACTCAGGGTGGGCTCCGGCTCAGGAGAGCTCACTCCAGGGCAGCTTTCCTTCCTAAGGCAGTGCCCCCAGGGACCCATGGACCTACCCCAGACCCCTCAAGGTTTCCCAGCATCTCCCAATTCGCCCCCTTTGGGAACTAAGCTTCCCTCCCACAGTGTGAGCCTTTAGGGGGCAAACACCATCCAAGCCATAGCACTTTTTCTAAATTGGAAAAATTAGGCCTTTGGCTATCATTGCTATTTAGTCTTTGGGTTTGCTGGTGGTATTTACCATCCATAGGTTGAAATTCAACTTTTGTTTTTGTAGTGCTGGAGATGGAACCCAGGGCCTCACACATGCTGGGTAAGTGCTCTACAACTGAGCTACATCTTCAGCCCACTGCCCATAAACTGTAATATTTATGGAGTTACATTTGTTAGCCTTTTACTTTACAGTTGCTGGGGTTTTTTCCATTTTATTTAGAAAGGCCTTTTTATCCAAATATTGCATCCACATGTTCCTAGGTTTTAGGCTAGCAATCTCTGCAAAGAGATCCAGGTAATACAAAGAACTTTCTGTATGCTAGAAAAGGGGTAAGGGAATGTTGCACGGGGAAAATACATTATTCAATGTCCTATAATATTTGTCCCCTCTTTACAAAGATTATATATTTGTTGTGGGAAATTTGGAAATATATATACACACTTATACATAGATATATTTATAAATTGTGCATATATATATGCATATATATTGGTGTGTGTGGTGTTGGTGATCAAACTCATGGGCTTGTGTAGGCAAGGCAAGTCCTGTACCATTGGACTATATCCCCAGGCCCTGGAAATGTATATTGATGTAAAGGAGGGCTGGAGATTTAGCTCAGTGGTTCTGCGGGCTGCCTTGCAAGTGCAAGGTCCTGAGTTTGACTCCTCGGTACAAAAAATAAATAAATAAATAAATAAATAAATAGGAGAAACTGAGTCATGTATAATTCTATCACTCAGGATAAACAATGCTATATATAGTATAGAGTCACATGTTGCATAATGACATTTTGGTGAATGAGAGACCTCAATATGTAGTTCCATAAGATTCTAGTATCAGGGTCGAAGATTTAGCTCAGTGGTTCTGCCGCCTGCCTTGCAAGTGCAAGGTCCCGAGTTCGATCCCTGGTACTGGGGGAAGAAAAAAAATGATTCTAGTATCGCCTAGGTGTGTAGTAGGTTTTATCTTTATTTTTTAGGTTAAGTACATTATATGATGCTTGCAATTGTTGATGAATTTTTCAAAATGTGTCCTTGCTATTAATAGACACATGGCTATATATATTTATGTTGTTTATTATATAACTTACTTTAAAAACTATAACAATATACCAAGAAAATTTCCTCAAAAAACTAAAACTTCTTCTGGCTATGATTTTTTTCCATTAAGTTTATTGATACATTTTAAGTATACATTATGATCACATTCGTCATTGGGACTTTGCACCTGTAATGATATATCTTGGTTCTTGAGTTTTTCCTCCATTCCCCTTCCCCCTCCCTATTTACGAAAACTTTGTTTCTGTTTTTTCCTTCTTTTCTCATATTTTTTCTTTCCTTTCCCCCACACCCCACTCTGGGAGGCTGAGGCAGAGAACTACAAATTCAAGCAACTCAGCAACTTAGCGAGACCCTGCCTCAAAAAGGGAGGGGCGGTGGAGATGTATCTCTGTGCCAAATCTTGGGTTCAATCCCTAGTACTGCAACAAACAACAAACAAAGCCTGTGTTCTAGACACTTCTGTAGATATTTCATTGCTGAGAATAGTTTTGGATGAGAAATCAACAATGATGGCTGATAAAGCTCAGCTGGTTGGGAGTTTGATGCTGGTTTGTTTTGATCCTTGCTGGACCCTGAATTAAGACTTTATCAGGACAGAGTCCATCTTGCTTTTCCTTCCCCTCACTGATTTTTCAGATAACTCTTTGGTTTGATGTAGAATAAAGCCTGTTTTTTTTTTTTTTTTAACAAAGAAAAGGTCTAGGAAATTATTTTTACTCTGGACTTGGCTTCAGATAAATTGCGTGACCTTGAGGGAAATTCCGTATAGCAAATTCCTTGAACCGTCTTTTTCCTGAAGAATAAATAGGATATCTTAACAATGATATTCTGAATGTGAGAACATACATTTTAATTTCAGATCTTGAGTGTGATATTCACAAACATGAAATGGGTCATTAAACCTTCAACTGGAAAATGATGCTATTAATTTGCTAGTGCCCTTTATGTTGCAAAGGAAAGAAAATCAATGAAATTGAGCTGCACTTGTTTGTTTTTTGTCCCTGCCCAAACTCATATTGAAGCTTGGTCTCCAATCTAACAGTATTGAAAAGTGTGGGACCTTCAAGAGGTAGAACCTAATGAGAGATGATTAGGCCATGGCTGCCCTTGGGAAGGGATTCATTTTTGAGGAGTTAGCTGGTTCTGGTTGTCATAGAAGAGTGAGCCAGGTCCCTCCCTGGTACCTTGCTTTCTGTCTTGCCATGCCATGCCATCTACCATGTTATGACATAGACAGAAGGGCCGGATCAGAGTTTGACTAGATGGGGCCATCTGATCTTGGATACTCAGGCCTTGAAGCTGTGAGTTAAATAAATCTTTTTATAAAGTATCTGCCCTTGGGTATTTTACTATAACAACATAAAACAGACTAACACACCAACTTAAGCCACTAGGGGGAATTTATTGATTCATGCAAATGGGAAGTCCAAGAGGATTCTGGCTTCAAACACAGATGAGTCCAGCAGTTCAGGTGGTATCATCAGTTCTTTCCCTTGTTCTCCATTTTCCAACTTGTTTACCTCTGCTTGGCTTTATTTAAGCCTTCTTGTTCTACACACCTCAAGATCCTAGAGGAAGAGAAACAAAATTTTCCTTTCAGGGCCCTCATGCCCAATCTTAGGGAACATTCAGGTCAGTTCATCTTAAGACATTTGCCTACCCCTGAACTAATAATTGGCTGGGAGACAGAGAGCTTAGATGACCCAAGTAGGGTGTGGGCCCATTTCTTAGGGGAGGTTGGGAACCAAAGCAACAGATGTGTACTGCAGGGCTTTGGGATGATCTGTGAATGACTAGCTATCTATTAGCTCTATATTTGTTCAGTATTTTTACATGTTTATGTTGCTCTCCATAAATCTGTACACACATTCACCTATAATTTGTTTTAAGTGTGAAGCTTAAGCTCCAGCACTGTAGTAAGCCTGGCAAAGATATCATAGTAATATAGAAATGTACATTAAGCTACAGCAATCAAAATATAAAGATGATTTTTATTTTAAGTTTTGGTAAGCATGAAGACATTGTATTTATATTAGTTTTCCTTGGGATTGCTCATCAGATAATTTAGAATAGTTTATTCTTTTGGAAATTATGGAAGTAGCAAAAAAGAACAAAGTTAAAACAACTCTATATCCCTTGTAGCCCCAGAAATAAAGCAGCTTCTTCTATATATATCATTCCAGAGTCTTCCCATGTATTTGCAAACATACATGTGTACTTTATATAAATAGATGGTATAATTTTCTTTGTCTGCTCTTCTTGCTTTTTTTATGTAGCACCACACTGTGGGTGTCTTTCCTTGTCATTGCAGATAGAGTGCCTTCATTTTTTTTTTTAATGACTGCACAATGGTCTATAGTGTGGATATGACAAAACTTGTGTGACCCACCCCTCATTTTTGGAGAAACTTAAGGCATTTTGCAAAATATTACCTCCTTTTCTCCTGTCTTCTCTGCAGAAAACCTGGCGAGGCCAAAGGATCTGTGGCTCTGAGGTGGGCCAGGCATTGCTCATTGATGGTAGATTTTGCAGAAGTAGCCATGCCATTAGGGGATTCCCAGAGGGAGAAAAATTCCCCCATGGCTGAATCAGAGCCAGAATCTGGTCCTGTTACTTCCCTCAGTGTCTTCACTGTGGTTAACCAGGAAGGTGGCTCATTGTTGAGCGGTTTGGCAAGTGTCTGAGAAAACGGCAAGGGTATAATGACCTCCTCTCTAGCTTGCAGCCACACAAATAGAGACCTATGGTAATCTCATAGGATGACAGCAGTAGCTTCTGTCTCCAGCTCCCTAAGTAGGCTCCCTGGTGTTGTAAACAACAGAATGGATTTCCTGGAATATGATCAAATAGCAGGTAATTAATTTACATTTAGTGTGAAAATGCTCATATCAGACATAATTTCCCCAAATGTCTATCTGTTTCTCACTATGTAGTCCCCAAGCCTGTCCAAAAAGGAAAGCTGGGTTAGAGGGACAGTGACTGGGAAGACTGTGAAAGCAGTCCCACGCAAATGAATAAAGGAACTATTCTCAATTCTTCCACCTCTTCAGCCTGTCTCCAAATAGTACTTCTCTACCTCCACTCTTCATTTTCACCCTTCAGCTTCCAGCCCAAAGGAAAGGCTTCTTGTCATTTAAAAACATCCCAGCCCTTGGAGTCTCCCAGCTAGGTGAAGGCTAGATTTGAGATGACCTGGGTATTAAGTCTAAAACCAGAAGGTGTCTCATTTCTTTTTGTTTTGCTCAGATTAGTTTCTTCTTTCATTGTTCTTCCTTTAAGGCTTTGCTATTTGAAATTCTCATCTTTCTAAACATAGCCATGCTGCCACCATGATGGCGCCTCTGGCTATCCCAACGGAAGGGGATGCATCAATTCTGGTGCGTACACCAACCACCCATTGTGTCTTCCATCAATTCCTGAACACTCTTGGAAGTGCCGGGTTAGATAAACACTGCCCCTTCTGCACTGTATTGTCCTACTCCCTCCAAGCAAAGCTCAAAGGGCACTAAATTTGTGGCAATCAGCATGATGCCTGTGTACTTGTAGTAGATATTCAATATGTTTGTGGAAACAATGAAGCTGTATACTTCAATATCTGCTGTGAGGGCTTGGATTTAGTTTCACAATTAAATAATTAACATCATTTTTAGGTTCTTTGTGTTTATTTTCTCTGTTGGTGTTTGGATTTTGCAGATGCTTTAACATGAATAATATGTATATATTTAAATGAAAACATATGTGCGTTTATATACATACTCTTTCCTCCTTTAAACTTCTAGTGGACCTTAAAAGTATCGGATCCTGGCGGGAGGATGACTCCATAGGGACAGGTTGTATGCAAGTCTAAAATGTTTCATAAATTCTAAAGTCAGAGGATAAAGAAAAAACAAATATAAACAGACCCAAAGAAATAGCACTGTGTCATGTAAAGGGTTGGACACAATTCCCATCCTACCGTGATATATTTTTGGGCCCTGAAAACTTTCCTGAGCTTCTCTCTGACATAAGGAAGAACCTGCAATTACCAGTACAATGACACTATTTTACTTCCCTTAGGGTGGCTGGAGCACAAAGCAGCCTCTCGGGGAGGCCGAGGTGTCAAGTGGCACACAGTGCATGTGGGAGCTGGCTCGGGTACAGGGGTGTGCTGGGAAAAAAGGTTCTGTTTGTTGTATTTCTTGACACTGATGTAAATGGCAGCTCATGAGGCCTTTGTTAAAGCTACATTTGCTTCTCGAGTTCTCTGGGATACAGCCTCCTCCTGCTCCTTGTAGGATGCCTAGAATATGAAACACATACTGTCTGGCTTTTTACTGCCTTCTGAATACACCCAACCTCTCTACATGGGTTTTCAGAGCCTCACAATCCAACTCTGACTGTGATACATGTTTAGGATGCTACTAAGTCTAGAAGCTACAGGAGAATCTATTTCCTAGTCTCAAATGTAAAGGATTAGGATTTCTCCTACTGTCCTAGTCCTCTAGCAAAATTTCTGTGAGTTCCATTTAGTGACCAATTTTCATCCATGATACCTCTCCTCTTAGGGAAATTCTTATTGACTCTCATTTTTATTGTCTTTTGAAGTCCATCTTGAGATTTAGGGCTTTTCTTCATTCTTTTCAGACAGTACAGTAATTTCAAAAATTTCTCTCTGAAGGAAATGTATGCTTGTTGAAGAAACTTCGAAAAACACAAAAAAGTTTAAAGAAAATAAAAGTCATAATTAAAAACTTTTAAAATATTTTGAGCTATTACCTTTTGAGTATTATTTGCATATTTAAATATTATTTTCATATTGGCTTGTGTCTTGCTTTTTTCTTCTTAACTTGACATTGAGACCATTTTCTATTTCAGTAAGTGTCATTATCAGCACTTCAAATGTTGCACAATATTCAACCTATGAGAAAATGCATTGTTTGCTTACTCTGAACACTATTTTTGTTTATTTTTTATTTTTTTGGTACCCGGGATCGAACTTGGGACCTTGTGCTTGCAAGACAGGCACCTGAACACTACTTTTGCTAGACATTTTTATGCTGGCAATCAAGTCTTTTTTTTTTTTAATTTCCTTAGGATACAGTCTGAAAATTGGAACATGCCATAACATTTACAATTTTAACTATTTTAAAGTGTACCATACAGTGGCATTATGAATAGTCACACTGTTGCTCGGTGTAGCGTTGCATGCCTGTAATCCCAGCACCCAAGAGGCTGAGACAGGAGGACTGCCATGAATTTGAGGCTAACCTGGGCTATATTGTGACTTCAAGGCCAGTCTGAACTACATAGCAAGACCCTGCCTCAAAAAAACCCAACCAAAACAAAAGAACATTCACATTGTTGAAAAACCATCATCACCATCGATCCCCATAAAGTTTTCATCTTCCCAGACTGAAACTCTGTATAAATCAAACAATAATTCTCTACTCCCCACTCCTTAAAACCCCTGGTAACCATTACTCTCTCTCTCTCTTTTTTTATATGTATAAGTTGGACTCCTCATAGTGGAATCATATAGTATTTGTCCTTTTCTGTCTGGTTTATTTCACTTACTATAACATCTTCAAAGTTCATCTGTGTTGTAGCATGTATCAGAATTTCACTGATTAAAAAAAAAGTAGAATGATATTCCATTGTATATCATGGATGGACATTTGGGTTGAATAATGGCTTTTGCGAATAATGCTGCTGTGCTCATTAGCGTACAAATATCTGAGTCCCAACCTTTGTGTGTGTGTGTGTGTGTGTGTGTGTGTTACTAGAGATGGAATCCAGGGACTCAGTCCTGTTAGGCAACCACTCTCCACTCAGCCATATCTCCAGCTTTCTGTGTCCCTACTTCCAATTCTTTTGGATGTGTACCAGGAAGTGGAATTTCTGGATCAGATGGTAATTTTATGTTTAATTATGGAGAGATAGTCAGTTTTCCATAGCAACCACACCATTTCCATTTTGCATTCCCACCAAAAATAAGCCATTTTAATGGGTACAAAGTGGTATCTCCTTATGATTTTCTTTTGCATCACCAACATTTCTTGGTGATGTTGAGCATCTTTTCACGGGCTTATTGGCCATCTATATATATGCTTTGCAAAAATGTCTGCTCAAGCCTTTTACTCATTGTTAGATTGATTGTTGAGTTGTAGTTCTTTATACATTCTAGCTGTAAACCTCTTATCAGACATACGATTTGCAAGTATTTTCTCCATTTCATAGATTTCTTTTTCATTCTATTGAGAATGTCCTCAGATGCACAAAAGACTTAATTAGGTGAAGTTTAATTTATCTATTTTTCTTTTGTTGCTTGTTCTTTTTGGTGTGATATCCTAGAAATCATTGCCAAATCTAATATCATGCAGTTTCTTCCTTATGTTTTCTTCCTCAAACTGTATAATCTCATTCAATCTCTCTTCAAACTCACTGATTCTTTCTTCTGTTTGCCCAAATCTGATTTTTAGTCCCTCTAGTGAATTCTTGATTTCACTTATTATATTTTTCAACTCCAGACTTTTTTGTAAGTTCTATTTCTTTATTGATATTCTGTTTGGTGAGACATTCTCACAATTTCCTTTAGTTCTTTTTTTTTTTTTTTTTTTGGTACCGGGGATCGAACTCGGGTACTTATGCTTGCAAGGCAGGCAGAAATTTCCTTTAGTTCTTTAGAAATAGTTTCCTTTAGTTCTTTGAATATATTTAAGATAGCTTATTTAGGTCTTCATCTAGTAAGCCCAATGTCTCAGCTTTCTTAGGTACTATTTCTATTTCCCTCTGTGCTTAGGCCATATTTTCTTGTTTCCTTGAATGTCTCAGAACATTTCTTGGTGAAAATTGGACATTTAAAGTAATATAATGAGGCACTCTGGGAATCAGATTCTACCTTCTCCCCTGACACTGTTGTTGCTATTGGTTTAGTAACTTTTCTAGACTAATTCTGTGAAGTCTATTCTTAGCTGCACATAGCTACTGAAATCTTTTGTCTGTTAGCTTAGTGGACAGTTAATTGTTGACCAGAAATTTCTTTAAATACCTGGAACCAATAAATCTCTCAACCTTGCTGATAGATTCCCTGTGTGCACTGGTATATACCTTCCACACTCACATAAATATTTTAACTCCCTGCTTAAGAAGAACCTCAAGGAGGGCTGGGGATTTAGCTCAGTGGTGCTACATCTGCCTCATAAGTGCAAAGTTGTGAGTTTGATCCCTGCTACCGAAAAAGAAAAAAAGAAGACCCTCAAGGTAGGTCAGTGAAAGCTAAGAATGTAAGAGTTTTCTCCTCTCTGGTGTTTCCTGAGTGTGTGCACAACTCTGGGCATGTGCACAACCCTTCACTGACATATGGCTTTCTAGATTTCCAGGAACACCATGGAGTTTTTCAAAGCCTCCTGTGATTATTTTTTCCTTTTAATTTTTTTTTTTTGACCACTTGTTTGTTTGACTCAAATATCACTACCTCAGACAGCTATGATGTTAAAAAATTGCCTGATTGTTTCTGGCCAATGTGTCCTGGAAAAGGCTATTTACACTGGACAAGATATTCAAGTGAGTTCTTTTTTTTTGAGGGAACATCTAGATAGATAAAATAATGAAAGTTATTTATTGAATAAAAATGAAATAAATAATGAAAGTGAATTTGGGTTTGGTGGCACTCCACCATTGTTCTGTGCCCTCTAGGGGCTTCTAGGATGCTAGTTTTCACTGCAATTGTGGGGCTGTTTTTTCTTTCAAGGTGACCATGGGCCTCAGGACAGGGAGCTGATTCTAAGGTAAGTTCAAACGCTACAGAGCTCACAGTTGTTACTGAGGTGCAGCTGTTTTCTTAAACATGCTTCAGACTGTTGCAAGTGTCTGGTTAATTTCCAGATACTGAAAAAGGTGATTTTGACAATATTTTCTAGTACTGTATTCTCATGGCTTTTCATGGAGTGGAGGACTTTCAGAGGTCCTTGCTCTTTTATTTCTGATTCCACCTTCTACATTGCCTTTTCTTTTCCTTTGCTTTCTTTTTTGTACTGGGTATTGAACCGATTGGTGTCCTACCTTTGAGCTTCATCCCTATTCCTTTTTTATTTTGAGACAAAGTCTCCAAAGTTTTGAGGATTGGGCTTGTGTCATCCTCCTGTCTCAGATTATAATAGTTGAGATTACAGGCATACACCACCATGCCCAATTTCCATTACTTTTTTTCCCCCTGGTATTGGGGATTGAACTCAGGATCTTTGCACTGAGCTATATCCCCAGTCCGTTTTTGAGATAGAGTCTTACTAAGTCAAACTTGTGATCCTCCTGCCTTGGCTTCCCAGAGTTCTGAGATTACAGACCTGTGCCACCATGCCTGAGTTTCAGTGGCTTTTTGAGTCTGGTTTTGTCAACAGAAAGTCAGATGTTAATATGATTTTTTTGTTGTGTTTTATTTTGTTTTTTGGTACCAGGGACTGAACTCGGGACCTTGCAATTGCAAGGCAGGTAGTGGAACCACTGAGCTAAATCCCCAGCCCTGTTAATATGATTTTTATGAAATTTTTGGACTTAGTTTTTAGATATTATAAAATTTCACCATAATATATTTAGGTTGGTCATTTTATTCCAAGGACACAAGTTCTTCTCAGCTCTGGCAAGTTTTCTTTTATTATTTTTTGAGGACTTCTCAGATTCTCTCTTCTGGACGTACCATCTGTCTCTCCTTCTCTTTTTTTTCAATACTGGGGATTGAATGCAGGGAGAACCAAGTTATGTCCTCAGCACACTGCATCCCTTGTTTTTCATATTTCTCTTTTGAGACAGAGTCTTGCTAAGTTGCTTGGGCTGGCCTTCTGAGTAGCTGGGTTTGTAGGCATGTGCCTCAAGTGGGCCTTTAATAACTTTTGTTTTTGAAGGTTGCTCTCATTTTAGTAATTGATGTCTCTCTTTCATATAAGGGTGTTCTCTAAATGCATGGGGGTGTGCGATTGTGTATGCATTTCTGCTGTGAGAGGCCCACCTGGTGTGTCTGTGAATGCCACACCTTTGGTAACAGGGAAGTAGCTAGATGTAGGCTTAGGCTCCTGAGCAGTGAGTCATAGAGTCTTCTGGCCAAGTTAGTTCTGTTTCTCCTGGGTGAGGCCAAAAGTCAGGAGCATCATTTTGCTTTTCTGTCCCAAATGCTGGGTGTGGTTGCCTCTGAGACTTGTTGTTTCTATTGTTGCTTGGCAACTGTGTGTGTGTGTGTGTGTGTGTGACCACCTGTCCTACAGCTCCTACTGCAATGGTCCAACTAGCTCTGATGGTAGCCCAGCACCTTCTGGTCTGCACAGGCTCCTAATATCTTCTCTGTCTACTTTAGGGACCCTGGGAATAATCCCTTGGTACAGCTGTCCTGTCCTGTATGTTTTGGGCTCAGTAATCTGATTCCATCTGTCTTTTTTTTTTTTTTTTCAAGGATGGCTCATTTCTGGCCATAGAGGCTGCCTTTCTTTGTATCTTCACTGTTTCTGATTTATTTATCTAACATTGTTTTCTGTCATTTCCAATAATCGGAGTGGGGAGAGCAGGCTCTAGGAGGTATTCAATCTTTTTAGGTGAATTTTTTTCAAAGTCATTTGAGAATTTTCCTGTGGAAAAACTGTCAATTGATAATCAGAGGAGCTGATTAACTTAATATTTGTCCCTAACACCTCTGTAAATGTTGGTAATTTCTAACTTGGACATAGAAAAAGCATGGCTTTTGGTCTTCAACTTTACTAAAATCCAAGTTTTCTTTATGCATAGTTCTTTATGAATTCTCTCTCTCTCTCTCTCCCCCGTCTCTCTTCTCCCCCAGTTCAAGTTTCAGAAAATTTTTACTTAAAAAATATTTTTACAAAATATCATTCTTCCTATCAAAGGGACTTTCCCATAGGGAATATATAGCTTTCAGCCTTAAAGTATTACATCCAAAGGGGAGAGATTTTTAAAAATAGCCACCTAGCTGCAAAACCAGTAAGGGAAGTAGATTTTTTAAAAGGGGGCTTTAAAATGTGAAAGCAACTTATACAATTGTTGAATCTATTTGAAATTTTAAAAGGTTCTTCAAAATGGTTCATGCATTGTGCACAACATCACAGCTTGTATGAAACTGCTCGCATTTAGTTTGAAACAAAAACAATGCTGTATGCTTTGAAAAGTCATTGGAAATGCTACCACTGCATCAGAAGAGAATGAGTCCCAGCAAACTTGTTGCTGGAGAACTTCAGGCCTTGGCTGGGGGCCACTGTTTCAAAGCTTTGAAGTTTTAGGGAGTGGTCTGGGCGGGGTTCTGTTGTTGGAGGCTGCTGTCTGCGGTTGGTGACTTCGTGGCCAAGGAGGGCAGAAGAACCACTTACGCTGAGAAAGCATTGACTCACTGGCAGCCTCTGGCTGTGGTTTGCTTATGTTTCTAGCCCTTTGGGGCTGGCATTTCTGTGAAATCTTTCAGGTTCATTCCTGCTACCTGAGCTCACCTGTTTACAAGTGCTTGCTTGCCCCACCTGCTTAAAATGACAGAAGGACATCAGCTTCTCTTGATGACTTGTCAATGATTGTTTTCTATAGGACTTTCCTGTCCTCCTGTGTTATCACATCCATGTTTGTGCAACGTAACAATAAAACACTCTGTATTTCTTGGGGAACATTTCCCTTAAGGAACTTTCCAAGGTGCCTAACAGCAGTTTTCAAATCTTCACTATTTATCAATGTAAGGTAAATGTTTCTTTGTTAATTTTTAAGGCAATGAATATGACTTTGACGTTAGTACCTCAGGGTTTTAATTTACCACAGAGCAAAAGAACTCTGTATCCCGAGCCTGTGTAGCAGCGTAGCATTTTGTACTTACAAAGGGTGTGGATATACATTTAGTGTTTCAGTGAAACTAACTACAGGCTATTTATTATAAAGCTTAAACTCTATTTCCCCAAGACTTTCTGATGTGAAATTGGAGATGTATTTCTTCATAGGGAAAAGATGTCACAGAAAATGAACATTTTGTGAGGCAGGAGTAAGTTTGTCTCTTTCATGTCTAACGTGATAGTTCTCAGCCAGGTCCACACACTGGAATCGATGGGACACACCCTTGCTTGAAAGCTAGAAACTAGAAGTGACCCGAGGGACTTTTTGGTGAGAGTTTGGTTTTGACCTGGATTGGAGTGGTGGTTGCACAACTGTATATCTTTACTAAAAATCATTGAATTTATAATAGGTGAGTTATATGCAAATTATATTTCAATAAAGCTCTTAAACAACCCTGCCTGAAAAGAGGAATAGTAGACTGATAATGGTGCACAAACACAGATATATAGAACTAATAAGTTCTAGTGTTCTGTAGTAGGGAGATTACAATTCACAATACCCTATTATATATTTGATGAAGGGTGAGCGTGGTGGTGCATGCCTGTAATCCTATCACTTGGGAGGCTGAGGCAGGAGGATCACCATGAGTTCCAGGCCAGCCTGGGCTACATAGTGAGTTCAAGGCCAGCTTGAACTACATAGCGAGATTCTCTCAAAAAACAAACAAAACAAAACAAAACAAATGAATAACTAGAAGACATGAGCTTGAAGATACCAAATATAAAGCAATGATAAAGAGATGGAAAAGTTAATTACTCTGATTTGATTAATATAAATTATATATATGTACTGAAACATCACATTGTGCCCTACAACTCTGTTCAATTAATTAAAGATGGCTGATACACACTGGCTACAGTGCTATGTTGGAAATACAGTCATGTCCTGCATAATGATGCACTGGTCAGTGACAGATCACATATGCCTTGGTGATTCCGTAAAGCTATGTTGTCTAGTGACACTGTGGCCATCTTAGTTTGTGTAAGTGTACTCTGTGATATTCTCATGATGATGAAATTAGCTAACCATGAATTTCCCAAAAGGTATCCCTGGAGCTGTCTGTGGTGGCAAATGCCTAGTTTGAGCCCAACCTGGGCAAATTAGGGAGTTAGATCCTGTCTCAAAATAAAAATAAGAAAAGCACCGGGGATGTAGCCTTATGCAAAGACCTTGGGTTGAATCCCCAGTACTGAAAAGAAGGAGAAAAAGAAGAAAGAGAAGAAGAGGAGGAGGAAGAGGAAGAGGAAGAGGAGGAGGAGGAGCTACCCCTACAGTTAATTGATAACCTGGTGATTTTCTATATGCTGAATGAAGGTCAGGAAGAGAGAAAGGGTTGTGTTGCCCATCTTGGGTGTAAAATAAAAGGGTGAGCCCAAAAAAGTCAGTATTCAAGATAAATGCTAGTGGCCAGGGATTTAGCTCAGTGGTTTCACCGCCTGCTGTGCAAGCTCAAAGACCTGAGTTCGATCCCTGGTACAAAAAAAAAAAAAAAAAAAAAGATAAATGCTATTGTACAATTAAAATAATGAAAAATTAATGATGAATGAGAGATCAGCTCATTAAATCAGGATCCTCCTGGTCTTCTGGGTGGGGCTTGGCTGTTTGTCTCCCTTCTTCAGAGTCAGGGCCTCATCCCCCTGGTCCTCCAAGAAGCTCTAATACCCAGGCCTGAGAGAGCAAGACTCACATCCAGTGCTTGCTGCTGCTGTTGTACCTGTGGGGTGCAAGGCATTCTGTCTTCCCTCCTGCTGACGAGAAGGGTCCTGGAGACCTGTGGGTTCTTACAATACCATCAGTGTGCCCTGAGCCCTGTCTGGACAGGTGAGAAATAACACAGGAAAGTGGGTGTGGCTTCTAAGGTTGTTCATGCTTTTATCCATAGTCTGTAGGTCAGTGTCTCTCTGTAAAGACCTCTTCATGAGCTCTAAGTCTGGAGCTAGAAACTGAATCTCGAATCTGATAGATTCATGGTTTCATCTAGGGATGGACCCAGGTTTTAAGCTTATCTCATTTTGAGGACCTTCCTTTAAAAAACAAATATTTACATAAAAACCCAAATTAAGTTGAGGACATTGGAAAGGGCCCCTTGCAAGTGAAGGGCACTTAAGCTTCAATAGCTTCATGGCAAAATTGTCTCCAATATCACCTTAGTATTTCATTTTCCTTATACCTTTGTAGGATTTCTCTATGTAATTTATCAGCCATATCTGCCCATAGACTTTAGGACTATGTTCAGTCTTTTCCCCCCCAATTTTAATACTTTCAAAAGCCTCATGACTTTTTTTTCCTTTCTAAAGTAGTGAAATGGTTAAGACAATTAATTCCATTATTAGGCTTGTTAATTTTGTATCCCGGTTCAGCCAAAGTAGTTGTGTGACATGTGCAAGTTAGTCTTTTTGCCTCCTTTCCCCATCTGTTCTTACTTCATAGGGTTTTGTTGGTGGAAGACTAAATGAGACAATGTACACGTGTGGCTTAGCACAATGCCTGACACGTAGAAGGCACTCAATACATGTTAGATAATATATCAGCCCGGATTCTAAGCAATGGAAACTTACTCTGGCTGTCTTAAATGGAGAAGCAATTTATTAGAAGAATGTTGGACAGTTTGAAGAATTTACAGGATATTTGGAAAAGCAGTTGCTTAAAATAGGTAGGACCCACCAAAGGAGGTCACATAGTGAAATCAAGACATTGTGTTGCTGCTGCTGGACCCAGAGACCACTATTGGGTTCTGCTATTGCTAATCTGCCTATTCCTTCTTCTATCCCTAATCGGCCCATCCCTTCTTCTTTCCTCTCTAATTTAAGACTCAAGATCACTAGGAATCCTATCTAGAGGGCTGAGCCCAAGGTTTGACAGACAAGGCTCTGTCTGTTTTAGCTTCCCTAGTAGAAGCTTGGGTCTCTTACCATGGAGTAGTCCACCCTAATAGAAGAAGAACTGGGAACATAAATCTCCTAAGCTAGCACTGTGGTTTCTATTGTGATTCCCTTTATGTGTTCATTATCATCTAAAAGAACTGAGCTTCAGTATGATATCCTTCCAGTAAGTGCCACCTTTTAACAAGGCTCCATACCAGCCAGGTGTGGTGCCTCACACCTGTGACCATCACTCCTCAGAAGTGTGAGACAGTGGGACTGTGTGTTCATGCCACCTTGGGCAACATGGCAAGACTCCATCTCAAAAAACAAAATAGCAACAACATAGAGAGTATGTACCTTAACCTCTAACTCTCAGAAGTAATCTGCTATGTATAGAACATCATGGTATTTTTCCTACTGAATTCAAAATTACCATATGATGATCAATTCCTGGGTTACAGAAAATAGATTCAGTTCTTTCATATAAAAACTTGATGTCTGTGAGTTTATGGTAATTCTTTTGTACCTATTGGTACTTAGGTGACAATAAATGTAAATATCTAGTAAATTAAAGTTGATGGAAAAACACAGAACCATAGGCTTACTTCACTGATTTTTTTTTTCATGATGCACTTTTCTAACATTGTATTGGATTGTTTCTATGTGAAATACCATTATTTTCTACTAGAGGTTACTTGTTAGAACATGATAGAATTAGATCATTAAAACATGGCATTCCAGGGCCTGGGATTTAGCTCAGTGGTTTTGTTGCTTGCTGCACAAGTGCAAGGACCCGAGTTCGATCCCTGGTACCAAAAAACAAAACAAAACAAAAAATATGGCATTCCACAAAGGTCAGGCTTGGATTAGTATTGTTTTAAGAGCACTGTCAGACCAAAGGTTCCCAAGGTCCCCAAGTTTCTCCATCTTTTATTTATCCAGGTATACTCAGCATAGTTCTTGACACATGATAGGTTCACGGATAGTTCTTAAAGAAGAAGGCTAAAGCTAATGTAGCACTGATTTTCCAGTACTCGTACATGGAAATTAAGGAACTTAAATCTCCTTTATGCTGGTGTGTTAGCTTTCTGTCATTATAACAAAAATGCTTGAGATAATCAACTTATAAAGAGGAAAGGTTCGTTTTGATTCACAGCGTTGGAAGTTTCAGACCACGTTCAGTTGACCCTGCTACTCTGGGCCTGTGGAGAAGCAGCACATCATTGCAGGGCTTCATGACAGAGCAAAACTGCTCCCCTCAGAGCTATGAAGCAAGAAGAAAAGGTTGGGGACCCACAGTCCCCTTCAAGGCATGGCCTCAGTGACCTAAGAAAACCCTACCAAGCCCCCTCCTGAAGGTCCCGCCATTTTCCAACAGCTCCACCCTGGGGATCAAGCTTGTAACACATGGGCCCTTGGGGTTTTTTTTTTTTTTTTTTTGGTACCAGGGATCGAACTCAGGACCTTGTGCTTTTGAGGCTGGTGCCAGAACCACTGAGCTAAATCCCCGGCCCTTAGGGGGTTGAACTTGGGACCTTGCGCTTGCAAGGCAGGCAACAGAACCACTGAGCTAAATCCCCAGTCCTCCTTGGGGTCTTTTAAGATCAAATGGTAGCAGCTGGTTAGTTACACACCTAGGAAAAGCCTCTGTTTCAAGGTCATGAAATTGAACTGGATCCCCAAGCAGCAGCAGGAGAATGGCAACGGCTCACTGCAGGTTCAACCTCAGTACCAGGCAAAGTGAGAAGAGCTGCATCCTATAGCACATGAGGGTCACAGGACAGAGCACATGTCCCATGCCCTAGGCTTCCATCCAGAGGGTGTCTATTGGGGAGCTGCTCTTTCCTTGAAAGACCGAAGGAAAGATTGCAGAAAGATCAATTCAAAGATTTATTAATTAGATTGAGATTCAATGTCCACTTCTTGCAGAAATTTTGATGTAAATCTATTAGCACATGGAAGTGTGTTTGCTTTGCTCCAAAGGGAAAACATCAGCTTAATTTTTTCTTCTTTTGAAATAAAAATGGTTTGTTTTTTTTTTGGTGCCAGGGATCAAACTTGGGTCCTTGTGGTTGCAAAGCAGGCAGCAGAACCACTGAGCTAAATCCCCGGCCTTTGAAATAAAAATTTAACTTTAAGTTTTGTACCATTTCTATCTGTTTCTCTGTTTTGCTTGTGTAAAATACTACAAAACCTTCATTCAGGTCACAGTTGGTTTGGTTTAATTTATAAGGAACCATTGGGAGATGGGACTTAAGTCATGTAAGGAAAGGCCTACAATTCACCTGTGGTTGGTTTTATAACTAAGACACTGCATTTTGTGAAAACTGTCAAGGCCCTAGGTAATCAAAGGTCAGCTTTCCCTTGCTTCCTGAGTGTTGAATCTTACTGCTGACTTTTGAAAATTTTCGAGTGGAAAGCTTTTCAGCATGCGCAATAAGCAGGGAAGATCTAACTTGAATCTATAGAGTTTGCTGTGCAATTACATAAACTTATAATCCACTAAGCTGTTCCATGTTCAATGATAAAAGTGATTTTGTTCACTACTGGAGATAGTTTGAAAATAGAAGCACTTTCTGTGAATTAAGATATTTTAAATAGCCAAGTCCATATTTTAGATGTTATTTTCTTACTCTATCCAGGATCTATAACGTTCCTGCAGCCCATCTTCCCTTGACATTTTGTATGTTTTAATGAAAACCATCTCACACACATTCTCACAGAGGTCCCAAGTCTGGTACTTTAGCTGAAGCTCTTTGGTCTCCATCCTAATTTCAATTCTCCAGGGTTAGTTCCTTGGGACTCTATTCCATATTTCTAGTGTAAATCCTCAAACCCAAGGAGCTGAGCAGTTGCTGCTTGTCCCCATACCAAACAAAATCCTGGTTTCTCCATCCTTCCTTTAAGAAAGGTCATCTCCCACTTGTCTTTGGGAGGCACCAAGGTGGAGAATGTGGGTGCTGGAGCCAGAGCGCTTGAGTGTGCACTGTCGATCTGTGATCCTGGGGAAGTCTTCCACTTCTCCTCCCTGCAGTTTTTGTCTCTCAAAGTGGGAATAGTAACCTCATCTACCTCACAGGGTTGTAACAGCCAGATGGATTTATGCATGGGGAGGGCTTAGAATAGTATTTAGCACAGAGTTCTCCTTAAGTGTTTCTTAATGATAAAATAATAAGAGCTATCAATGTTGGAAAAATACAACTACCTGAAAGGCATAATCCATTCTGTGATTGTATATAATGCATGCATGTAGGTAATGCTATCAGATTATCTCCTGTATGTATTTGGTTTTGGTGAGAGACAGGGGGTTAAAAAGCAAGAGTCCTCCCTCCTTCATTGTATTTTATGTCTCTTGGCTTCAAATACTGTCTCTATCCCGAGACTCTCAAATGCATATTTCTAACACAGACCTCGATCACTAACACCACACTACTCTTTCGGACTGCTCAGTCCAACATTCCTATCTGGAATCCTGATCTCAACCTTCATTTGTCCACGCAATCTCTTCAAAACAAGTCAAATCCTTTTTCATCCACAGTCTTCCCTATCACAGTTGCTAGAAACTCTATCCTTCCTTTCTGTCTAACTCTATTTAGAAAGTCTTTTCCTTTATTGCATCCATCAAGAAATCCTGCTGGTCCTACTTTCAACATTATCCTCTGCAGCTGCTCTGGTCGAAACCACCATCATAGAACATACTCTGAGTATATTCTGAACACAGACTCCAGAGTGATCTTTTAAAAACAAATCAGATATATCATCT
This sequence comes from Heterocephalus glaber, assembly GCF_000247695.1. The sequence continues at coordinate 9,583,600 of NW_004624787.1, forward strand.
CCTGATTCATCATTCTTCTGTTTAGGACTGGTCATTTCCTTTGCCCAGAAATCCTTTTGCCTAGCCATCCCTATACTAACTTCCTCATTTCCTTGGAGCTGGTTCAAAGTCAGGAGTTTTCACAAGTGTTGGCCTGACTTGGCCTTCCTGCCTCTGTTTCATCCTGGGCTCTGATACTGCCTAAGAGATTGCTCATGGGGGTGAAATTCCAGAATGAGGGAGAGGTAAATCCACTTGTGTTCCTTTTGATTGGGAAGCTCCTCACTCAGATATCCCTGTAGCTCTCACCTTTACTTCCTTCAAGCTTTTGCTCAGAAGTTACATTTTCAAAAAGGCTTGGGTTAAATGGGGTTAGAAAGCCATGCAGCTGTCAGGAACTACTAGTGACTTTGTTATACAGTAGCTTGTAAATCACTTGGCCCTTCCAGCCCCACTTAAAATACCTTTTTGGCATTTGCAGTACTTTTGCAAATAGAGTTGTCTGAGAGGAACTTTTTGGTGGGAGATCTGTGAGTTCCTGCCATCTGTTTCATCATAACTCAAGAGGCAAAAGTCTAGACAACAATATAATAGCCATGCACTCTGCTGGCAGCTGCTTGGGTCATCATAGTGACCCTTTCCAAGCTTCCCACCTTGGGAAGAGTTGTGAGTGGCTGGGGCCAAGGAGGTTAATGGATGAGAGGAATGTGACCTTGTAATCCTGCCCCAAAAATGAGCTCTGATTTATTTTTGCATCAAATAATTTCTACCCCAGAAAGTTCTATAGCTCTCTGCTGTCTCTTATTCTACATTAGTAGGAGAGACTCAGATTGCTGAAGAAAGCTTGGAACCTGACTTATAGTCAGATGGCCTTATCTGTTTCCGTCCTTCTTCTCCATAACTGGAGCTCTATGGGAATTTGTCTTAGTAGTTTGATGTTGCAGGTGGCATCTTGTATGAGGGCAGAGTAGTATCTATCACAGTATTCACAGCAGGAATGGTCTCTCCGCCATGCGAGTAAGGATACATTTCGTGACAAGGAGTGTAATTATGATCTGAGCGTATTTCACCCAACCTTACTCACACTTAGATACAGCTACATGGCTGTCCATATTCAGGGACTCCCCCTTTCATCCTTAATTCTTTAGCTAATTCTCTTTCCAGAGGCAACATTTGTCACTCCCGTTCACAGCTGTCAAGGGGCTTTCCATTAACAGCTATCTTCTGCTCTGTCCTACAATGCCAAAAATGGGCTCACCTGGCATCATCTTCCCCATGAGGTACACAGGACAAATAACGCAGGTCATGATGGTGCTTTCCTTCATGGAGCTCACGAAGGGCTTGGTAGCCAATCCTAGGCCCACCTGGAGAGGTTTTTGTTAGAAGAGTGCATACATTTTCGGTCAGAGTTGTTAATCCCAAGGAGGCTGCTTTTTCTGTAGGCCTTGAAAAGTAGCTTATTTTTCATTAGGAATGTGTCCTCCCATCTGAAGGTTGGAAGAAGACTTGAAAGGACTCCTTGAGGAGGCCACTCCCTTGGGTCTTTGTTTTGGTTTTTTAATTTAAGGGAGCCAAGGCCGAGAGAGCGGGATGATCCATTTATGGCGATTATAGTGAGAAAAACATCGGGAGAGAGCAGATTTTCTCTTGTGGGATGGCAGTTCTCAAAAAGAAAATATTGTGAACAGGCTAGAGAAGGAAGTGGCCTTGGTCTGAATGATCACTGAAGATGGTGAGCGCCAGGCTGGGGCTGAGGGAGACTCAGCCCTGGAGGGCACGGTTGCCAAACTCTCAGGGCAGGTTGCAGGGTGCGCCTGGTGCAGCTCGCAGAGGTTCCTGACACGCCCAATTCCATTCCTCACTCTTGCTAAGCAGCCTGCAGAAAACACTGGAGTATGAGGACGAGGACGATAAAAGAGAAGGAAGCACACACTGCTGAGCAGTGGGAGCCTAAGGGTGGAGAGAACCATGAGCTGATCTTGTTTACAGAGGTTTTCTAATATTGCCAGACTACACTTTTTCAGTTTGAAAGTTGGAGATTATTCTAGTCCTATCAACCTTTCTAATGAATTTCTAGTAGCCTTGCTTAATTTTTTTGTTTTTATATTATAAATTAAATGTTTGTTATGAACATTTAAAAGAAGAGAATAATGAGCAAAAGCCTGCCTGTTCTCGTCCATTTCCTCTTCTGGCACCACAATCTCCGATGGTCCATTGGCCAATGAAATGAACCGCTCCATGGAAAAGGCTTTGTTGGTGGTATAGAAGGGGTTTGGAGAGGCTTGAAATTGTCTGCGCCTGGAGTAGTCAGGTTTGGGAAGGAAGGATTTGAGCTGGGCCTTCAGAAGGACCACTGAGGTCTGGAAGAAATGAATGAGGGGGGCCTTTGCAGAAATGGGAATGTCAGAAGCAAAACCACAGAGGTAAGAAGATACAGGGTAGACTTAGGCAATAATTAGTGACCAAGAACAGTGGGAAGTAAGGCTGGAAGAGTAAACTGGGTAGAAAGTCTGAAGGGCCAGGAGTTGGGCTATTGGTACATGCAGCAAGAGCTAGAGTAGGGGACACATCTACAGTGTGGGTTTATTCATGTGTGGTTGATGGTCTCCCTAGTCTCTGCTCTCCTTGTACATGTTATGTTGCCCTTTCCCTTAAAAAGTGGTGGCCAGTCCCCCTTTCCTTACATTGAGGCTGGACTTAGCAACTTTTGTTTTGTTTTGTTTTTTGAGGCAGGGTCTCCCTTTGTAGTTCAGGCTGGTCCAGAACTCACTATGTAGCCCAGGCCAGCCTCAAACTCATGGTGATCCTCCTGCCTCAGCCTCCTGGGTGCTGGGATTACAGGTGTGTACCACCACACCAGGCTTGCAACTTTCTTGACTGTTGCAGAAATGACATTCTGAGATTTCTCAGGCTAGGCCATATGAAGCCTTGCAGCTTCCTCTTGGGTTCCTTTGAATGCTCAGTCATGGGCTGCTCTTTCTTGGAACTCAGCCCCTACATGAGAATTTCAAACACAGAGAGAGGACACATGTGTATGGTTGGGGTGACAGCTCCACTGAGCCCCTCCATAGTATCAGAGCAGAGAGAGGTGCAGAGATGGGATCCTTGATTACATAACTCACTGAATCAAATGTAACTTTCACTTCTAGTCATAGCAGTCAGGAATTTTTTTTTTGTGTGTGTGTGTGTGGTGGTGATTGTGGTAGTGATACTGGGGATTAAACCCAGGGCATTTCCCCTGAGCTACATCCCCAGCCCTTTTTAAATTTTTATTTTAAATTTTGAGACAGAGATTCATTAAGTCTCTTAAGTTACCCAGGCTGGGCTTGAACTTGTGATCTTTCTACCTCAGTATCCCAGAGTAGCTGGGATTACAGGCATGAACCACCAGTTTAAGTTTATTTTTCTGTTTCTTGCAGCGAAATGCATTCTAAATGATACATAGGAAGCCCTGATGAGTAACTGGTTTTAGCTCTGACCTCTTAATTATGTGGTCAGGGCAGTGTCTCTCGACTGGCTTCCTTCTCTATCTTTTTTTTTTTTGGTACCGGGGATCTAACTCAGGTCCTTGCGCTTGCGCAGCAGGCAGCGAAACCACTGAGCTAAATCCCTGGCCCCTTCTTTCTTTCTCTTTAAGGGATTGTTTTTGTGGCTGACCTTCACATTGCTCTAAAATATCCCCATTTCTTTTGCTCTGTATAAAAGTATTTTTCTCCCTTGGGCCTTGTCCATATGCATTGAGAAGTTTCCCTCCTTGAAATGTTAAGTACCTACACAATATTTGCAAAAGATCTACCTCCCTGTTGCCTATTATCTAGAACCATTTCCTTTTTGTTTTGTACATCTGTGCCATCCCACCATCATTTTCAGTACTTGTGATAACATTCTCAAATGTCTACCCTTTTTCAGTAATGCCACTTTCACCAAAACCAACCAACCAACCACAACTGCCAAATGCAGGACAAGATGTCCTGGTTGGCAAATGCATGTATCTAGTCAGAGCAAAGGTTTTACCCAGTTGAAACCAATAAATTATTTCTTAGTTATAACAATCAATGTTGACAGAGCTTGGATGGAGTGAATAGTTTCCTTTGGAACTAAGCACCCGAGGTTAAGCTGATTGGTGAGGTTGTGAACTTGACGCTCCAGGTTAAGCCCTGAAATCTGTGATAACCAGTCAAGATAGAATCTAAAAAGACCTAGATGCTGAGCTTTCTTCTTAACTCACTGGACTCCCTGTCTCCAGGGATTTTGAAAGAGGTATCTAGGAATTTTCATGATTCTGGAACATCACAATTCAAAAGGTGTGTAAGGTCTGAAATAAGGCAAATCTCCTGTCCAAAAGAGTTGGAGCCACTAACCCAGAATAAGTTATCTTGGCGGAGTTCTACAGCGGGCATCTTTTTTGTCATACCAGGAGGGCAGAAAATCTCGTCCTCTGGTAGTGGGGCACTATGAAAGTGGGTGGTTCCATGCCTTGGTTAGGAAACTCTAGTTTCCAGACAAAAACTTCACAAATATAGACACCATACCCAGACCCCTCTGTCTGTACCCATCCTGGACCTAGGGTCCTTCTGAATTCTACCCACATGTTAAGGGGATCAGAAGATCGCCTTCCACAGGACATGATTCCTATAAATCCAGTCTGAGGAAGTCTCAGAGCATTTGAGAGCAGGAGACCCAAGTTCTAGGGAATCTTTGACTTTAGCCCTTTGACCTTGGGAAAGTCACTTGAAGACACAGTTTTCACATGTGTAAAATGACTCCCATTACTGAGATGTGGAGTGAAACAAATAAGACTATGAAACAGCACTTCAAAAACAGCCCTAGGTCTGTGCTCTTGACCTCTTTGTGTCCTCTGGACTCTCAAAGATGAGCATTTTGGGTAGAATGCTTCAAAGCCACTAAAGGTGAATGCTAGTTGAAAAGAGCTAGGTTTGGAAAACTGCAAATAGATCCATCTCTACATCATAACCCGAGGGAGGCCATTTTCTTCTATTAGCTTGAGTAACTTTTTGTTGTTGTTGTTTGTTTGTTTTGAGATAGGGTCTTGCAATGTAATCCAGGCTGGCCTCAAACTCACAATCTTCCCACTTCCGCCTCCCAAGTATTGGCATTACAGGGCTGTGCCACCACATTCAGATCCCCAAGTAACTTTTGAAGGGGAAAGAATAAAAGAGAATGAGTAACATATGGAAGGGGAGAAAGAGCCATAGGAGGAGGAGCCCCAATGCCTGCTTTGTAGTTTATCTGCATAGCATGTTGGTGACTTGGCAATTATTTGGTTAATTTGATGGTTGTAGACATACATAAGATAATTATAGGGGGAGACATTAGCTTTGGGACATGATTTGCCTAGATTGGCTGTCTAGAATGATCTAATTATTGAGCTAACTAGTAAATCTTCATTTTACTCTAGGCTAGAGTGTTACGGTTTTATATCACTGGAAACAATGTTTAGATACCTAGGATATATCTCTCTGATTTGGTGCTGGAGGAGATTGTTTTTTTTAGAGTCTTCCTTAGTGAGCTCTATTTTAGAGAGAATGTTACATAAAATTTCCAGGCCCATATAGTGTTTCACCTGAGGATTTATGTTCTTGATGTTGCCCATGCATTTAGTTACGGATTATTTAGCACTACCACGTATTTTGAACTCCCTGTTTCCCCTATTTCATTCATTAGTGACGGGAGGAAGATTACGGCTTACAGTCATAGCCTTCATAAAAAAGAGAAAGGAAATTGGTTGGTTCCTCTTATTTATTCATCTTCTCTGACTTCCTAAATTTCCCAAATTACCTTCTGGGTTGTATGGCCACTGGGGTGGTTAGCATTCTATTGGTGTGGGGATCCATTTCCTGCTCTCCAGGCCTTCTAAGTGGAGTGCCACATTGCTTTCTTTAAATTAAACCTCTCAGAGCAGCCTTGCTAAGAGTTACAGTAGTGGTACAGTACTTACAGGCCTGACTTACATTCAGCATAGACTCAATGCAGCTACATGTTCTCTGGCGTTAAAATGGTGGCCTATTATCCTGAAGATCGGAGAAAGCACAGTAGAAAGCAGAAACATAAAGTAACTCTGCAGTGTATTGTTCTCAGGGCAAAAGGGTTTCAAATCTAACAGCACAACAAAAAGTTACGTGAAAGTGCTTTTTATCACCCTGGAGGAAAAAACTCCCTCTTTGCCAAATCACTCCTCTCCTTGGAAAGGATGAAGGGCTTTCATAAGGTTGAAAAAAAGAACAAGGAAATATGATTCCATTCCCGTGTCAGGACCCACTATTTCTTGGTGGGTACAGAAGGGCACTTGTGCATGTTCAGTCAATAATAGGAAAGGAGCACTTACTAGCAAAAGTGTGGCATGCTTGGAACAGGTACACATCCTCTCTTCCTTTCCAATCATAACATGACAGTTTAGTAGAGGGGTATTTGTTCATTCTGCCAGGACAATAGCAGCAGTGTTCTAATTTCCATTGTATTCTTGCTTAAATCATCCTCCCATAATGATAAAAGCTTCTCCAGTAGTGTTGAATACACTCAGCATTAGAGAGACTGTAGATTTCAGATCATGGGTAGACCTGGGATTTAAATTCCAATTCAGGTCATTAGAAATAAGACTAATAATATGGTTTACACGAATCGGTTTGTTTTTTCACAGCACAATGGTTCTCTAACCTTAGGCACACAGAATCTCCTGGAGGGCTTGTTAAAATGCAAATGGAGGAGATATTAGTGTCTATGTTACACATCAGTGGTTCTCAAACTTTAGTATGCTTCAGAAACACCTGGATGACTGGCTAACATACTGCTTAGCAGTTTCTGTTTTAGCAGGGCTGGGACACAGGCCTGAGGCATTGCATTCCCAAGTTCTCTGTGATGCTGATGCTACTGGCTGATGAACCACACATTGAGAACCACTGATAGATCAGGGCTATTTGAAACATCTAAAATCCTGCCCTGACTTGTATCCGGTCTGAAACAAGCAACAAGTGGAATGTCTGTCCATGTGCTTGCCATTTGGACTTAACAAGAAGACTGGTATATGTTGATCAAGTGATGGATGCAGTTCACATCTGGGTCCCAGTTGTTAAAGAGAACGTCAGAGAAAGATTCTTTTATACACCTTGGGGAAAGAGATATGAAGGGAAAATATAGAGAAAATTTTAGAATGATAAAGGAATATATTGGCACAGTAGTTTCATAAAGGTCCTGTCCAATAGAATAAATTTCTTCCCCCAATTTCCTCCTCATAATTCTGAATTATTTAAAGGTACAAATAACTTATATATTTATTTTTGCTACCGGGGATCCATCTCAGGACCTTGAGCTTGTGAGGCAGGCACAGCACCCCTGAGCTAAATCCCCAGGCCTAAATAACTTATTTATAAGGTGATTTGGATTTGAGAATATATTATACCCTGCGCTATTCCTGTGCTAAGTCTTGGGGTCTTTTACCCCTAAAATGGCTCAAATCAGGTCTCCAGCATTTTGAGATTTTTACCCGTGGCTGAATATAACATGGGCAGGCAGGGAATATGCCCAGAATCTAGCCTTACACAAATGCAACCTGCAGTAGCATTGAGGTAAGGTAGATGAAATAAACCTATGTAGAAAGGAGACAAGGAAAACCATGATGTTAAAATTGTACTTTTAAGGAAAACTGCAGCTATAGGACACAAAAGTCACCCAAAGTTATAGTGCCTTTTTCTCTTCCAGAAAACACAGTAAAAAAATTTCCTAAAGGTCTTAAAGATACAATAAGCCTGTAAATTGGACCCAGGCCTTTTCACCTGTGAATTGATCCTAGCTCTTCCTCCCACAGGCTTTCCTCATGAAAGCAGCACTATTAAGTGGCAGCATATCTCACAACTTAACACACACAAATGGTTTGCATTTTTACCTATCCCCCTAAACGGGTTGCCTGACAGTAAGAATATATCCATCTTGGAAACAACCCCAAGCCCATGTGAAAACCTCCTGCCCCAGACCACAGTGAGTCTCACTCGGAATGCTTAGACTCCTTCCTGAGTGTCTACTTCTTTCTGCCTAGTAAACCTTTCCAATGTTTCTCACTGATGCATTCTGCAATTTTTTTCTCTGATGGAAGTCAGCAAACGTACAACCTACCTCGTGGACGGGGTGAGTTGAGGCCCCCATCTTCTCTTTGGGAGACCTCCTGGGGCCCTGTCCAGTGACAGTATCGTAGGATGATAGTGGAGAAAGAGGACTCACGGGTCATCTCTTTCAATCTGCTCCTTCTGCAGAGAAGTAGACCCAGCCCCAAGTATTCAAAGGAGGTGACTCTGGGACAAACTGCACAGTTCTCATGTGGCCACTTGGTGATAGGATTGCATTACAAAGGACCAATATGTATGTTGCCTTGCTGGGTTGATGCCACATTGACACAGGACATGCTTGTGTGACTCAGTTTGTGGAAACACGACATTCAAGTAGTAGAGGAGAACATTATTAGAGCCGGCAGCTGAAAGGTGCAACACCATCCTTGGGCTTCCACCGAACGTGCTGGGAGGCCAGCCAACTTGCTGTCTGCTGCAGAGTGTGGGTGAGGAAGTGGGAGGAAAGAACTGGGTGATGAGGGAGTAGGAGGACAGAGACTGGTGAGGAGGGGAAAACTTGTCGAAGGGTCTGAGGGAAAGGCGAGTAGGCCCCAATTTAAAATACACAACATAAAGGCCCTGCCACCTGCAGCAGACTGGGACCTCCATGTGTGATCACTGAATCATCACCATCCTGCGCTGGCCCTGGGTGTCCCTGCGCTGTAGCCCCTATTCTGTGCCACAAGGGAGCCAATGCACTGGGCACATGTCCTGGGCTGCATCAGCACAGGGCATCCAGGGGAAGGCAAGGGAGAGCTGAACGGTGAGGAAAGGGAGAAGCCGGAGACCACCCCTCTCTCCAGTCAAGACCTCAGAGACTCAGCTTCTTCAGGGGACCCTGGAAGCCCACAATCCCATCTTCTCCACCTTGGGGCGGTAGTGGCTCCCTCCTAGTCTCAGCTCCCTTATTTGTGGAAGTAATTGCATCAGGCACCTTCTATTATAAACATTTAAAAGTAGTTTAGGTTTATGGGTTAGATCTTGCCTGATACAGGCTAGCATTATTATTTGTTGTGAGTTTATAAAGAAATTGAGGCAGATGTGGTTAAATGGCATATCCAAGGTTATTAGAATCAGCGCATGATGAAATCACTATTTAAAATATAAGACTGCAGCGCTCATGATCTTGCCATACTACTATATGGTCTCTTGGAATGAGTATGAGGCAATTACAGAAAATATTCTCATGTATGAAGCAATCATAATGAAGACCGTGGTGTGAAAATGTTGCTTTGACCTCAAGTAATCTCTGAAAGGGTGCATGGTTTCTGTCATTTTAAATCTTAGGGAATTAATTCAACACAGGCACTGGCGGTATTCTTTTATTATTCCTCATTTTCTTGGTTGATCACAGAGGTTACTTATTTTCCACTTATCCAGCTGCAGTTTGTGAAAATGTGGCCTGAGCCTTGTGCTGGAACTCAGGTTGCTATAGAAACCTTTGACTGGAGGCGAATGGATCACGAAGGTTTGTTAATGAGAATTTCTCTGTAATACCTCTGGGCTCGGTCTGCATGAGAATCTAAGAAAGGCTCACTCGTTTTTATATTAGTCAGGGTTCTCCAGAAAGACAGAACCAAGAGGATACATATGCATGTAGCACTCACTTAATATTTGAAAGACAGGGCAGCGGTCCCCAAGGAGTGGTCTCTCTAGCAGCTGGGTCAGTATTAGTTAAGGACTTGTTAGAAATGCACGTTCTCGGGCCTCATCCCAGACCCACTGAATCAGAAGTTCTGCAGCGGGGCCCAGAACTCTCTTAGCAAGGCCTCCCAGACAGGTCTGGTGCATGCTCGAGCTTGCAAACCAGTGGTCTAGGCTGTAGCAGTGTTTCTCAAATTGAGATCTGTGAAGTCTTTCCAGGTCAGCAAATGTACTCTTAGGAACATGAGATTTTGCCAGAGAATAAAAAATGTAATCTTTTATTTTGACAAAAACTTTTAATATATTCTGGGTAATGTAAATCACCAGTCTGTAAACAAGCATTGCTATATTTTTTTTTCATCTGTGTATTCGTTTTGTGTTAACATAGAGTAGAATGGGGGCCTGGGATTTAGCTCAGTGGTTTCGCCGCCTGCTGCGCAAGCACAAGGACCTGAGTTCGATCCCTGGTACCAAAAAAAAAAAAAACCAAAACCAAAACAAAACAAAAACATAGAGTAGAATTACTTGGCCACAGAGTAACGAGATGTGTTTGTGCCGAGTGAAGGCTGGGTGGATAATGCTGCATGAGTTCGACCCTCAAAAAGTGACAGAGTTGAGGCATCACTGCGTACCAGGCTGCGTGCAATCAGAAGTGACAGACCCCTGCTCTAGCTGTCAGTGCCTCTCCAAGCATGGTTCAGTTTCAGCGAACAGGGTATCAATTGAATGTTAGTAACTTGATTTTTATTGATTTTGTAGTTTTGAATATGTTTAATTTGTAAGCTTGTTTTGACTTTAGAGTTACTCGTAACCCAAGGACTTGAAACTGAAATTTATATTCGTATATATTTAAGTACCATAATAATGAACATAATTTAAATCAGCTTGGGAGTCTGTACAAAGTTGCTCCCTTTAAAGGGAATCTGTGGGGTTTTGTGTATTAGTAAGAGTAGGCTAATTTGTGCAGCAATTTAAAAATTAGGTTAATTTATTTAATGGAAGTTGAAAGAGTTTTACTAATTGAGGCCACTGAGGTACTCTGGGTTTCATTTTGATTTGTGGATTCTTTTAAAAATATTTCATTGAGATATAATTTATTTGGCATCACAATATGCCATTATAAAGTACATAAGTAGTATTTAGTATATTTACATAGTTGTACAATCTATTACCACTATCTGATTCCAGAACGTTTTCATCTTCCCAAAAATAAACTTGTAGCAATTAGCAGTTATTCCCCATTTTCCCTGCCTCCTGGTCCCTAGCAACCAATCAACTTTCTGTCTCTATGCATTTATCTGTTCTGGAGTCATACAGGTAGCATCTTGTGTCTGAGTTCTTTTACCTAGCATAATGTTTTCAAGTGCAGTCATGCGGTAGCATGTATCAGGTAGGACTTTGTTCCTTTTTATTGGTGAATAATATCCCGTAATATGGATATACCAGATTTTATTTATCTGTGTATGAATTTTTAAATTAAATTCTTTTATTGGTACGTTGTAGGTATACAACACAATTACATTTCTCATTGGGAATTGTACCTTTACATAATGCATCTTGGTTCTTATTTTTTCCCCACTCCTAGTCCTCCCTTCA
>NW_004624787.1:9600325-9624932 GCF_000247695.1 Heterocephalus glaber
TGGGCTGGGAGCAGTGGCAGGGATGGTGGTCAGGAGCCCCCTTCCTCTGGACCAGGAGCAGTGGGATGGTGGCTCAGAAGCCCCTACCTCTGGGCTAGGAGCAGTGGGACTCAGTACCATGGTCTGGTGGTCCGGTGTCCTCTGCGTCTTTGTAGTGTGGAACCTGGTGGCTGTACGAAGGAGCGGGGGTGGGGGGTCCAATGGATTGTTGCCGGGGTGTGGGCTGATTCAGTGTGTTCCTTGTGACTGGGAACCTTGGTAGGGCATGCGCAGACCTGCCTGTCTGCAGGGGGCTGATTCGGCGTGTTCCTATCTGTGTATAAATTGATGAACATTTGTGTTGTTTCTACTTCTTAGGTGTAAGTTTTGTGTGATTTTATGTTTCTAATTTTCTTTAAATACCCAGGAGTGAAATTGCTACATCCTAAGATAACTCTATTTAGCTTTATTTTGGTACCGGGGATCCAACTCGGGTCCTTGCACTTGAGCAGCAGGCGGCGAAACCACTGAGCTAAATCCCTGGGTCTGTATTTAACTTTTTGAGGAACTGCCAATTGGTTGCTATAGTGCCTGTACCCTTTTATATTCCTCTCAGCAATATATGGAAGTTCTAATTTCTCCACGTACTCTCTAATACAATGCATTATTGTGCATTGGTTTGGTCATAGCCATCCTAGTGAGTATAAAGTGATTTTGTTTTGAATTTCTCTCTTCACTAAGTCTGTTGTCATGTTTTCATGTGTTTATTGGTTATTTGTGTAACTTTTTAAGAAAAATGTCCATTCAAATGCTGTCATTTATTTATTTTTAAAATGTTTGTGGTACTGGAACTCGAACCCAGGGCCTTGTGCCTGCTAGGTACGTGTCCTTTCTTTGACCTACATCCCCAGATCACCTTTGTCTTTAATCTACATTGGGTTGTCTTTTTGTTGCTGAGTTGCAACAATGTATATATTTTGGATACTAGACCCTCATCAAATATATGATTTGAAAACCTTTTCTCACATCCTGTGCGTTGCATTTTGTTGATGATATCCTTTGATGCACAAAAGTTTAAAATTTGTTGTTGTTGTTATTGTCAGGGATCGAACTCAGGATTTTGCACTTGTGAGGCAGGCTCGGTGCCACTGAGCTAAATCCCTGGCCCAAAAGTTTTTAATTTTTTGAAGTCCGATTTATTTTTCATTTGGTTGCTTATGCTGTAGATATCACAGGTAAGAAACTGAATGTCTTTGGTAACCACAGCAGGGTTAATGTTACAGCGAAACATGCCCTGACTTTAAAGCTCTCACCTGGCTGGTCCATGCATTAGTGACACTTGCATTTCACTGGACACAGAATGTCACGCGGTTTTGCTTAATTTAAGGGGGCAGAGAAGTGCACATCTTATCATGTGTCTGCAAGGTGGGGGAAATCCATAAATATTTGGTAAATAGAACTAAATAACCATCATTCTGAATTCATGTTAGAAAAAAGCCCCAAACACAACATGTCTGTTTTTTGTTGGAATCAGAAGATCTGTTTTTATGAAAATACAAACAGGTCTTAGGTCCTTGCCTTTTCTAGAGGGTCTGTAGGACAAATGGTCACTTGAGAAGTTTGACATCTTCAGCAAGTTTGGGGCAAAATATAATGTTTGTTATGTTCCTTGGTGCCTTCTACATAAGGAAATGCATGGTAGTTCTTCTTAGAATTTAATAACAGGAAGACATTTATTTCTAGATAAACATATGTGCTTCCCTTTTATTTCAGCCTGGGAAATATGTTTCTATTTTTACTTTTGTTGCTAGGAAGCTCAGAGCTGAAGTTCATGACTGTCTCATATCTTTCCAGTATACCTAATAACTCTCTTCTTCAAACATTAAGATTGTTTTTGTTCTGAGCTACATCATGGGAGAGAGCAGTTAGTAGATAAATGATAAATGATATTTTATCATTTTATACAAATACAGTGCTTGGGGACATATGTCTAATTTTCTTTTCTTTTCTTTTTTTTTTGGTACCGGGGATCAAAATCAGGTCTTTGTGCTTTCAAGGCAGGCGGCGGAACCACTGAGCTAAATCCCCGGCCCTAATTTTCAGATATTACAGATCATTCTGCTATGTTCATGTGTCAAAAGTACAACTAATAAACTTAAAACAGGAAATTGGTGCAACCTGAGTGAGGGTTTGGGAAAACAGATAAAGCCACTTTTTGTCACAAGGTGGTTATTACATGATACTTTCAATTTACATTTTTGTGTGTATAGGATAGTTTGGTAATGATAAGCCTCAAAAATGTGCATGCTGTTGAACTCCAAATTGAACTTCTGGGCTTTTATCCTAAGAAAATAATTTGGGATGTGGGCAAAGATTAGTGGAACTACAGTAGGTAATGGGTCTGAAGTCTGGTTAGTGCTATATGTGCATCATCTCAGTTAAAAATAAACACCACTGTTATCTCATTTAACAGATGATAAACCTCATGCTCAAAGAGAGTAAATGCACCTTTTGGTTTTAGTGCCCAAAGTCCCCTGCCCTGGAAATCCCTCAATCCTGAGCAAGAAAGACATCAGTCACCTTCTTCTTACTCTGGGGGGCATTGTCACCTTGTGCCCCTCCACTCAGGTAAGCTGTGTTCCTCCTAGCCACCTAACCCAATGCAGGGAGGCAGGAAGAAAGCAGACCACCTTGGTATTTGCCCCAGGGCTAAAGCACAAATGGGAAATACTTGTTCTTTTCATATCTATATTGTGTTTGGAAGAATGAGAAAAGCTCTAAATCTCACAGTAGCAGGGTTCCTCTATTTTATTTTGCTTTGAGCTGTCCTTAATGGCCTTGAAGATGCTCCATTGTATAATCTATAGGAGAGCTATGGGTATTCTTGCTGAGTGGTCCATCTCTTTAACATTCCTGTATCCTGATATATTTCTAGGGTGTGTTAAGAGGCCTGCAGCCAGGCTTTCGTTGTGACTTACCTTAGATAGGGTTTGGTAAAAAGTTGGCATGGATTTTGCTTAAGTGACTAGAAAATAGAATACATAAAAAAAAATCTATTTCTTCCTCTCTCTCTAAATTGCTGTCTGATTGGGTCAATTTGCTAAATCTTGGCATTTGTTTCAAATTATACATCATCTCTTTTACATGATTTGACTGATACAACACACTTTTATCACACAGTGTATCAAATTCTATTGGTTCTTCATGTATTTTCAGTGTAACATTATTGCACATGTACAATCTTTTTTCTTAAATGTTATACATCAAAAATTTCTCCATTAATTTGCACAAATGTCATTTTTACCCACCCATTCCCATTACTGTAAGATCTAGCTGACCAGATAAAACTGAAAATTCAAGGTCAAGGGTTGTGTCAGGTATGGTGGGGTTACAGAAATATAAAATGGACATCATTATTGACCATTATTGACCAAAAACATTTTTTCTCCTTCTGCAATAGCTGTCTGCTTAGGAAAAACTGATTTTATTAAGTAAAATTTCTCCAGGGCCCTTACCACATTCAGATTGTATAGTATGTTACAAAATTTTTCCTTTTACAAGCTCTAAATTTTTTTCTCTCTAAAAAAAAAAAAACCACCTTCTTTGACATATGAACGGAAGATACCACCACCACCGCCACCCTGGAGGCCAATTTACTGAGTAAACATATTGGTGAATATAGGGCCAGTGACTTTGACCTTGTCCTACAAGTGCCTGGCTGGTAACAGAGAACTAGAAGGTGTTGGTGGGAGCCGCCCTTGCCCCAGCTGTGAAGATGCATATGTTTCCCAGAAGGGTGTGCGGGGTCTGGGGCCAGTACTCTGGGCCTCCTTTTCAGGGACCTGGGATCCACAGGATGCCATGCACATCTACTTCACTTCCCCTTACAAAACATTTCTGTTCCATTTCCAGTTCTTTTTGAAGAAATGCCATGGTACTTTTTTTTTTTTGGTATGGAGGATTGAACTCCGGACCTTGTGCTTGCAAGGCAGGCACTGGAACCACTGAGCTAAATCCCCTGCCATAGTTCTTATACTAATAACTCACAAAATATTAGTTCCTTTTCTGCTTGTTTTCATTTCTAACTTTATCTCTCAATACCTTTCTCCTTCTATGGATACATTAAGAAGAAATACCAGGCACTTTTTAAGTGTGTAAGATCAACTTTGCTTTTTTAAATGTTTACTATCAGAGGACCTTGTTTTTCAGTTACTGAGACCAAGACTACTGGACCTAACTGCCTTCTTTCTACCCACCTCCAAATCTCTGTTTTTACCCATCCTATCTCTTCATACCTAAGAAGCAGAAGAGTCCATCTTCTTCCCACAGTTAATATTTTTCTCTGCATCTTCTATTCTCTCTGCTCTTCTGGAACCCAGCCCAGTCCCCTTTCTCTTGTGTCTTTAGTCTTATGTCTTTTTTCCTTCTCCACTGATGACTTCTGGGCCCATGAACATGGTCTAGCTTCCTCCTTTTAAAGACACAGTGTCCTCTAGTGTTGCTCTCCTTTCAAGCTCCTCTCCTGCTCTTCAGTGTCAAGCTCCCTCTGTCTTGTCTCAGACATTCAAGCCTTCCCACCCTTCAATATCCTGCTCAAGTGTGTGTGGTCTCTAGGTGGGAAGCACTTGCATTCCTGCTTTCTGCTCCTTTTTTACTAAAATCTGTCTCCATCCACAGAAAAGACCATCATTCCCAGGACAATTTCCCCCTGCCCCTAGTCCCCACATGTTATGGTTTGTGTCTAGATGTCCCCTCAAAGCCTCATGCAGTCATAGGTGGGGCTTCTTCAGAGGTGGCTGAATCTAGAGTGTAATGCTGGGATTAAGGATGTGTGATTACCAAATCAGTCTACTGATTGGTTTTGGACCAACCCTAATCCTGGTAGCCTGGACAGAATATAAAAGGGGCAGACCCAGGACTTGGGAGGCTGAGACAGGAGGATTACTGAAAGTTTGAGGCCAGCCTGTGCTACATAGTGAGCTCAAGGCCTGTCTGAATTACATAGTGAGACCTTGTCTCTAAAAACCAAAAAAAAAAAAAAAAAAAAAAAAAATGGAAAGAGGGAGAAAGATGCTATTAAAGCTGCTTGGTTGCTTGCTTTGCCATCTTCTGCCTGCCATGAACTGTTTCTCTTTTGTAATGACTGTCTACCATGCCACCCTGCCTTGGAGTCAGCTGATTATGAACTGAAACATTTACAAATGGTGAGCCAAATAAACCTTTCTTTCTTTAACTTTGGGTGTTGGGTATTTTATCTCAGCAACGAGAAGAGTAAATGACACCATGAGAGAGAAGACACCATGACACTGTGGTTAAACAGAGAGGTACAACTGAAAATCAAGTTTTCCCTCAGTACAGTGACCACTGAAAACTGTAATCCCACCCACAGATGGTTGACCTGTTAAATTTTAGAACCTTCTCAGGCATTAATTGAGCATGAGAGTAGTGAATAATTATTGTATTACTCAGTCTTCTCATTGCTTGACACAATATTTGACACTCACAACTTAAAGGAGAGGCTTAATTTGGCTTACACTTTAAGGGGTTTCAGCCCATGGTCAGCTGCCTCCAAGGCAGAAATATCATGCTAGAAGGGCATGGTAGAATAAAGCTGCTCACTTAATTTGTGGTGAGTGGAAGGAGAGCAGAGGAACAGTACCAGAGAATAAGGGGTAAGGAACCAGATACAGACTCCAAGGCCACACCTTCATGACTCACACAGACATACCTAAAAGTATATTACACCAATCCCCTGGGTGGATTCTAAAGCCAATCAAACTGACACTCAACCCTAACTGCTACATCCCACACCTATGTCTTTGCCAGTTTCAGCTCACACAGTCTTTCTTGGGCTGGTACCACTTGCTGCCTGCAGCTTTCCTTGGGAGATGTTCCACATTCCCAGCATCTCTGACTTTTTGAGGTCTCTATGCACCTTTGGCTTCATTCCTACAGCTTCATGCATTGCCCTTTTAGGGACTTCTTGCCTGTCTTCCCAGGCACTCCTTTGAAATCTTGGTGGAAGCCTTCCTGACCCACAGCTGTTGCATCTTGATGCCAGTAAAATGAGTATCACATGCATAGTGCCAAAGTCTGGTGTCAGTGGAAACAGCCAGGCCCCCTTGGACCATGGTAGCAGTCCCTTCTGAGTAGCTGAGCATGGTGCAAGGAACTCTAGGGAACCAATTCCCTGGGTGGCCTGGGGGCTTTCTTTTCTTTTCTTTTTCTTTTTTGGTACTGGAGATCAAACTCATGACCTTGTGCTTACATAGCAGGTGCGGTGCCCTGGGGCTCTCTTTTCAAATGAAAGGTTTATACTTTTGCAACTTGGAGCCTGAAATGGGTGGAGTTTTTCTGATTCCTGAGATGCCTTTAAGGTATCTTTCTTTTTGCACCTGTACAAAGTACTTGGTGTCTTTTTAAGGGTGCTAATCTCCTCAGTATCCACACCTCCTTTGGCCCAACTTTCTACATGGTTCCTTCTAGGGCAAAAATTAAGGTTTTAAAATTTTTCTGCTCTACTTTTTAAACCCACTTGTCACTATAAATTTGGTTAAAAGCAGCCAGCAGTACCCATGCCACATCATGAATGGTGGGCTGCTTTGAAATACCATCCACCAGTTTAATTAATCCACTCTCCTTAATCTCAGTCTTCTGCAAAGTCTCAGGACATGGGCAAAATATAGACAAAATTTTAGCCAGAGTGTAATACACACAACCTCTTGTCCAACTACCCAATGGACTCCTTGTTCCCAGCTGAAACCTCTTGAGCTTGGCCTTTACTGTCTGCATTCCTGTTGACATTTTTGTCTTCTGAGGTCCAACCAGAATCACCCATCAAGTTCTGTTTATAGCATTCTAGGGTTTCCCTAGCCCATACCTCTAAACTTTTCCAACTTCTTCCTCAAGCCCAAAAATCTGTCTTAATTAGGGTTCTCTAGAAGAACAGAATCAATAGAAATATATATATGATTATGAAAAGGGATTTATTAGGTATGCTTACAGGAGCTGAGGCAGGAGAGTTCACAATGGTCATCTGTGGAATCAGAGGCAGGGCTGTATGCAGGCTGGAGAGCTGGAGGATCCAGTAGCTGCTCAGTCCAAGAAGATGAAAGTTGCAGAACAAGAGAGATCAAGAATCCAGCATCAGTTCAAGGTCAAAGGCCTAGAAACTCACTGGAGAGTTACTGTCATGAATCTGCATTGGAAGGCTAAACAAACAGATTGATATCCAAAGGCAGTGACAGCAAAGACCATTATATCAGCTCAAGAAGACTAGAGCTCTTCAAAAACAGGTTAACTTCCTTCTTCTTTCCTTTTTTTATTCCATCCAGGCTACAAGCCTATTGGTTGGTGCCACACACAACTCAGGTGGGTCTTTCTCCCTCAGTTTACTGGCCCTCATGTCTGTTATCCACAAACATGCCTAGAACTGCGTTTTACTCATCTGTTAGGTGTTTCTTACACCAGTCAACTTACTTATCACAATTAACAATCACAATTATGTCTGCAATTACATTAAGAAAAGAAATAATTCCTTATTTAGCAAGGGACCTAATTCTGTTTGGGGGACCATTTGGCTTACATTATTATGTGGCTTAGCACTTAGTTTCAATCCATTGAATTTCCATCTTTTGCCTGATTGGAGGAAGGAGATGAGAGAAGGATCTATCAGTATAAAATAGAAGCTTATACCAACCTTTATAGACCTTCTGTTACTCAAAGAAGGGGTCTGGGCATTCCATTGAATGTTAAGGTTCTTCCTGTTTCATTTAGTGTTGTGTTTCTCACTAAGGATCCTGTGGGTACTTTGTGTGGAACAGTTCTTCTCAAGTGCTCTAGGATGCTAGGTCTCCCCTCAAGGCACAGTGAGCCCTGGTAAGGGGGCACTGTCAATAAAGTTTGAGAAGACAGTATTCCCATAAATGCTTACATGTTGTGGAAAGCAGAATTCTAAGATGATCCTCAACAGCCTACACCTTTGTATAATCTCCTTTCCCTGAGTGTGGGCAGAACCTGGGAATATAGTGATAATAGGATTATATTGTATGATATGGCAAAAGGAAGAATATCCTAGCGGACTTGACTTAATCAGGTGAGCCCTTTAAAAGCAGAGTTTTCTCTGGCTGGTTCCCAAGGGGGAAAAGTCAGAGATTTGAAGCAAAAGAAAGATCTGATACACTATTGGTGGCTTAAAGGTGGTGGTGGCCACAAGGCAAGAAATATAGGTGACTGTTAGGAGGTGGGAGCAGGCCCAGCTGAGAGCCAGTGAGGAAATGGGACCTGAGGCCCAACTCCAAGGAAATGAATTCTGCCAACAACCAGTGAATCTAGAGGAGGACCCCAGAGCCCAAATGTGATTGGAGCGGGGAACCAGCTCATGATAAGCTCAAACCTACAGAACCCTGAGATAACAAGTTTGTGGCAATTTGTTACATAGCAGTAGAAAACCAATATCCATGTATGTTTGTCTTTAAAAAGTACTGTAGACTGGCTGGGCATTGTGGTGCATGCCTGTAATCCCAGCACTCGGGAGGCTGAGGCAGGAGGATCACAAGTTGGAGGCCAGCTGGGCTACACAGTGAGTTCAAGGCCAGCCTGAACTGCACAGTGAGACCCTGTCTCAAAAAAAAGAGAGAAAGCCAAAAAAAACCAAACAAACCCCAAGGTACTATATATAGATTTCCCAACAGACTGTATGATTGTTCTCAATTATCATATTGGCACCTGCTTCATCCTGGTGTCTTTGACCATGCCTGGGGGATTCCCTGTTATGGCAGGGCTTAATTCATGCCTGTCTAGTGAATGAATGATTCTGAAATTCACCTGCTGAGGTCATTCATTTTATGTTGCCAGTAACACAATATCACAGACTGCTTAAGATTTTTTTTTTTTTTTTGGTACCGGGGATCAAACTCGGGACCTTGTGCTTGTGAGGCAGGCAGTGGAACCACTGAGCCAAATCCCTGGCCCTTGCCTAAGTTTTAATGAAAAGACATTTGTTTTTTTGGTTTTTTTTGGTACCAGGGATCGAACTCAGGACCCTGTGCTTGCGAGGCAGGTGGCGGAACCACTGAGCCAAATCCCCGGCCCGACATTTGTTTTTTTGCTCAATGTTCTGGAGGTCCAAGGTCAAGGGTCCACAACTGCTAATGGCCTTGCTGGCAGAATCCCCAGGTAGTGTGGGGCATCATACGGCAAGACGCAAGGAACACATGTGTGTCTCTTCTGGTCTCTCCCGCCTTCTTAAAAAGCCACCCCAATGACCTAATTTAACCCTAATCACCTCCCAAAAGGCCCAGACTGCTTCTAAATGCTACAGCTGGATTAAAATTCTACCCTTAAATTTCTATGCCCTCATAATGAGCATTGCATTTCATCACAGAAAACCTTGGGAGACATATTCAAAACATTTCCTTACCCCATCACCTGGGCTAGATGATATGAAAAGGGTAATAAAAATTTGTAAGCCATCCTAATTCAATAGAACAACATTTGTTCAGTACCTACTTTGTTCAAAACACTCTGGCACAAACTGATTTTTTTCAGTGGTTGCAAGTTTTTGTCAACTTGATTTTTCTTGGACTGCTCTGGAAGGTTTCTTTCATTGGCAAGGATTTAACAAGACAGAGCCATATCAACATGTAATTTTATTAGTGTTGGCCTATTAACACCCACATGTGTATTGTCTATTAGACTTGGAAATGGCAAGGTAATAACTTTGATTTTATAATTATTTTTCCTAATTCCCAGTATAGTCTCAGATCCCTGCAGTGAAGGACAGAAAGCCAGCAGTGCCTAGTGTGATGACTAAGCATGAACTTGTCCTTACCAGTACTTGGATGTAGCATTGAGTGATTTAGGGTTGGATCCTGGAATTGAGTGCTGGATCCAAGTTTCAGCTGTAATCCTTACTTGGATGTGCCTGTTTCCTTGACCAATGGGATGATAATAGCATTACCTCATGAAATGGCTGAGGAATGAACAGAATCCTGAAGGTAAAATGTTTAGCATGGTGGTAGGCTTTAGGTAGCTCTGTTAGCTATTGTTACTACAACAGAATAAAGATTGATTCTTGTATATTCTAGGAACTGAGCTTTCTTTTCTTAAAATACAAAAATGATAGGCATTTAGTTTTCCAAATAGTATGCTATAAATAGCATACTATTAAATTTTCAATGAAAACATCTCCTGGATATTCTTTTTTTTTGGTATCAGGGATCAAACTTGGGTCCTTGCACTTGCGCAGCAGGCGGCGAAACCACTGAGCTAAATCCCCAGCCTCCTGGATATTCTTATACCTCTGCTTTTGAGGGTAGGGCAGGCTCATTCCCATAAGAATCACTTGTCCTGGATCCAAACAAGGGCAATGGTAATGGTTGGATAACCAAGGTTATCCAAGGTTCCAGATCCCCAGACTCTCTCCCAGCCCTGAGCTCAGACTAATTAGGCCAAGTTGTTAGGAAACCAGAGTGAGCTGCTGTTTGCAGGTATGGGTAGGTACCCTGGGGGTTTGGGCTTGTCTGGAGAAGATGGGGTCAGATGGTTCTCAAGTTCTTGTGAAAGCAGGTATTGCCTTTTGTGGATACAGAGTCGGGAGCCAGGTAGGAGAGGCCATGCAGAATTTTGCTTTGAGAACTGCACAGGAGGAACTAGGGTAGGCTGCTCACTGATAGGGCTTCTCAGGGAGAGTGGAACAGCTTTCCATAGACAGTGTCAGGAAACACCATGAGGTCTATTTCTCTGTAGAGCCTGGAGTAAGGGAAAAGAACTCAGTATCAGGAAAATCCACTCACTGATCTCTCAGAATCTTGCTTTGAAATGGCACTTAGATTTCAGCAACATGTTCGCACTTGAAAAATGAAAACATTGGATAGAGCTGGTGTTTACGAGTGTGAACTTGTTCTGGCATCCAGTGTAACTTTTTTTTTTTTTTTTTGGCTACATAACTGCCATTCTTCCCATCTGCTCCTCCAAGCAAATCATCGTGAATGAGGTATTTCAGCTGGGGGAGATCTTACTTGCTTTCTTCAAAATAGGTTGCAGCTGGGAGAGAGGAGGGGTTTCCCTGTGTCCAGCCCCGATGGGTGGGTGGCACCTGGAGACTCACCTGTCAGCAGGGACCGTGTGTATTTGCAGCCACAGAGATCAGGGTAACATGGGCATCTCTGATAGTCTTGAGCATTCAGGGATTGGGCCTCCTTGTGGGCAGCTGTTCTCACCAGGTCCCAAGGGAGGGCTCCTACATGGGTACAGGAGGGTTCTCTGGGTCTCAGTTCGGAGCTAGGTGGCTTGGTCAAATCCCTGTCACCACAGGTGCAACTGTTTCTGATCTTCATTAGCACACTTGCTTTTGAAGATGGTGGTGCTATTTTGGGAGCTCTTGGATGGTTATCGTGTAAAATATGGGAGCCTGGTTAAATCTGAATTTCAGATAAATAACAAATAATATTTCAGAATAAGTATTCATAAATACTACATGAGACACATGTATGTTTTAAAATTATTCATTGTGTATCTGAAATTTGAATTTAGCTGGAGTCTTGTTTTGTTTTGGCTCAGTCTGGCAACTGTAGTTCCCTTGGGCCTGGTGACCTGTGCTGGAAAAAGGTAGAAAATGCCAGGATGATATTAGGGTTCATTTCCGGGCAGTTCCTGATGGTGGTTTGTGATGACAAAGTGGCACTGAGGTGCTTCCTCCCCAAGAGGTCTGCAAAGTAGCAGAAAGCTGTTTGGAACACAGAGGAGCTGATAACCTGATTAAGGGAAGGGGAGGCCTGCATTCCTTCCTCCTTGCCTCATGGGAAAACTGCCTGGCAGGAGCTATCTGCATCTCTCCATCAGCCTTTCCTCACTGGATGACCATCTCTGCTGGCTTTGGCTGCTGCTCTGGGAGTGTGGCATATTGTCATCTGTGGGCAGAGAGCTGTCTACCCTGCATTCCTGACTGGAGAAGTGACTCTCCTGCTTCCTGCAGTGGGGAGGAAGGCACCAAAACATCTTGTTTTGAGGCCTGATAGCAGGGAGTGACATCAGAAATCCAGTGTGAAGACTACTATAATTGGAAGATATGGTTTAGTGACAAGGGCTACTTTGTAGTCAGACAGATCTGGGCTCGAAGCCCAGGGATACCACTTCTTGTTTTTACATCTTGGAACGAGGACTCTGTTTCCTTGTCTCTAGAGTGGGGTTGACAGTGACACTGGCCTCATGAGGTTAAGTGAGAGAGTGTCTTCAAGGCTTTTAGGTAGTGTGTGTGATTTGGTACATGCTCAACTTCAACTATTGATGATGCTTTTTTTTTTTTTTTCCGGTACTGGGGATTGAACTCAAGACCTTGTGCTTGCGAGGCAGGCTCTGTGCCACTGAGCTAAGTCCCCAGCCCTATTGATAATGCTTATTGCCCCTTGAACATGTTAGTTCTAAGCACCCCATCCCACCCTTGTGACCATTTTGTCTCTTAAATCTTGCCTTGTGCTCCTGGAAATGGGAAGTCTTACATGCTTCCTTTTTGAATGACAGACAGCTGGCTGACCATCTCTTGAGGCTCATTTTAGAAGAGCTCTGAGGTTTCTTGGTCTCATAGTCAATGGCTACACTTGGGCCTATCAGCTGTTACTCCAAGGCAGGGTTTGGGTTCCTCATGATTTCATGAGCTTCTACTCTAAATCTGTATATATCGACATCAAATCTCAGAACATGCAGAGCACTTGCTCTGCAAAGTCAGCTTCACACCAGTCCCCATTCCTCCAGTCAGACTGCAACCCCATATGCCTGAATAAGGGTCTTGGGGGCCACCCGGACCAGATAAGAAGTGATTGAGGGCCCAGTATGCCAACTTCTCCCTATAGAAGCCACCAAAGTTCTTAGACCAGCAACTGTGTAAGAACATAGAACAAATAACAAATGCAGAAGATGTTCTGAACCTTTCAGCATTTAGAAGAAAGGCTCTAATATTATGTCGATAGCTCTGTGACTATGGAATGTGCTGATGTACATATTACAATAAAGGAAACATGGGTGAATTATAGGACATCTTTAATGGAACTGATGGCCTTTTAGGAAGGGCATTAGAAAAAGTTCCAGTGACATTTTAATGAATTGATTGCACATAAGGATAGGGAGGCTAGTTTCAGGAGGGGAACATAGACTGTGGGCCACAGAGGCTCAAGGTGCCTGGGAATTCAGACTCCAGAGTGGGAGGAGAGCCAGTGCAGCCTCATTGGGCTCATTCCGCTGCCTGGCAGCTGGAGCCTTGCTGCTCAGCCTGCCACTACTCCCAGAGAGTCAGCTGGCTGGTGGGTTGGCTGACAGGGCTGTTGTGTGCTGAATTCCTTTCCAAGGAGGAGGAGGAGATGCCAACTATTCCATACATCAACCCCTGCCACCTGCCAAGGAGGCGAGAAACTGCTGTGGAGAAAACAGCATTTACTCATTCCTTTGTATTGGGGTCTGAATACAAGCCAGAAGCAGTGGGGTTTGTTAATGAGCCAGTTGCAAATTGCGCTAATGGAAGTGCTAGGGTCTGGAGCATCAGGGCTGGGGAGCGTGTGATTGAGTGTTGAGACTCTCAGGGTGTCACCTCCCTAACGTCACATTTTCAAAGCAGTTCTAGTGCATGCCTTTGTGGCTGGATGTGAGCAGCCGGCTGTGACAGGGAGGGACTGGCAAGGGTTAGGGTGGGAAACAGTTTGATGCCTTCCTGTGACCTGGTTATTGTAAGGTTAGTAGGGAATAAGCTGCTGCCCTGGAATCTGAGTAGTGAAGCTGGAGGACAGAAACATTTTGCCTTAGGCATAAAGACAAAGACCAGAAAAGTTACCAATGTCACCCACGTACTCCACCTGATGGTGCTATGCAAAGTGGGTTCCCTTGGACCTGTGCCATCCCTCAACATGGCTAAATTAGATGTCATAGAGAGGACCCACCATGCCCAGGGGGAATTTTTTAGTCCTGGAGATGCTAGGGTTTGACATTGTCTGTCTCCTCCCTGACCTTGGTGTGTCCTGGCGCTCAGCTCTCTGTTGGCTCAGATCTGAGTTTCATGCTGGTCCTAGTTGTCCTTTTCTCCTGGAGACTTACACTCTGCAGTGCCACTGACATCCTCCTCCAGTAGGTAATGTGTGTTTGGGGCATTTCACTTCCTCAGTGATGAGGAGCTTCACAGGAGGCATAACTGCTGCCCACAGAAGGCGGCTCAAGGCACGGTGTGCAGAGGTGACTAGAATAATTCCTTCCTGCTTTCTCTGAGCCATCTTCAGGAAAACGGATACTGTCATCTTCCCATGACCTAGTGTCCAATTCCTCTCCCACTCCTGCCTTGCCTCAAGCCCATACCTGCACCTCTCCTTGGCCCTCTTCTCTCCTTGGGTGACTGGTAAGTTTCTGAGTTAAATATACTTGAAAGGGCCAGGGTGCTCTTAACCCATGCTGGTGAACTGACTTCTCCCTACTTCCTGCTTCCCTGAGTCATGACCCTGCCCAGCTACCCGTAAGAGTTGGGAGGAAGAGGGAAGGGAAACTGATGACACAGAGAAACTTTAGCCTGGAGAGCAATTTTCCTGGGCCAAGTCATTGTGTAAAAGTGTGTGTGTGTGTGTGTGTGTGTGTAATGAGCTGGGGCTCACCAGGCTGTTGAGGTTACTCTTTCCCTTCAGGGTCTGACCAGAAGCCCCACAGTAACTTTGCCAGATAAGGAAATAGCCCCCGTGGAAGTCATTTTTTCCTCAGGCTCAATGAACATTCTTGAGCTTACAATCTCAGCATCTTTCTTGGGTATTTCAAAGGTCAGAGTACAGTGGACTAAATCCTTTACACAGGCCTTTGCCCTTCTTTCAAATTGATGCTTTTCCAAAACTGTAAAAGTGGACATATATGCCTTCAAAGTGGAAGTCCATTCCCCATGACTTTATTGAAATGGGAAATACAATCCTTTGGCAAACCCCTTGCTTCCTGCATCGTCAGAGAAGGGTCAATTTGGGAGACAAGGATCATGTTTCCAAACACTACACCTCCACCCAGCCAGAAAAGAGGATTCGAGCCTTTATTTATAATGTATTTACACAGCTCGGTAGCCATTGAAGAAGTCTGTTTAATGAAATGCTGGGCTTGTATTTAGATGGGGCTGTTGGAAATCATGATGAGTAAACACGTGTAGAGATTTATTTTCTTCCCCCTAGAGGTCCCTCGGAGGTCTCCAAAGATAAATATTTGCATGGTTTCCAGTTTGCATTTCCCCAGCCTAATATGATGCTGAGGTAAGTGGTTTGATTCCTTCCACCGAGCTTGTTAACATGCACAGAGCTGCTTTCCTCGCAGGCCTGGCTGTGATATTCTTACCCTGCTGCAGAGCCAGTTGCTGGGCGGCAGCCATGTACTCAGCATTAGCGCAGGCATGGGCTTGTTGCCATTCTCAGCCATGGAGCAGATCAACTTGAATCCAGTGACTTTTGCTTGTGTTCATGAAGCCCAGTCCTGTAAGAAACTGCATTGCTGCTCTGGTGTTATGGAATGCGGGGGTGGTGAACATCATTCTCAAGAATCCTGAGAAATTGAAATCTCTTGAATTCTCAGTGTACTCTTTGGGAAGCTGATTTGAACTTTCTTTTACATTGTTTGTTTTTCCTTCATACTCTTAATAATGTTCCAGAATAAACCAAAAGATGCCAAGATGAGGATTAAAATAAAAAATTTTTGATCGATTGGTCTTTGTTGTCTTCCTACAAGGAATTGTAGAATGCTTTGTACTTTTTAACATGTACGTTGTTTCAGACAGCAAATTGGGAAAGGAGACCCAAGGTTACTTCATAAAGGACGTGACTTCTCATTTTGGAGTCATCATTAGCATAAAATGGGGTTAAGAAGAGGTCTGAAGCTGTTCAATTTATTTTATGGCTCCATACTTGAACATGGCAGAGGTCTAAGAATAAATCTAGGAAACATTTTCAGCTCAGATTCAGAATATTTTTTACTGTAAGGTACTGATAGTACTGTAACTTAAAAAATACTAAATGCTCAAATTGGTAATCTCGAAAGGCGAACACAAATGCATGGGCTGGTTTGAGGAAGATTGCAGCCACCTGTCAGGGATTTGGAAAAGGGAAACGCTGAATTCCACCTGTGCACATATGTCAGTATATGTCCTGGAAAGCGGGCTGGCTGCAGCCTTCTTGCAAGATTCAGCAGTCTGGGCCTTTTAGATGGTTGTTGAAAATTCAGGGCTGAAAGTTTCCATGAAATTCTGCTCCTTGGGTAACTCAGCACCCATTGTTAGTGCATTGTCCCCAAATGAGAAAACAGCATGCAGAAGGCCAGTGAACTTTTTGAGAAACTGGCAGCCCAGGAGACATTCTGACGCCAGCAGGACAGCAGTGGGAACGGAAGGTCTTTGTACCAGGAATAAAACAGTGCTTCTTCCTTGAAGAGAGCAAGCCCTGGTACTTGAAAGACCCTTGGTAGGAACCGGGTGGTGAAGCTGAGGGTGGGGGTGGAAGCCTGAGTTGCTCTGTGAATGGGGGAAGGGGGAGGAAATTGGAGTTCCCAGGGTAGAACACAAAGGAAGTAGGGATGGAATGGGGCAGGGTGGGGAGATGGAAGTGCCCATCAAGATGTGTCCCTCAGCTCCTGGTGGAAACCCTCTCCTCATTTCCAGTGAAGTTCCTGTCAGCAGCTTTATTTAGGGAACCAGTGAAAGGGTTATATTTTGCATTGGGGTTGGGGGTGAGGTGGGGTGGCTAAAGGAAGAACCATATGGCAATGTAAGGGCAGGAGGACACGGGACGCCCTAGGAATTAGCAGGATTCTCGAGCGAGGTCTTTGGACATTCCTAGAAGGCAGAATCGGAATCGAGACAACTGCACCCAGGTCTTACAGAAGAGACCTGCACCTGGCGCCTGGACCACACATTTAACATATGGTCCACACTAGTTTATGCCCTTCAGACTTGCATCCTATCAGGCATCCCAAGCCACTTCTGTTCATCCGTTCTGTTTTCTTGTCCAGAGGAATAGGAACAGGAAGGGAGCCTCCTCGCCAGGAGCAGGCTTTGGACACAGCGAGGTCGCGGTCAGGTGGCAGGGTGGGCAGCGTCGGGGGCGTGGGGAGTGCGGCCAGCGGTGGGCAGCTGCATGGTGAGGGCCGGGCGGCACTGTCAGCGGTGGGCAGCGCCGGGCGAGCAGCGCTCCGGGACAGCTGGCAGCTCCTTGGCGGCTTTGTGAGCGGTGACAGGTTCTGCAAATAACAGCTGCAGAGCAATCGTTCTGTTTGGACAACGTGGGAAGGGCCATTGTTCACAAATTGGTCTCTTCAATAACACCTGCACGCACAGATAATAATCCATTGTCGGTTTCCTGGCTTGCAAAGACAAAAGACAGCCGCGGAGGGAGGAGCGAACATCTTACTGGAGAGAGCAGGACAACTTTGGAACAGAGGAGAGTGCAAACGAGGACTCCAGGTTCTGTTCCTGGATCCACCAGCGATTGTAACTCACCCTGGGGTCCCCTTTCATTTGCTGCTATTTCTTTTATCCTAGCAGGCCACCAACCTCACAGCGACAAACATCATTTCCTATGCAGTTGCTAAGCGTGCAAATCAGCGGTCAATACTGGTAGAGTCCCCAGGATAGGAAGGGTCACACGTGTGTATGTAAATCGGAGGTTTATGGGAAGCAGGTGGTCAGTCCTCCGCAGAGACTGCAGCATTAGCATGTCAAAGCCAAAATGGAACCAAGGTATATGTGTGTATGTAGGCACCGTCATTATGGCTCTGGGACGCCTGAGTGAGCAGACCCTCTTGGTCCTTCTGGGGGCACCAGGTGCAGCCTTCACTTTGTTTATACAACCAGTACCTTCCATTTGCACAGTGTTTGGAAATTTACGGACTGTCTTCCCGAATCCTCCCATCTGAGCCTCATCACAACAGCACAAAGTCTGCAGTGATTCAGGGAGGACTTGAATCTTGAAGGGTCTACTGACGCCATAGCTCACATTCTGTTTACAACACTACATGGTACAAGAGCAGCGTTGTTGGTTTATTTGCATCTTATTTTATTTCACCTTTGCCCTCTTCAACCTTTGTTGAGCAGCTACTACTGGGCCCGAGATTAGGTAATAGATACATAAAGACATAGGACATACATTCCCTACTCCCGCTGCCCTCTCTTACATGGTGTCACTAGGATCCCATGGCTATTTACATTTTGATAATTAAAATTAAACAAAACTTACAATTTACTTCATCAATTATAAACCAGCCACATCTAAAGTGCTCAATAGCCATATGTCCCTAGTCGCTATTGTATCAGACAGTGCAGAAAGTTTTATTGCGCAGCACTATGTCTAGAGGCTAATGACTTGGTGAAGATTAAGAAAAATCTCACTTCTGTCCTATTTACTATGTTTTTAAGGTTCACTTGGTCCTTGGTGTATATATGCCTCTTGCTTTCTAAAAGGTAGCCTAGCAGTTTTCAGCTTTATTGAGGTAAAATGCAATGCAATAAGTGCATCCACTTGGAGGTGTGATTCAATAGGTTTGGACTAATGTAAACAACCCTGTAACCATCTCCAATCAAGACACAGAACATTTGTATTTCACCATGATATGCCTCTTCCTCTTCACTCCTCCTCCTAACTTATTCCAAGCAACCACTGATCTATTTTCTGTCATTATATATTGTTTGTAGTTTCTAGAATTTTGTATAAATGGAATCATATAATGTTCACTCTTTTGTATGACTTTTTCCCTTAGGATGTTTTTTTTTTTGGTACTGGGGATCGAACCTGGGTCCTTGCGCTTGCAAGGCAGGCAGTGGAGCCACTGAGCTAAATCCCCGGCCCTCCCTTAGTATGTTTTTGAGATTTATCCATGTTGTTGCATGTATCAGTAGTTAGTTCCTTTTTATTAATGAGTAGTATTCTTTTGTATGGATCCATTTCAATTTGTTTATCTGCTTAGCTGTTAATGGACATTTGGCTTGTTTCCAGTTTTGGCTATTATGAATAAAACTCTTAGGAACATTTGCATACCAGTCTTTGTGAGGATGTTTCTATTTCCTCAAAGTGGAACTGCTGGGTCATATGGTTAGTATATGTTTAACTTTATAGGAAACTGCCAAACTATTTCCAAAGTGGCTATGACATTTGCACTTGTTTAGTGAAGTTGCAGGACACAAAGTCAACATATAAAATCAATTCTATTTCTATATGATAGTTATGAACAGTCAGAAATAGAAATTTTAAAAGCATAAAAATATGAAATATTTGGAGTTAAACTTTTCAAAATACATATATTACCCCCAAACATTGAAGATAATAAAATATTGCTAAGAGATAATTTAAAAGACCTAAATAAATGGACAGATGTATACTGTGGTCACTGATCAGAAACTTAATCTTGTTAAGATAATTATTTCTCTTCAGTCTTTTTTTAGTGAAAACTGATTCTAAAATTTATATAATAATCCAAAGGATCTTGAATAGTCAAGACAATATTGGATAGAAGAACAACATTAGATTTACATGACTTAATCTCAAGACTTACGGAATTATAAAGCTATGATAATCAAGATGGTATGGTTCTGGTATAAAGAGATCTAGGTAGAGGATACTGGGGAAGGACTGGAATAGGAAAAGATTGAAGACTGTTTGGGAGAAGGGAGAGGGTCAAAAGAGTAGCTTTGAGCTGCTAGAGAGGAATGTGTCGGAGTACTAAAATAAATTTCTCATGGGAATTGTTACTAGTTTGTTTGCTGTCTCTGGTATATGATATAACTCTTCCTTGTGTGACAGTCCTAAATCGTCAGGAAAGTTCTTTAGCTCAAAAGATGCTTGGGCGAAGTAAAAGTTTCATAGAAATCCAAAATGGATAGAATCAGGATGGCAAGCTCAGATAAACACAGAGAGATTGAGGGACAGAGAATACCAAGAGGACATGTAAGGTCCAGAAGTATAGTATAGTGAATTGATGAGCAAAGTAAGGTTAGGCATTTTATAAAAGTGTGGGAAGGTTTTAGAATGTTCTATGCAGTGGAAGGAGGAGGTTCAGACCGTAGTTAGCCAGATTCTCTGTGTCTAGGTAAAGACTTTTTCTTTTGTGAAGGAGAATTTCTAAATTCAGGGCTGGTATATTGTACAACTCTAGGGGGCACTGTTTTCATGGTTTCTAAATTCTCAGTGAAAGTTGGTCTCTGGAGTTGTGCAAACCAACTTGGCAGACCTCACTGAATCTGGAACCTAGCATTTAAAAAAAGGTTATGAAAATATGAGGTTTGCAATATCACCTCCAAAATATAGGTTATCTCTTTGTGTCCTTCAACCGTGTCCCTAAGATACTGGCATATTCCTTACTTTCCAAACTTCTCAAATAAACAACACTTCACTAGAAGAACAGGGAAAGGACAAAATGAAGCCACATTATCCAGTGGGATTTTCAAAAGGAATCATCTTATCTTCAATCTTTTCGAATTTGGGGAAATGGAAGAAAGAAGGCCTAAT
The DNA here is from genome assembly GCF_000247695.1 of Heterocephalus glaber. The sequence continues at coordinate 9,620,794 of NW_004624787.1, forward strand.
AGCTGGGTATAGTGGGGCGTGCCTGTAATCCCAGAGACTCAGGAGGCTGAATCCTCTACTTGAGTGGCTTTATTCAGCCAAGATGGACACTAGCTGGGGTGACTTAGCAAGATCCTGTTTCAAAACAAGAAAAGTTAAAGGGTTGAAAGTTTGACTCAATAGTAGAGTAGCCCGTGTTCCATCCCCAGTACCAAAACAAAACAAAACAAAAAACCCTTGATTAATTGCATGTCTTGTTCTATTTTGCCTAGGTTTCAATTTCATGTTTCAAACCATTTACAAAGTCCTTCCAAATAATTAGCCATGTGCTATACAGAAAGTGAAGCATTTTACTGCTTTTCCATGTCTTGATTTCTTTCTGGGAGATCACTCTATCTTTCACTCTGGCTAGAGTTACCTCTTCTCCCAGTACTAGAGTGCAGCATGTAGGGCCATCACATCACTTGGCTTTTCTGATTGGTTCCCAGGTGGACATATGACCCTAGTTGAGCCAATCAGAGTGGATCTCCTAATTGTGGAAAAAGACTTCCTTGAAGCGAAGCTAAAGCCTTTAAGGGAGTTTAGTCTTGGTTTTCTTATTACCACAAAACAAAACAACCCTAGAAGAAGCATTCAGTTGTTTTTTAAAAAAATCTTCTCCTCTTATCCGTTCCCAACTCCCTATATTTGTTGTTAAGCCACTGTGAGTATTGTTTCATCTTCAAGTCGCGGCTGTGATAAATGACCTCAAAATGGCAGAAGCTTACCAATGGCAGCCACAAAATGCTCAAGTGGTGGCCCAGTTTGGCTTGTAGTCTTCCAAGAAGCCATTAGGGACTGAATTCATTCTTGTGGGTCTGGCCTACTCTTTGGCCTTAGAGTGCACTTTATTCATCAGGAAAGTGGGGAAGGGGAGCCATGCTGCCTAGGTGGTTTATCTGGACTAGGCCTGGATGAAGAACACATTATTTCTCTTCACCATATTTGCTCAGATCTCAATGCTGCATGGGAGGCTGAAAAAGATGCTTGAGCTATGACTCCAATAGGAAGAAACTACATTGAAATTCCAAGATTTAAAAATGTAGTCATTTGTTATTTATTCCCCTACTTGAGTGACTTTATTCACCCAGCCACCAAATCCTGTTAGTTTTTAGTTTCAGTGTCTCTTTCATCTCTGCCCACATTCCCTCTGCCATTTCCTCCATCCAGCTCCAGCTTTTTCTGTCCTCTGCCTCAACCCATTCTGCATTCCCCTCCGCCAGACTCCTCAAGGGCAGCTGCACCCTTTTTCCAGCTTTGTATTCCTAGTTGCCTGTGGGCAGCTCATAAGCATCAAGAAATGTTTGCTTTGTGAAAAACTGACAGACTAATCTTTACACACCAATTTCAGCTTGTCATTCCCTTGCTCAGAAGTCTTCAGGAGATCTTGTGCTTTACCTGTCAAACCCATAGCTGTCTGCTTTCCATCTTACAGCCATCCTCCTCCTCTGTATCCCAGGCTTGGCTCTGGTTCAAGTGGGTCTGGTCGCCTGCAACCCTGGATATGTCACTGTGCCTTTCCTGAAATGCTGTCCTCGTTTCCCTCTTACTTCTGTCTCTCCAAATACTACCTTCCCTCAAGGTTGTCCAGCCCTGCCTCCACCACATAGCTTTCTTGCCCTCCCTGCTCAGCTCCTCTGTTAATGGGGTGCCCTGTGTTCTGGCTCCTCTGAGGGAGCCCACGTGCAAATGATGTCACTGGACACATTGGACTTGGTGCCTGAGGTGAAAAACAGGCCAAGAAAGAACTGCTCTGCTTGCAGGAATGTGGGCAGACATCAGTTCTTTAGCCAGCATATAAAAACTATTCTTCAAGTCCAATCTCTTTATTTTATTTTTATTTTTTTGGTACTGGGGATTGAACTTGGGTCCTTGCGCTTGCAGGGCGTGTGGCGGAACCACTGAGCTAAATCCCCGGGGCCCTCTTTATTTTAAGATGAGAAAAGTGAAGCACTCAGAGAAACAGACTTGTCTAAGAGCATAGCTGGTTGGTGACAGAGAATCACAGCCCATGGCTCCCAACTCTTGGTGCTGATATCCTTGCCTATCATCTGCCCCCTCTGTTCTCTCCCTTTCTTTGGTCTCTGGTATATCTGTAAGAGATAATAACTCTATGGCGCAAAACTTGCCTGATGGCCTTCACTTAGTGACTTGATCCAATTTCATATCAGAGGGCTTGAAATCTAGTAAAATTAGCCAGGATCTATGACTAAAACTAGGATATATATATATATATGAATGGAACACAGAAAAATGAAGGTAATTTCCTTTGATAGCTGGAAGGACTATAGATGAGTTTCTTTTTATTTGTGCCTGATATGAGAGGACAATCTAATGAAATTAACTTGAATCTGAAGACCTTCTTTGCTATTTCTAATGCAACTGAAAAAAGCCTTTTTTCCTCTTGTTCTAATTTCAAAGTTTGGTGATTCCAATGTTCTATGTTCTTTGAATTTCCCTCTAATCTTTCTCTTTTTTATTCCAAACTACCTCTCATATTTAAGAATCTAATTTACATCAAAAATGTATTACTGTATCAGTGGAAATGAATACTGTAATTATTTGCATCACAATTTTAAACATGGTGGAGCATTTACAGAAGGACGGACTTTGCCAAAGGGGGTAGCCATGTCTATTGCAGTATAGATAAGTTCCTTTAGATAAGATGACTGTTGGATTTCAAAGGTACAGAATTCTTCAATTATATTCAGTAATGGTAGAAATCAATTTTTCAGAAAGGGACCATCCCCACAGGGCAGAGAACAAAGGCAAGAAGGAGGCTGCTTTGAAGAAAGGCTAGAAAGAGGTGCGGAGCGAGCATAGTATGCAGCAGGGAGGCCATGCTGGAGCCATGGAATCTGAAGATGCTGGTGTCTCAGAGCTGCCATCTTTTGACAGAGGATTCCGTGGCTTTTCTTCACTACAATCTGGAACAGGGACCTGGAGCTACATGTACGTGAGAAAGATTGGTCTGGTGTTTTTGTTTTCCGATTCTAAAGGGTAGATTTGAAGGGCCATGATAGGGAAAACTTGCCAGATGACAATTTGGTGCAAAGAAGAAATAAAATACAGCTCTCAAAAATTTTAAGTCACAAGGAGAGTGAAAAGTTATCTTCAAGGATCTCTTATGGGCTCTGTTGGGAATCTTGTGCAGAACTTGTTGGGTGAGTGCGGGGCTCAAGCCATCAGGTGAAGCAGTTTGTGCACTGCACAGAGACCCAGGCTGAGGTAACTAGAGACGGAATCCAGCCTGGCTCTCCTTACTGGGATTTGCACTGGCATGGTCTGTCTCAGCCCAAAGCAAGACATTTCTTCCAATTTATTCAAGGTTGGCTTGGTAAGCCAAGTGTCCACAGGACGTGCCCTTTCCTAACCAGCACAAAGATACTGAGTAAGCTCAGGGTGGCCTGGAAAAGGGAAGGGAAGCAGAATAGTGACCCCAAGCAAAGGTTGGGCCAGAAGTGAACCTGTACCTAAGCTCAACCAAACCACTGGCTAAGACCTACACAGCCTGCCCAAAAAGTTCAAGTGGCCAGTCAGTTCTTACTTAGGAATTTGAAGTCTGAACACTGAAATAAGTTTAGTTGGTGGCAGGAGAAAAGGTAAAAGGATACCAGTGGTAGTTCCAGGATCCAAGAGCACCAAATCATCGATGAATTGCTGAAGTTAGAAGCCAAGGAAAGTATGAGTTAGTGGTGGTGTTAGGGGGCAGCCCAGTGAGATGAGAAAAAGCAGACAGACATGTAGAGTGCAACGGCTCTACTGTATTTAGAAACAGACACATGAAAGAGAACCAGATGAGGGGACACTGGAGACCTGATGCTTGTGTCTCTAAAGGCTCCTCAAATGTAGAATACCCTGAAGCTTTGGTTCCCATGCGGATGCTATACACCTTGGCTCAAGTTATCCTGTGCACCTGTTTTCCTCCTAATCTCTTGTTTATTCTTAAGAGTATTCTGCCCCCTTGTCCCCCTACCATTTTCCTCTCATTGAGTAGGTCTCTGTTCTTTCCACCCCCAAAATATGGCCCACAGTGGGGGTCTGATTAATACTTGGTGACTTGAAACTTGGTAACATCTGAAAGCACCACAGGGATTTTATTTTTTATGATTTGTATTTAT
>NW_004624787.1:9634543-9650077 GCF_000247695.1 Heterocephalus glaber
TAGTATATTAAAATCAAAAGTGCCATTTTCAGGCCATTGAAACCCATTATCTAATTTATACTGAGGCCAAACCTGATTACAATAGAAAACAAGTCTTTTTGGCTTAAAGTCTGGTCCCAACAATCCAAGGGGTTTAAGTTGTGCCAGGAGGCATAGAAGTGAAATTTGAACCTCAGATACTTGACTTCAACATGTGTGTCCTCAGACACCTCATTTTACTGCCTGGTGGTAGAAACGACTGAGGAAGCATCTGACTCTTCAGTATTGTCGTGTAAAATGGTAAAAAGTATTATATTCCTCTACTTGGGAATCATGGATCTTAAGGGAAGCATGGTGAGCTTTGGGATTTCAGAACTCTGAAAATACGCAGCATTTAGGAGTTACATTAATACGTGGGGTTGTATTTCAGAGTCAGAGCCCATAACTTTCTACAGAATCTCAAAAGGGTCAGTCTGTGACCCCACTGCCTAGAAACATTTTATCTGGCTTCCAAAGACTTTTTTCCTGGGATATCAGTACATTTTCTTAAAAATAAAATTGCAGTTAGAAATAAATGGAAATTGTCATTGTTTTCCTTTTGCTTTTCAAGGAATGCAAGTTCAGAGAGGTTAAGGTAGTTCAGTGCCAGGAATCTTAGAGCTGCTCTGGAAAAACCCTTTGCCCAGGTCGGTTGTCTCTACTTGGAAGTCCTAGGCTCCTTCACTGGCCAGGCTTTTAACTCTTTGGTAGAAGTTTTGTGCCTCTGCTTTCTGCTCATGCCATCTGCTCTGTTTGGGGATTTCCCAGGTCTACCCATCCTGCAAGGCCAACACAGGGCTTCCATCCCCTAAGGATCCAGTGGAGAGTGCTTTTCTCTTACTCCATATCAGGGCAGGGCTCAGATCAAAGCTAGCTGGGCAAAGCAGTAACCTTGAATCCTTTCTCATATTCTCATCTTCAACATCATCTCCACCTTGTGTTTGTAGCCTGCATTTGCTGGCCACAACCATATGGGGCTTTCATGGCAAGCCCACCATCAGTATTAAATTTCTCAGACTCCATCCTAATTTTCTGTGTCAGGTCCTTCAGCCCTCTCATTATCCTTCTTTTAGAGAATCTTCAGGGTGGCCCACGAGTGGCTGAACCTAGTCCTCTGACTGGCCACTGGGGAGGGCTTCTGCTGAGGCCCCTAAAGTCCCAGTACTCCTGGAACTTGCTGCCCATGATGCCTGCCACAGCTCAGGGCACAGCCAGGCCACATGGAGCTGAGACTCGCTCTCCTCCTTTGAGGGGCTCTCTCCATAGGCTGACCCAGCTGGCTTCTCTGCTGAGCTGAGGAGCTGCTGAGTTTTACTTCTGTGCTGTTCTTTGTCCTGTGGGTCCAGAGCACTGGGGCTTTGCTCCCAATGGCTTATGGGATTCCTAGCTCAACAGCTTCCCTCCTTTTATCTGCTGTCCTCTCTTCCTAGAACGCAGCTGTAAGTCCATGGGGCCTGTACCCTTACTTCCAGGGTGACATCATTGGGCCAAGTTAGATTTGCTTCCTCTCTTTCTCCTAAGAGTGGCTTTTTCCTAGGAGACTTCTCAGTAACAGTGTACTGCAGGCAGGCCTTGGCTACAAGCTTTGTCATAGAATCCTAGCCATAGTCTTATGAAGTCCGTGGAAGGAAAAATCAAGAGGCAGGAAATCAGGAAGATGGGAAGCCTTCAGTGCCTTTCTAGATTTGTTTTTTTTAAAAAACTCCATATGTTCCTTTTGTCAAATGAAACCATTCAAAAGCCCAGGCTGTAAAATAAATCCAGATGGAAAAGCTCTGGATGAAAACAGGGTGAACACAGGGCTCTATAGCTCAGCCACGAGTTTCCCAAAGGCATGGAGGCCCCGAGATTTTTGTGAGGAGGGGGTGCCAGAACACTACTCCTTGAGCACCCATGACCTGGGACACACATGACCTTTCTGGTTCCAGCAGGAAGGGGGCATTTCCCACTCCAAAGGGACACAAATTCATTTTCACATAGACCACAACAAACCCACCTTCAGATTGATTTGTTCTCTCTCTCTCTTTCTCTCTCTGCCACTCTGGAGCCATACCTTCAGGCTCTGTGTGCTTAATCTCTCACTCACTCCCTGCTCCCCGCCAGGCCTTTGGCTGAGCCCCTTTCATCCTGGCAGGTGATTGCCAAGAGCCTTCACAGAATGGTCAGGTGAGCTCGGGAGATAATCAGAGGCTATAGGTGGTGTTAGCTTGTTCTCACTCACAGTCCCCTGGGCTTCAGGTTTTCTATTCAAACTCATGAATGCCACACCCAGGGCATTCCAGCTGAGCTCTCTGTAGCAGAGCCAGAGTTTGTACACAGCTGGGGAAAAATGTGCGGAAGAAGCAAGACCTCTGTGGTGTCATCCCACTGGGACTCACCCCAACAGCCTTCGCTGGGGTTAGCCTTACCAGGTGCCGGGATGGGCTGCTGCTGTGAAAAGGGTGAGCCCTGTCAAAAGCCTGTCTCCTTTCTCACTCCTTTCCAAAAATGGGAATGTCATCAAGGAAACAGGATATATTTGTCTGAGAGAGTGGTATATACAGGCCATTTAGAATGACCCTGAAGAGAGGGGCCGGGGATTTAGCTCAGTGGTTCCACCGCCTGCCTGGAAAGCGGAAGGTCCTGAGTTCAATACCTGGTACCAAAAAAAAAAAAAAAAAAAAGAGGAAATGGAATGACTCTGAATATTGCCTGCTAAAGAAATGTCTTGCTCTCTCTGGCTATGCATTAGGAGATGCTCAACCCTACAAAATCCTCCTCAAATGCCACAGATGGCAAACTCCAGACTACTCATGCTTTTAGGCAGGGGAAAATGAGGCTGTAGAAGGGGAGCTGGATTTCAAGATGACACTTAGTGACACTTCCATGTTTCAAGTAGACTCTGGTGTTAAATTAAATAAGCAGGAGGTCATTTGCCTGCGACTGTCTCTGTATTTTGAGCCATTGTGTAATGAACTACAACCTAACTTAGTACAGAAACAAACTAAAACCCTAATTAGAAGTACAACAAACAGCTGAATTTTAGCTGTACATTTTAGCCTTTGGATCTCTGCAGAACGTGAAGGCATATTAGGAGGTTTGACTAGATGTCTGTTCTCTGTCTGCCGTTTCAGAGAATATCTCAGTGCTCACAGGAAATCTGGAAAGGGACAGGAGAGATGTTAGCCTCATTTAGCATATGAGGAAAGGTGGAGTGGTAATGAGGCTAGAGGAGAAAGACAAGGAGGTGGGGAGGGAGGGAGATCGGGAACTGGTGCCCCAAGCAAGTGAAATTTGTACTGGGACCTGAAAAACTGTGTGAGTTAAACTAGATAGAGGACTGAGATGGAACAAGACTCTAGATTTCAGGATTGAGGACTGAGATGTGTGAAGGCTTTAAGAGTGGAGGGAAAGTGATATAACAGCAGACATGAAAGAAAAAGGCAACGTGACTAGTGACATGGCCAGGCAAATGCAAAATGAACCCGGAGAAGCACCAGGGACAGACAGACCCAAAGGCCCGGCTGAAAATTTGTCCCTCAGTAAAATGGAGCAAAGAGCTCAAGAGCTCCAGCCACCTCCTTGGCAGATTGCCACCTCTGTCACTGTTACTTGCCCTGTGAGATCGTCACTGGCCTCAGCACCAGCCGTGCAGACAAAAGAGACCCCCTGCCCTGGGGTGCTGGAGCTGAGCAGAGGCGGTGGCATGAGTACTGCCTCCTCCTACAGGCTCCCCGGGACCTGCACCCCAAGGTGCTCAGCTCAGGAAATCCTAGCAGGGAGCGAAGAAGAAAAGGTCTGGCCGCCAAAGTCCTTGGCACTGTCAAATGTCCAAGTGTCATGATTTATTTATTTTTTTTAGTCTTTTTTATTAGTGCATATTTGCATTACATAATAATTAAATTCCTTGTGGGGAGTTGGTACATGTACAGAACACATCTTAATTCTTTTTTCACCCCCTTTCCCTCCCCTCCTTCCTCTCTATATCTTGATCCCCTTCCCCTTTGAACAAAATCCATCTCCTTACTTCCTATTATCTCTCTTTTATTATGCTCTTTACTTATATTTTGAGTTTCTCACATAAGAGAAATCATTTGGTATTTAAGCTTGTATATCTGATTTATTTCACTTAATGTGATGGTCACAAGACACATCCATTTTCCTACAGATGCCTCATGCTTATTCTTCTTTATGGCCGAGTAGTACTCCATTGTGTATAAATACCATATATTTTTTAATCCACTCATCTGTTGATGGACATATAGGCTACCTTCAAGATTTAGCTATTAGGAATTGTGCTGCTATAAATATGGGTATGTGTGTATCACTGTGATATGATGTCTTTACCAACTTTCATGATTTAAAAAGAAATGTTATGCCCTTTTTTATTTCTAGGATGAGGGTAGGATAACATTTTTGTTTTCTTGTGTGACTCTCTTTGGAAATGTGCAGTAAGAAATTCCTTAAAAATAAAATGTTTACATTTCAAAGGGAAGGAAAAAAAAAGAATTTGGCCTTTCTGCTAAGGATGGGAGGACATTCAAGGGTTTCTGGGAGGGTCTACTTAGGGAATGTGTGTGTGGAACTAGGTCATAATTCCATCCTGAAATGGGCACTAGCTGTCATGTGTATCTTGAGCCTGTGCCTGCAGTCACTTATCACAGTCCTCCATTTACTACCAAACTGTCCCTCTCCTATATTACTGAAGGAACTTGATTTTGTATTATTCCTATGCTTTTACTTCAAGCAATAGGACTTATAAAAACAACAGAAATCTCCATTTCTACCAACCTGGCATGGTATTAATAGGGTTTTGCATTTGTATAAATAAAAGCCTGTGGGAGAAACCATTGATTTCCTTGTAGCTATGTTGGGATATTAGCAGGGCATTTGGTGTGAGCTGTTTGAAATGCTTCAGCATTGTTCTGTGGGTGGAGAGCAGCGAGGGTGTGGAAATGAATCAGCTGGAGGCTCTGCCGAGCTTCTGGCCGTGGAGGGTTGGCAGGCAGCCCGGGAGGAGGGGAGGAGCCGTGTCACCTGGGTGGAGGGTGGGTCTCCTCTTACTGGTCAACAGCTTGGGCATGGAAGGCCCATTTTATAAGGATTTAAAAAAATTAGAAGTTTACAGACTCATCAGATGTATCCCTGTATTCAAAAAGTCTCTTTTTAAGAGAATCTCAGCCGTCAGCTTCCCCCGAAGTGGAAACTTCTCCCTTGGCCAGCACCTTCTTCCCCAAGTGTGCAGAATCACCTAGCTGAAGACTGGTCATGGAGTCCTACCTTCCTAACAAGGAGGGACATTCCTCGAAGGAAGGACTCATACCTTTTATAATTCCTCATATTCCTTACAACCCTGTCTTGGTTGCTTCATAGTCTGAGCTCAAAACATTTTTTTTCCTAAGTTCTTTTTTATTGGTACATTTTAGGTATACAATTCGTTTACATTTATCATTGGGTGTTTGTACCTGTACATGACGCATCTTGGTTCTTTTTTTTTTCCCCATTACCTATGCGCCCTTCACCCCCTCCACCCTTCCCTATTTACATAGATTTCATTTCCATTTTTTTTCTTTTCTCATAGTTTTTTCTTTCTCAAAACATTTTTTTTTTTTTGGTACCGGGGATCGAACTCGGGACCTTGTGCTTGCACAGCAAGCAGCGGAACCACTGAGCTAAATCCCCAGCCCCTCTCAAAACATTTTTGATTTCTAATCTTGTTGACTTTTTTTTTTTGGTACCGGGGATCAAACTTGCTCAGGACCTTGCGCTTGCCAGGCAGGTGCTGTGCCGCTGAGCTACATCCCTGGCCCTCTTGCTGACTTTTGATGGCCATGGTTGCCATGAAGTGAGGTGTCCACGGATTCAAGCTTAAGAACATTTGCTTAGGCTAAACCCCCAAAGGGGCTTCTCAGCAGTGAACCTCTTTCTGATTCTCAGAAGCATCTCCGCTGCAGTGTTGTCCATGCTGGCCCGAGACCAGTGGTCAGGCACAGGAAGTATACTTTGTGCAGTTTCCCCTGGGATAGCAGCTACAGTCCTTGTGGGCAAATAGCCTCTTTGCTCCTCCAGAGGTGTGCAGCGCTGGAGCTGGTCTGCAGGTGCACAGTGAGACAGTGTTCACAGACACTGAAATGCAGGAGCCCTGCTTCTTTTTCACTGGTTTCCCCAAAAGGTTGCTAAGGCCGAGAGCCTCATAGACATATAGTGGCCTAAGTGTTAGCTGCCATTCAAAGCCCCCACTACCCACCCTGCAGAAAGCATTGAATAGTGCGGCAAACTGATATGTGTTTTTGTATTGAGTTTGATGCTCTAAAGTGAACTGCTTTGCTCATTTGGAACAGTCCTTGCTGCTTCTCACCTACAGCTACTCAATGGGAATAGAAATTCCAGAGGGTCATTTTTCTGTATATAGAGGATTCTGAAAGAAATATGCACCAAAACCCCAAAGCATTATTTACTTTTTCTTTTAAAAAAGTAACAATAAAGTGAAAAATAAATGATTAATGAAATAAAACATCAATAAGCAATAGACACAAATTCACAGACACAAAACTGAGTGGTTTCTGGGGGTCGAGAGGGAAGGCAGAATGAAGAACTAGTGTTTAATGCATGCAGAGTTTCAGTTTGGGCAAGTGAAAAAGTTCTGTCAATTGGAGTGGGGTGATGTTTGTTCAACAATGGGAATGTAACGAATGCCACTGAACTGTACACTTAAAAATGGTTAAAATACAAAATTTGATGTTATTTATCTTCTTCCACAATAAGAACATTTAAAAAAAACATTATGAACAGAGCACCATTTCACTGAGGGGAAACTAAAGTCGACTTTCAGTTTGGGTGCTCTGTGTGTGTGTATTTATATTACAATAACCAGTTTCCTGAAAACACATAACCCACTCTCGGCCATCAGGCTCTCTTCCTGTGCCTCTGTGCATCCTGAAGCTGTCTCCAAAGTGTGTTGGTCAGGAAGTGGTGACTCATAGGGCCATGACAGACCCCTGAGCCCACCCCACCACATGGGAGTCACCCCTGCAAGGTTTCTAAGACAGGCAGTGATTTCATGCCACAGAGATGTGCCTGGGGCAAACAGGAGGCAGCCCCATGCCCGTCATCAGGCACATTCCTGAGCAGCCTCTCCCATGGCTTAGTAATAAGTGAGGCTGTGGCAGTGTCTTCCAACTCCAGCCCTGCACTCTCTCTGCCTGGCAGCTGCAGAGGAAAGGAATAGGTACTGGAAGTCCCTGTTGCCCTCTTGGCCACTGTGGGCAGTACCTGCTTCAAGGGCCTCTTCACTCCCTGATGTGAGGAACATGGGATGCAGGCATATGAAATAGCTGGTGTGTGGTGGCATGGTCAGGTTAATCACAGGGCTGGGCTTACATCCTCCTGGGGATTGTCAATTGAGTCTCTTAGCTGTATTAACAAGTGGACCTAGATGTGAAGATACTTGGGTTTGAACTTGGCCTTGCTGCTAGCTGGTTTTGTTATCATGGCAAATCACATAAACTCTCTGGCCTTGGTTTCCTTGGTTTTAAAATGAAGGACTTGGTGTCCATTAGGCCTGGCTAGCGCCCCGACCCCTCCTGTGTCACCCACCATGGCTCTCGTGTTGGAGGCGGACACCGACCACTATATGCAGCACTCTCGGATCCCAGTGCTCTCTCCTCTTGAGCCTAGACGACTGCTCTAGGGCCCTCTCATACAGCCTTCTCATACCACTGGCAGTTGGCTTAGCACGGGAAATGACACCAGCTTCCTTCCTAAAACCTAAATTGTTGGTTCTCAGGGTCTGGCTATGCATTAGAATCATCGAGAAGCTTTTAAAAATTCAGATGTTTGAACTCTACCTAACTCATGGATTTTGATTTAATTGTTCTGAAACCCAGGCATTGGTAAATTATAAAACCTCTCCAGATAATTCTAATGTGGAACCAGGATCGAGGGCTACTAGAGAGATGACAACTAAGGCCCCTTCCAGACCTGATATCCACTCTATGACCAGCAGTTGCCATTAATATGGAAGATGGTTACACAAGTTCAGTCAAACTGCAGTGCAAGAACAGTAGGTTGAAGGTGGGTGTGGTGCCACATGCCTGTAATCCCACCACTCAGGAGGCTGAGGCAGGAGGATCCCTGCGAGTTCAAGGCCAGCCTGGGCTACTAGTGACTTCAAGGCCAGCCTGGGCTGCATAGCAAGACCCTGTCTCTCTCTCTCTCTCTCTCTCTCTCTCTCTCTCTCTCTCTCTCTCACACACACACACACACACACACACACACACATACAAAGAACATTTGGTTGAAGATTGTGTTCTTATTTCTATTTTATACTCCTCATTCACTTGAGATCTTTGGTGAATTGTTTATTCTTTTGGATAAATATAAAATCAATATTTTTGAATACTTATAAATAAATACTTTTGAGCTTTAGTTCCCATGTATATAAACTGGGACCAATACTCTCTGGAAATAATAATAATAATAATAATAATAATAATAATAATAATAATATTAATGGAGTTTCCTACCTTACCATAGTCTTTAGGAAGAAGAAATGGTACTAGATGCAAAAGAAGAAAGTGCTACATAAAGTACTACATAAATTATTTCATTTTTATAAGCCACATACTCCCAAAGTACTCTTTTGAAATTTGAAATAAAATTGTTAACTTATATAAGCCTTACAGGAAGTTTGAGGACTCAGTGAGATAGTGTATAGACAGCTCCTAGCACAATGGCTGGTAGGTGTGCAATGAGTGATTACTTGCACACTTGACAGAGGTTGTTAAAACAATGAATCACAAATAGAGTTCTATGTGTCTCCAAGGGAAGGGTAGGCTCATTTCTGTAGTTGTTTGATTAGAACTAGACCTTTATTTGAGTTTTCTAAAGTAAAAAATTATGCATGTAATGCCTAAAACATTCTCATTATAAAATATTCAAATGTTAAGTAAAAAGAACAAAATTTGAAAGCACTGTGAACTTTTCCAACTTTACGATTCCTCTCTCCAGAAGTAATCAGTGACAGTGACTAAAATGTACCTGTATAAACCCTTTTCTACGCCTTTACAACAGCACACACACCCACCCACACACACACAGACACATACACTTCATTCTCTTTCTAATAGAAATGAGATCATACTGTATATTCTGCAATTTGCTTAGCAAAACCTTTTTGCATCTTTTTACAATCTCTGGCAAGTTTCTTTACCCCTCTGCCTTAGTTTCTTCATCTCTAAATGGAGATAATAATATAAGCTTATTTTAAAGATTGTATTAGTTAATATTTGTAAACTGCTTGACATAGTGCCTAGTATTTTGCCAGCTCAGAGTATCTCTTGTAGAAATGTTTTCTACTAGGAAAATGTTTATTAGAAAACAGTTTAAAACTAAAAAAAATTCTTTTTCACCGCATATACTGAATTTAGAGTGCTGATTGTAAAAACAATACCCTTTCCCCTCAAGTTAAAATTATGTAAAGAGGCTGTTTGGAAAGTGTGTAGCTCCTTTGTGGACACTTCATGTGATGAATAATGGACCCTAGGGCCCAAGCTTGGAAGCCTTCTTTCCATTTCTGCACCTCAGTTTCTCTTCTGGGAAGCTAGATCTAATACCCTTCAGACAAGATGTGCTGAAGGAACTGGATCACCACTGTCTGCCAGCTCCTAGACAGGGAATGGATGACATCCCAGTGTTGGCCTACGCCCCTGATGAGCATTAGGTCATGACCTTGAATCCAACCTTCTCCCTGATTTGTGGGGGAAGGTAGGAGTGAGGTGAACGAGTTGGCATTTTGCCTCTAGAAGAATTTTGATTAAGGATAAACATATTCCAAGATGCCTTGAAGTTGAAGTCACATGAATGTTAAGTGATTTCTTGGCATCAAAAATCAATCTCTTTTATGTCAGTCCTCAAAAAAAAAAATAAACACTTTTACCTTCTTTGGTACCAGAAATAGCCAGAGAGGCTTCAGCTATTACAGCAAAAGCTTTTAAAATAATTACTTCTAGAATACGATAATATTAATGATTAGCTTTGTGTGAAAATTGAAAAGATAAGTAGTTAAATACTAGGAATAATTAAACCTTGGAAGTGTCACTGTGTAATAAGTTTGCTCTTAAAAAGTATCATTTTTCAATGATTTTGTTCATAAGGAATCATTCGGGACAAATTAAACCCCTCACTAATCCCTTTTCTTTGATTAAGGTGACTTCTGAAAATGATCTTTGATTTTCATACATTAAAATCAGATCCCTCCAAAATAAGATATTTTAAAAAGTTTGCACTCTGGTTTATGGTGTGCTTTCTGTTCTGGGTATTATACATGCACAATCTTATTAACTCTCAAAAGAGCCTTATGGCATAAGCTTATTGTCATCCCATTTTAGAGTTGGAGAAACTGAGGTCAGAAAAAGTTAAGTAATTTGGCAAAAGGACAGAACACAAGAATGGCAGACATAGGATTCAAGGCAAGGTTGGCCTAGTGCTGAGTTTCTCACTGGTTGTTCCATGAGCCAGAGAAGTCTATTATGATGAGACAAATTACTCTACAGGGTCTGGATTTACTGTAGATCAGAGCAACCCTCTGAAGCACCAGAGACATGTGTAGTAGAGTATGTGTGCATATAAATGAAGGATCACTGAAGTGGGAGGAATGGAGATCTGGTAGACCTCATAAAATATAACTCCACTGGAGAAAACTATCTCTCCAAATGATTTCTCTTTGCCTGGGCCTGGATTGGCTTGGTAGCTTCCCTGGGCAGACAGATAGGCAGAAGCAATCACTGTTGGGAACAATTGATTTTGTTATTAAATTAAGGGTAAAGAAAATTCTGCTGAAACTTGTGCTTGGTGGTTCAGAACTGGAACTTTACATCACTGGTTCTGCCTTTATTATTTTTTTTGTACTGTAATTACAATAATAAAACTCAAATTTTCCTTTTCTGTTTTCTTTTTAGGGGTAGTTATTAGGTAAAAATGTAAAGTTCACATTTGCTTTATCTCTCTCTCTCCACACACACACATTAGTTGTAGATATGCAACTTTATCTCTTCAGCATCTCTTTAGCATATATATGTATTATATATATATTTATACATATGATGTGATAAAAATAGGATGAAAATGTCAATTTAAAACAATTTATTACAGTATAAGACACATGGCCATTAATCCCCTCAAAATATTCTCCCTTGCTTCAAACACATTTATTCCATCATTCTTGCTACTTTCTGAAGCAGTACTAGAGGTCTTACTTCGCCTCTTTAGTTGTGCTATCATGGTTGCCTTCATGTACTAAACTGATTCAAAACATTGACCTTTCATAGTTATTTTGAATTTGGGGAAGAGCCAGAAGTTGCGTGGTGGAAGATCTGGTGAATAAGGTGGCTGAGGACACAATAATGTTTTGACGAGGTCACCTTTCTGTTGGATGACAATCAGTAGCAGCACTCTTATAATTATCAATTACAGGAATTTTAATACCGATCACTGGTAGAATACCACTACCCAATATAGAATCCTTTTTTGAAATTTCCCAATTATCCGAATAATGTTCTTTATAGAATTTAAGGAAATTCCATATCCAGGATCCAATCAAGACTCATGCCCTGCAGTTTTTGTCATGTTCCTTGAGCTTCCTTTAATCTGGAGCAGCTCCTCAGTGCTTTGTTGTTGTTGCTCTTCATATAGCTGACATTTTCAAAGTGACATGGCAGAATGTCTTCAGTTTAGATTCCATTGATTATTTCCTCATAAGACTCAGGTGAGTGAATCAAGTGACCTAGTTGATACTTTTTATATTTATGTATTATCTCTATTTATATACAAGTGTAAATATAGCCATATGTTTGTATAGTATAAAAGTCATATAAATACATGATTAGAAAGTTTAAATGGTTTTAAAAAATACAAATAACAAATGAAGTTTCCCTGCTCCTGCCCCTTTTCCCAAGGTGACACCATTAACAGGTGCTTACATTTCTATCCTGAAAAAGCTTGTGCACATATCAGCATATCCATAGCTATGCAATAAACAGCATGGACCCTTGAGCCACTCTGTGTTCAGTGAGGGAAAATTTCCAGCGGGTAATGAATCTTCCAGTTCCTTGATTTGAAGAACATCTCTGCTTGACTGCTTTCTGTTGCTTTTGTGAGAAGCCTTTGTGGGCTGGCATTGAGACAGCAGCCTTTCGATGATTAATACCAACCAAGGTCAACATGCATGCAGCTCCCTGGCACTGGCCTGCCTAATCAAGTATTTCCCTTATGTGGTTGACTGGGAAAAATTTGTGGTTGATTAACTCTGGGAAGCTTTTCACAAGCACAAAATTTAAGGTTTAACTCAAGAATGGGGGCCTGTGCTAAAGACAAGAGTTAGGATGTCCTCCCCATCCCTCAAAACTCAGGCTTTAAGGGGCCAGGAATTTAGCTCAGTGGTTCCACCGTCGGCCTCACAAGCGCCAGGACCTGAATTCGATCTCCGGTAACAAAACAAAACAAAACAAAACAAAACAAAACAAAACAAAACACAGGCTTTAAAAAATTCACATAACACAAAAAACCTGACAGAAGTAATGTTTAGTTCATTCTCAGTGTTGTGCAACTGTCACTACTATCTAGCTCCAAAATGCTTCCATTCCTCCAAAAGAATGCCCTGTACCCATTAGCAGACACTGATTATTTCTCTCCCATCTCAGTCCTTGTTAACCACTAATCTGCCATCAGTCTCTATGGATTTGCCAGTTTGGACATTTCATGAAATTATGCAATATGTGGCCTTTCGTGGCTTTTTTCACTTAACATAATACTTTCAAGTTTTGTCCCTGTTATTTTATATATCAATGCTTTATACCTTCTATGGTGGAATAATATTCATTATATAACTGCATTTAAAAAATCGCTATAAACCTTAGATTGAAGGGAATCTCATGCATGGGACTTTTCGAGATCTCCAATCTAATAACTGTGTCAGCAATCTCCTTCAATGCAGTTCAGTATGCTAAATGCATTGTTTAAAAATCATCAGGTCAGGCCGGGGATTTAGCTCAGTGGTTCTGGCGCCTTCCGCACAAGCTCAAGGTCCCAAGTTGGATCCCTGGTACCAAAAACAAAAAAAAAACAAAAATCATCAGGTCTCTGCCTACTCACAGCTCTGAAAGGTAAAAGGTAGCATGATTTTGTACCAGGAAAGAGCCTCTGGGTTCTGTGCAGCAGTGATCCGTCTTCTCATGCCACCCACCCTCCTACACAGGCCTCTGGATGATGGCCCTGGGACCTCCACGCTGCTGAAATGACAGATGGAGGAGAATAGCCCCACCTGAGGGCAGCAAGGCCTAGGGCTGCCAGGCTCCAAGTCACCACAGAGAACTGCTTCCCTTAGCTTCTTGTCTGCTTATCACTTGAAAAACCCCAGAAAATTCCTCTTCTTTGAACAAAAGATTTTGAAATTGCTGCTGTCAATAAGGCACAGCCCGCTGCTTACTTCAACCTGAATCTGTTTTGTGTGTGTGTGTTCGTGTCTAGAATCACCTAGACCGGGAGTAGCAAGAAACTATTTAAGAATTCACTTGAGAGCTAATGATGGAAAATTCCAGGATTTAAAAAGAGCAGGGGGAAAAATGCCTGACTTGTTTTTCAGACAGATGAAACATCTTTGCCCTCCCTATAATTAAAGTCTTGAGAAGTACAGTGGGGCAGGGAGTGAAGGAAGTACCGGCCCTGAGTGCAGGAAGAGAATGTCAAATTGCTGATCCCACAGTGCCACCGAGCATTGTTTTAGAGAAAAATGGGATGAGGAATAACTGATTTCCCTTTCCCCCTCCCCAGCTTGTCTCGGGCTTTTCCATAGTTAGCATTCTAAAATTTCAATGAAAAAGGGCAGCGTGCAGGGAGCTGAAGTTAGTAAAGCAACAAAAAGAATGACAAGAAGGGGGCTCAATGGCCTCTTCCTGTATTTTCTGGGAAATCCTGATGTTTCATGGCAATCGCTTCTTATCTTCCCAACAGATTGAGCCTTCCTCACCTACTCCCACTTCTCCTTGTATTTATCCACCCCTTCTCTTTTTTCTCATTCCTCTCAAACGCCTGACACTTGGATCTCTCCTTGGCTAGGACATTTGCCAGAAGACTGAGCTTTCTTCTTTGTCCAATGGACCTAAACATCACTACGCCCTGGCCGGTGTCTACCAAAGCCTGTGTTCTTTTTTTTGTATCAGGGATCGAACTCAGGACTTTGCACTTGCTAAATTGCTGGCTACCAAGGCCTCTATTACCAGGCCAAGCAGAGCATGAGCAGGAGACTATCTTGCTGATGGCCTAGCTTCAGTGTTGAAGGCCCTGGAACACTATAAACAACCAGCACAGGCTTCCCTATGGCCTGTTTTTGAGGCCCACTTGAGAATTTGGGTGAGGTCACAAGGAACAAGTGTTTGCCCTATCCCAGAGGATATTAGTCACCCAAACTGTGTGTCAGGATTTAAAAATGATTAGACAAGTTCATACATGGGAGTAGCTCTCAGACTGGTGACTCCTTGTTGAAGCTTGAGGTTTAGGAATTCTGATTTGCCTTCTCTAAGCGGTTGCTCCCCTAAAAGAAAAAGGCCAATACAGAAAGATTCTAGGAATTTTTTTTTGGAATGTGATTTTCTTAATGAGGTGTAACAACAGTTAAGGAAAAAGGAAGGAGGACAGGACAAAAAGGAAGGCATGATTAAAATGGGTTTAGATCCTCCATATTATCTCTGACTAACCTGGACCATCTATAGTTGCTGTTTGTACATCAGGAGAGAGTGTGAAAAATGACTGAGAAAGACAAACATGCAGCCGCTGAGAAAGAGGCCGTTCTGAAAAGAAAAGTCATTTTTGTTGTTCTTGAAGGTTTTTCTTTATTAGCACGTGTTTGCAGTACATGCAGTTTACAGTCATTTTGGGGAGTGGGTACATGTACATAATACAGCTTTGATCCATTTTGTTTTTAATCCCCTTCTTTTTTCTTACCTCCCTACCTCCTCCTCTAAATCCCCTTTCCCTATTATCCATTTTTAAAAATTTTTATTTTATTGGTACATTTTAGGTATACAATATAATGCCATTCATCATTGGAAATTCGCACCTTTATGTAGTCTCTCTTGGTTCTTATTTTTCCCCCTTCCCCAGCCCTCCCTTCAACCCCTCCAGTCCTCCCTATTTACAAAGATTTTGTTCCTATTTTTCCATTTTCTCATATTAATTCCATTCCCTTCTTTCCTTTCCCCTACACCTCCCCTTTCCCCTTCCCCTTTGCCCCTTTTCTTCCTATCTCACATTACCTACTATATCTTTTTTTAAAAAATTAAATTCTTTTATTGGTACATTGAAGGTATACAACACAATTACATTTCTCACTGGAAATTGTACCTTTACATAATGCATCTTGGTTCTTATTCTTTCCCCATTCCTAGCCCTCCCTTCACGCCCTCCATCCTTCCCTATTTACAAAGACTTTATTTCCATTTTTTCCATTTCTCATCATTTTTCCTTTCCCTTCTTTCCTTTCCC
>NW_004624787.1:9663588-9695902 GCF_000247695.1 Heterocephalus glaber
GGGATGGAGGCAGGGAGCTTCCTTCTGGGAGCTGGGACCGGCTGAGCTTCTCTGCCCTAGGAGCCTGGGATGGAGGCAGGGAGCTTCCTTCTGGGTTTTGGGCTGGATTTTGCTCCTTAATCCATTCTGTCTGGGTCCTTTTATCAAGGACTCATGGTGCAGGGCAGGGAGTGACGCTGGGGAAAACATGATACCAGGTCGGAATCGCAGGAATGGAGCTGGATCCGGGGAGCCTGAGACTGAAGTCTCTGCAGAAGAGCAGCTCCGGAGCAACTCTGATTTTGCTTATTGATCCTGACCTTGCCGCGAATTTTCCCCTTCCTTGGGAGTTGTACTATGTTTGACAGAAGCCGCTAGCCACATATAGCCACTGACACCTGAACTGAGATGTGTTGTAAGAAATACGCTCTGCATTTCAAAAAGACAACGTGGAAAAAAGAGTGTAACTGTTTCTTCAATAAATTTTTCATGTGGATATGTCAAGGTAATAAAATTTAGACATACTGGGTTATATAAAATATATTAAGATTAATTTGACCATTTGCTTATTTTAAGGTGTGGCTACTAGAAATTTTTAAAAATTTTTATGTGGCTTATAATTGTGGCTGACATATTTTTATTTGACAACATTGCCTTAGAGTCCTCTGCTAACAATCACTGCCATATTCATTTTAAGGGGAATGCTTTTCCTCGGTTTGCACTGGCCCAAGCATAGCACAGCTACAGGGTCAGAGAAAGAGTCAGTGTGCAGAAGGTCAAGGCCACAGCACCAGAGCAGAATCACAAAAGATCCTGTTGATGAAAACAGGGTGTGTTTTGTTTTGTTTGTTTGTTTGTTTTTTGGTACCCGGGATTGAACTCAGGACCTTGTTCTTGCAAGGCAGGCGACGGAACCACTGAGGTAATTCCCTGGCCTGAAAACAGGGTTTTAAACCCATCTTTTTGGATTTGCTTTGGTGCAACCTGCACAGCATAGGTTCTGAAGCCAAGGAGAGTGCTGGGAGATGAAAAAAGATGACAAAGACCACAATTACTCTTAGCTGGGACCTGGTGGGACCATAGCCTGATGAGCTAATGGTCACCTGGAGCACCATGCGCACTTTATTTATTGTGGAAGGGAAACAGGAAGAGAAGACGGGGCAAATAGTGCTATTTGCCCTATGTGGCCTAGGCAGAAGTAGAGTGATTGTTTCATGATGGGGCATGCAGAAGGGAACAGGGAAGGATACAATGTAACTGTCTCCCAGGGCTTTGCCATCCAGGGTCTACAATATGAGTCAAAAAGTCTGTTTGACTCTCTAATCTATGGAGGAGAAAGGGAGTAGGGAGGAGAAAGGGAGCAGGGAAGAGATGAAGGGCTAACTTTAGGCTTGGCCCGCGGCATTGCTTGATTAAGACCAAGTTCCCCTAACCTGCAGGATTCTAATAATAGTAAAGTATCTACTGGTAGTATTGGGTTCATTTGTTTAAAACACTTTTAACAGTCCCCAGACTAAGCACTTTATAAACATTCACTATTATTTATACTTTGCTTGTTGAAAATAGATCTCGTTACAGAAAAGGGTTCCTCTGACACAGATAATATGTTTTGACCTCTTGTTATTACTATTAATTTTTTTTGGTATCTCTTGCATGCTAAGCATGTGCTCTACCATTAAGCTACATCTCCCTTTGTCCTATTTTTAATGTGGGGCACATTGGTCCTGCTTTCCCTGTTTAACCTGCCACTGATTGGGCTGGCCCTATTTGGCACTTGAGTCAGTGGTGGAGTATCGATCCTCTTTCTAGAGTAAGGTTTGGACATAGTCTGTAGTTCCCCATACTACCTTCTGTATGGCCTGGGGTTTAATTCTAGGGCATCTAAGTAAGTGTTTGCAGTAGTGTCCTGTATTACTTCCCCATGTTCTGACTGGGATGCCTGTCCTTCTCGCCCTGGACATCTTGGTCATGGTGCATGTCATACTTTAGATTCCCTTTGGGTGTAAAGCACCCCCCACCAATTATAGAGCACCTGCTCAATAAAAGTGGCCACATTTAAAGGCAATTACATAAAAATGCTGGAGAAATTTGTTTTTTAGCCAGCAAAATAGGTAATCTCAGTTGTTTAGCCATTGTTAATATTTTGATCAGTGGCTCTGAGTGAGGGGACCACTTCACAGGGATCTGGGAGCATTTTCAAAAGATGTATTCTATGAAAGTCTTATTTTGGGGATCTGAGGTACTGCCCTGATGTTTATATTCTTTTTTTTTTTTTGGTTCCGGGGATCGAATTCGGGACCTTGTGCTTGCGAAGCAGGCACCAGAACCACTGAGCTAAATACCCGGCCCTGGAGTTTATGTTTTAAAAAGCTGCCAAGGTACCATAGGTGAATATATTTGATTGAAAATCATGAGCTAGACAGTAATAGAAATACGTCTTTTTCTATTATCATTATAGGTGTTAATTTATTTGCTGTCAAGATTAGATGGCTGATATCTTAGTTTAACTTCACAACATATCCATTTGTAGACTACACATACATATGTATAAAATGTTCATGTATGAGCACATATATAATTTTACATTTTCAATAATTAGCACAGTGGCTGGCACGTAGTGAGATGTAGATAAACAACTATTGAGTTAATAATTATCTTAGTCCATTTGAGCAGCTCTAACAAAATACCAGAGCCTGGGAAATTTATAAGGATCAGAAATATATTTCTTACAGTCCTGGAGGGTGGAAAATCCAAGATCAAGGCACCAGCAAGTTTTTATTCCAGGAAGGCTGCTTTCAAGATGGCACCTTGTTCCTACAGTCTCTCCAGTATTCTCCAGGTTTCTCATAAGGCACAGATCCATTCTCCAGGGCCCCATGGCTTAGTCACTTCCCCAAAGGCCTCACCTCTTAGTACCACTACAGTGGGGATTAAGTTTCAACACAGGAAGTGGGGGGAGGTGTGTGTAGGGGGAAAGTCACACCATAGGGATGATTATGCATATTGAATATGTATTTGCAGAGCAAATATCTTTAGAATGTTTTATGAGATGTTTTTTAAGGTATCTTTAAAATACCTTTAAAAAGGTATTGAGCTGCAAAGGCTCTGCTTTCAATCCCCAGTACTGCAAAAAAAGTACTGAGCATGGTAGCTATATAATAATATAATGTATATTTCAAAATTGCTAAAAGGGCAGATTGTAAATGTTTGCACCACCCATATACAAAGAATATGCTAAATATGTAAGATGATGGATACGCTAATTAGCTCGATTTAATCATTTTACCGTGTGTATATATACAAAACATTGCATGGAACCCTGTAAATATATACAATTACTATTTGTGAATGAAAAATATTATTAATGAGAAAAAAAATTTTAAATGTATTGAAGGTTTCCACCAAATTTCCTGTATTTTAAACTAATGTGCAATCTGCTTCTGAAGAGCCTGGCAGGCAGCCCTGTGAGGAGGCTCCTCGCAGCCCTGGGAGGGATGGTTCGTGTGTTCTCAAACGTGTAGGAGCGGTGCAGCTCCTCTCTGCTGCAGTTCGTTGCTGCTTCCTGTGCTGTCTTCAGCCCCTTGCCGCCCACCATGGGTATTGTTTAGGGTAGTGAAGTTCCAAAAAGCCAGGCTGATGGCAAGTCTGCCGGTGGGAGGCCGGTCTGTGAGCCCCAGGGTTGATTAGCACAGGTCACGCTGACCCTGTTGGGCCTGCACTGCCAGTCCCAGCTGCAGCGTCGCCTTCTTGACCTGGGAATCTCCAGCCCAGGGTGTTCTTTGGTGTTTGTGTCTGATGTTTCCACAGGAGGCAACACTACAGCTCCAACTAGCCTTCTATTTCTTAGATTTTTAGGGTTACAAAAAGAAAAAAAGAAAAAATCTAAGAAATAGAAGGCTAGTTGGAGCTCTACTGAGCTAAATGCCCGGCCCTAATTTTTAGATTTTTAAAAGAAAAAACAACCTAGAAACCTATCTAAGAACAATTCAACTGATGCAGAATTGCAAAAAGGACTGAAAAATATCATTTATGGGGTAGAGCCTGTGTCCAAAGTGGTTCTTTCAAAGGCCTTGTGGGAAATCCACGCCCACGTGCTTGATGAGTTTCATCTTTTCACCCTCAGAGACAGTGACTTTAATTTGTTTTCAACTTCACAAGAATTTGTTTAGCAGCATTCCACTTTCACCGCCCCCTTGCCAGAGAAGAAGGACCATATTCTCAAATTGTCAGTCCCTTTCACTCTTCGATAAACATCCTATAGTCGCCTTCTCCTCCCCCGCTCAGGCATGCCCTGGTCCCTACTCCAACCCGGCATGAGTCTTTTTTTTTTTTTTTTTTGGTACCAGGGAGCGAACTCAGGGCTCTGTGATCGCGAGGCAGACAGCTGCACCACTGAGCTAAATCCCCGGCCTCCGCCTCGGCATGAGTCTTTGTATCTGCTGAGAAAGGAGGAAGGAGCTCGAGCTAGTTAGAGAGGGAGGTCAGCGGAGGCAAAGATGCTGAGGAACTGGGATGGGCTGGACCGTTTTCATAAGTGACTTTGCATGACCTTGACTGCACCTTGCCCCACGGATCCCCCCACCACAGCTTCACTGCGGGTGACCACAGGTTTACTGGGTTCCTGCTGTGCATCAGGCGCTGTGCTGGCTGCTGGGGATACCCGGTGAGTGAGAGTCCTGCTTATATACAGCTCATAGAGCAGTAGGCTCCAAACGTCAGTCTCCCTTTAGAAAAAACTGAGCTTCCCCATCTGTTTTTATTTAGAAATTATATAATACACAGCTGTGTTACTTTAAATAAAATGATGAATGTATATTATAAAATGAACATGTAAAATAAATTCACGCAGAGTAGGTAAATGTATAGAGAATTGCAGAACTTCGAGGGTGCAGGTGGCCACTATGGAGACCACAGATGGGATTATGACTGTGATCTGCTGTCAGATTTCCTGATTTCAAATCTTGGCTCCTGTGCGTACTTTTTCATATGACCTAGGACTTACTAATTCCTCTGAGCCTCGGTTTCTCCGCCTGGAAAATAGGTTTATGATAATACTTTCTTCAAGGTTGTAGTGAAGGTCAAGTGCAATAATCCATAGAAAGTGCTTGGATGTTTTCCTACTGTTTGGAAAGAACTCAGTAAATATTAGTTGGGCCAGGGATTTAGCTCAGTGGTGCCGATGCCTGCCTTGCAAGCACAAGATCCTGAGTTCCATCCTCAGTACCATAAATAAATAAATAAATATTAGTTGTTAAAATTATAATTATTACAGTCTCTTTGAAGATAAAAACATTGAACAGCAATTAATATTTAATGGTAATTGTGATAAGTGTCACGTGGAGCAGTTAGGGTGCTTGGAGGACATACACAAAGGATGCTTCATCTTGTTAGTTTTGAGCTATGTTGTGTTCAGAGGGAACCAGAGTCAGGGCAGGGACAGAGCATTCCAGCTGAGGACACAGCACATGTGAGGGCCTGAGGCAGGAAAGAATTTAGCTACCTGGAGGGGATGGACCAAGGCCCAGTGAAAAGAGGAGAACCTTGCCAGCTACAAGGATATAGGGCCCTGGATCTGCCAAGGACCTTAGTTACAAACAATAGAACCCACTTATTATAGTTAAAGCAAACAGAGGACTTTATTAAAGGACATTAAGACACTCTCAAAACCTCCAGGAGGGCCAGAGAGTCAGGCTGGGAGGCCAGGAGGCCAGAACAAGTCTCAACACAACTGTACCCTGGGAGAGAGTTGGCAAAAGGCCTCTGTGGCTGCCTGGAATCTAGATCCCCCAGCACAGCTTTGTGCTATTGCTCCCAAGAGCCAATACCACTGTTTCTAGGAAGTGCATCCTCACAGTGGGCTTCTTCTTCATGGGCTTACTACTAAATGAAGCCAGGTATACTAATGTGATCTGCAGAGCTTTGGTGATGGGGGGCTGTCTGCAAGGGAAGCAGGAATGTCTACTATGATAGAAAAGATAAATACTTCTAAGGTGGGTATTCCACAAATATGAGAGTGGTATCAAGAATTCTGGGCTTACATACTCTCACATCATGAGACGATCTGCTGTAGCCAGTAGTATTAAAGATGGGCTGGGAGATTCAATTATCTTTGCAGAAATGAAAGAGTAAAAACAAGCTCTGTATAACCAAATCCCAAACCCAACCATATGGGAAATGACAAAACGCTACCTTCTGCAGTAGGTACCCTTTCAGTGGGTGGCAATGAAGGAAGCCAATGCTGTGAGTTTGTGTGTATGTGCAACTAATGCTGAAGAAACATTCCTCTTAAAGGCCAAGTCATTCCTCCTTCCTGCTTCTCTCAAGCCAAGGGCAGATCTTTTCTCTCAAAGTCAAAACCTGGACAGGCTGGACTCAGGTGCTAACATTAGTTCTGTGGTGGTGGTGGTGGGATCAAGGATGGAAAGGACCTGAAGGGACAGAAATATGGGATGAAAGCCTTTTGGTGACTCAGGGGACGATGGGTCAAGGAAGCATGATGAAGATTGAACACAGAAGCTACTTTGTTAAGAAAAAACCTGCTTTTTCAAAAAGTAACTCCTAACGATGTCATAATTTCTGTTGATTCAGGAAGCTGGTTGATTTGGCAATGCTTTTTTTTTGTATTAACAGAAATGAATTACTGCTTTAGTTCAAGTAATAAATAATGCACTTCCAAACATAGAACAAAACATATTTAATAGATAGCTGCAGAATAGAAGGTCAAAATGAAACTGGGGTAAGATAGTTTTTATGCAGCTCAATATTTTCTCTTTTAGTAGTTTGACTCAGGGCCAAAAATAGAATTCTCACTCAATTGTGTTTTTCAAAATAAAATGATCTTGTATTTTAAGAATGAAAGCCTGATGAGTCCCTTAGTATTATTTAAATAATTTAGGCTACTTTAAGGAAGTAAATCTTCAGTGATTATTTTGATGTTTTTATAAAGAACCAAATTCTTAACTGATTACCTAACAAATCAAAAACACTACAAACCAGATAATGTAACAAAGCTTTTAAAAAAAAATCTGATATAATTTGGCTATGTTTATGATGACAGCATGACAGCATCCCTCTAAGACTTCTTTGGTTTTTTTTTTTCTTTTGGTACCAGGGATCGAACTTGGGACCTTGTGCTTGTGAGGGGACACCAGAACCACTGAGCTAAATCCCCGGCCCCCTCTGAGACTTCTTTCAGTGCTTTTGTTCTAAAATAATGGTTCTTAACCTTCTGAGAGGCTCATAGATCCCTTTAGTATCTGACTTAAAAAAATGCTGTCTCATTTTACCTTTTTTTCATTAATTTTATTGGTACATTAGGTATACAATATACTGACATTCATCATTAGGAGTTTGTACCCTTACATGGTATATCTTGGTTCTTTTTTTCTCCCCCCATTCCCCTGCCCTCCATCCCTCCCTATTTACAAAGATTTTGTTTCTATTTTTTTCCTTTTCTCATATTTATTCCATTCCCTTCTTTCCTTTCTCCTAGCCTTCCCACTTCCTTCCCCTTTGCCCCTTTTCTTCCTATTTCACATTATCTATTATACCTTTTAGTCCTTACACTTTCAGTTTCTCACGCTGGAGAACCTATTCGGTATTTACACGTGTTTACATATTTATTTGTAATACGTGTGTTTTACACATTTATTTCACTGAAGAGTATGGCCTCAATGTGCATCCATTTAGCTATAAATGTCTCTAGTTTCTCATTCTTTATGGTTGTGTAGTACTCCATTTTATAAAAACCCTACATTTTCTTTATCCAGTCTCCAGTTGATGGGCATTTGGGCTGTTTCTATGTTTCTATGTTTTAGCTATTATAAACGTGCTGCTATGAAAATGGGTGCACATATATCACTGTGGTATGATTCCTTTAATTCTTTTGGGAAGATACCCAACAGGGGAATAGCTGGGTCAAATGGGACCTCTAATCCTAGTTGTTGTTGTTTTTTTGTATCGGAGATCGAACTCAGGGCCTTGTGCTTGCAAGGCAGGTGGTGGAACCACTGAGCTAAATCCCTGGCCCTCTAATCCTAATTTGTTTTTTTTTATACCGGAGATCGAACTCGTGACCTTGCGCTTTCGAGGCAGGTGGCAGTACTACTGAGCTAAATCCCCGGCTAATCCTAGTTTTTTGAGGTATCTTCATACTGATTTCCACATTGGTTGTACCAGTTTACACTTCCACCAACAGCGGAGAAGGGTTCCTTTTTCCCCACAGCCCCTGCCAACGTTTCTTACTGGTTAATCACTTTATTTTTGCAACAAACGTGGTATGTAATTTCAAGAAGATCCAAGGAATTCAGGTGAAACTCCTGGCATAAACCTGGATTTCTCTGCATGAATCGTGGTGAAGGAGTGCTAGCTCAGGTTGGTAGTCTTTGGCAATGTCCTTAGTAATGGACTGTCCCTATTGTGATGGTGCAGTAGGCCTACTTGGATACAGCCCTCTGAAATACCAGATTTGGTAATGCCAGCTTAATTAGCCGAGAGGAATTTGGCTCAAGGAACTAATCAATTCAATTTTTAATAACTGCAATGTGGTAGGTGGAATGGAAGTGAAAATGGCCACAGCACTGCTACTCTCCGGCTACCCAGAACCCTCTACTTTTGTGTCCTACCTACAAAACAGAACAAACCCCACCAGCACGAATACTCTGCCTTTCTCACAGCAATCCTGTGGTATCAGCACTTTTGAATCATACATCGTGAAGTTTTTAAAGACCAAGAATAACCTCCTTACTGAGTCTCCTTCCAAGCAGACGAGTCTTTTGAAAGGAAAAGGACTTTAATGCCTCAATGGAATGTCTAATGTCAAAGGTCCAGTTTGGGGACAGGGCTGGGAGAATAATTTGGGGATGGATCCTTTGTCAAATTCCTGAAACTACTGAACACAAAATAGTTTTTTAGTTACAAAATTGCACATAAGGGTGAAGATAAAATGCTATTTTGGAGGGTTAACAGGAAATATAAAGCTTTACAAGGAGGAAGTGGCTCATGGCAGTTCTTTTCCAAAGAAATGGTGGTAGATTTCAGGGTTTAGCTCTAATTCTGACTGCATTTTACTTACTCAGGGGCAATAGGAGACTTCAGAGCTCTTCAAAAAGTGATTCCAGCCATGCAGAGCATAGGCCTTCTTTTGTGGCATCAGGTTTCAAACATTGCTGGTGAAGTCATGACAATATTAATCTTTCTTTTTCTTTTTTCATTAAGTTTACTGGTACATTTTAGGTGTACAATATGATGACATTCATCAGACAATATTAATCTTGAAGGTTTAATTTTGGGAAATTTTATCAATTCCTGAGTCCATTTTCCTCATCTGTAAAATGGTAATACCTACCTCATAGTCTTGCCATGGGAAATCAAATGAAATAATATATACTATGTATCTCATCAATTCCAAGATGTATATTAAAAAGTTCTCTGAAATTGGGATGGCATCCATGGGTGGTCCAGGTTTTATGGGACCCAAATTTCATGTTATTTGGGAACCCTTTTTTCAAAGAGGGAATATAAATTAATGTACACAAAATTAGTTAACAGCAAGAAGATTTGTTTAAATGAGGAATCAAAGCAAATTTTAAAAGGCTGACATAAACCACAAACAACATAAAACACTAAAAGAAATGATATTTAAAAAATTTATTTCCTGGCACACTTCCATAATATCTCCTTGTCCTGTTTTGTTTTGGTCAAAGTAGTCAGTATGACAATGAATTGATTATGTCATTTTCTAGAGAGAGACTAATAGTTAGACAACTCAGTTTAGTTGATGGAGACTTTTTTTTTTTTTTTACTGGTAATTCAGTAAAGTGTTTTCTAAGTTCATAATTTATTTTTGGTAATGTCTTAATACATTTTTAAGATTGCTGTTAAATTTGGGAAGTTTCTTTTATGTGTAAGCTATGAGATTTGGAAGAATTTTCCACAAACTAACTTCTGGTCCCATCTATATATTTCTAAATACCATCTATATGTTTCTTTTCTACTAACTAAGCCATATTCTTCTAGTGAGCATGGTAGGTCCTGTTTATATTGGACACAACCTCAGGTCCTAAACCTGAGCAGCTTATTACCTGGGGGTTGGCATTGTGTTGAATAGAGAAGGTGAAGCCATTTCTACCCCAGCATGGCCTGTGATAACTGCACAGAGTGACTATGACTACATGAATACACCCCACCAAATCCAGACTAAATATATTCTGTCAACTTCCCCTTTAGTATGATCTTCAGATTACCCATGGCCACTCAAGTGCCAACTAGTACAAAAGGACATGTGATAGAGGGGAAGTCTGAGTGGAAAGAGTGGTCTAATGGATTGCAGTTAAAATATCTTTTGCAAATTTTGCAAAAAACATATGGCCACATGAACACATAGCTGAGGCCCGTGTTGGAATGCGGCAGACCCTATGCAAGTGAGGTGCCTTACCACCTAAGCCCTCTTAGCTTTACTGGAAGTACACTGTGAGTGGCAGCCTTCAGTGAACTGGCAGTATGTTTGATTTTCTGTTGACAAATAAAATAATAGGTGTGTTTCAATTGGTGACAACTTAGAATTGACATAATACAGGTAGAGAACCCTACACAATGCTTGACATAGCTCAAGCATTGTGCATACCCATAGCTCAGTAAGTGTTTCTTTTCTCCTCCTGCTAGTGAAGAACCAAAAACCAGAGCTTTTTCAGTGGTAGGGACTGTGCCCTTCGAGGGCATTATTGAAGAATCAGCTTGCTTTGTGTAAGTTGATATTCCATTAGTTTGCCTACAAAATTTTTACATTGCAGTTTTTGATTTTGTAGATCTTAGTTCAAGGTCAATAAAAAGTGATTGATGGGTAGCCAGCGTGTTCCCAGGGACAGAAGATGTCCTGTTGCTTTGTCAGTGGTCGATGCTAATGTACTTATTTCCAGCCAATCACTACCAAGGCGAACCCATCACTAAGACCCAAGAGTAAAAGAAGAAAAAGAGCAACATAAAAATGGACTGCACTGTGCTGAGAACATCAGCAAAGGACACTTTTCCTCCACAGTAAGTCCCCAGGACCTTCCTGAGGGAACGTCAGGGCAACCTGAGCTCGCATCCAGAATTAGGACATGATGGAAGTGGAAGTCATCTTGATTCATTTTCCTTTCCACTTCACTCTTCTTCCCTTTCACTCTTTCCTTCCCTCCATCTACATTTTATAGATTGCTTGTCATTTTCTGAAAATAAAAAAAGAGCCAATGTTTTGTTTCTTTTTAATACTATATGACACTCACTTTCAGCATGAGTCATACAAATAATGGATTAGGGCATGGAGTGTTGAAATATCAGGCGTCTGGGAAGCCAGTTTCAGATCTGTTAAAGGCATATGCATTTCTTTCCTCTGGGCCCAATTTAAATTTTGCTGTAATTCTGAGGTTGGCTGACTGTTTCACTCGAGACTATATGTGAGCGCTGCTGGTGAATACAACAGTCCCTTTTGACCAACATTATGGTCAAGGTGTATTTCAGAGTAGGTATAATTGTGATAGTGCTATTTCATGAGCAAGTATAGGGACTGTGATGGTTCAGATGCATTCTAGAAGGAGCCAAGAGTTTACCAAAATAATAAAATATAATGAAAGAGGAAGACTCTTTCAATTTCTGACAAGGGGCATAGTGTGTCTGTAATCTGATTTTTAACAACTGCTTTCTCTACAATAATTTGGATGGTACATTAGCTTGATTATCAAAATTTCTGTTTAGAACCTAGATACCTTCTTATATGTCCCCAGTAGTATATTCATGGAAATGACTTCAAACAATTACATTATCTCTTATTCCTTTGGTCTCTGTGTGGTTCACCAGACAGGAACCAGACTGCCTGAGTGTGCAACCCAGATAGCTTGGAGCAGCGTGGAGAGAGTTTAAAGTTACCCTGCACTGCAGTGCGGCCTGAAGAGAGCTCCTGAGCAGAGGCATGTGATGCCGCTGAGGCCTTGGTGGGGGGCCGTTTTTGATGTCAGAAATGTCTCAACCAACTGTGCTTCCAGGGACGGTGTTGCTGATTGTATTTCACCTAGTGCTGAGTCTCCTGGCATTTGACTGGTGAAAGTGGCACTGGTGACAACAGTGATAGTTTTATCTTAAATGTATTGAACTCAGTAGCGCAGGGACAAGCCTGAAAAGAATCCTCAGTCTCCTTCCTTACTGCCACTATTATGAATAATGATACTTTATCGTTTCCAAAACCCTTTCCATGTCGTGGGGCAGGAATTATTCCCAGTTTACAAACACGCTGATGCACTGAGAGTTTCGGGTACATAGTTACTGCGGCCTATGCAGTAAGCAGATGAGACTCAAACCCAGTCCTCTGACTCCGCATAGAATCACAGTCTCTGCCGCTGATGTTCCACCCCATGCACCATGGTTGCAAGGCTTCATAGGAGGATGACAGGGTCTTCAGCCTCTTCTGGGTATGCCTTGTCATCTGAATCTGCCGTGGGGGCAACACACTCTGAGATTGCCCCAAAGGGTGCATCCCTCTCCCTTGTCCACATGTGGCTGTCAGGGGACTGAGTCCCACAGGAGGGATTCTGCCAGCATCTGCCTTATGCTGGAAGCATTGTCCAGCTGCACAAGGTGATCTGGGACTTAAGTGTTTCTTGTGGAGAAAACATCTGCTTCTCCAAAGTTGATTTCAGCCATTCTAATGAGGTCCAAGTTTTTAAGAAAACAACAGATAGGACTGGGGATTTAGCTCAGTGCTTCTAGCGCCTGCCTCACAAGCACAAGTCCTGAGTTCGGGCCCGAGTACCAAAAAAACCAAAAACCAAAAAAAAAAAAAAAAACCCAACCCAACAGATAGAACTTTTGCAAATGGGAAGGGACCAAGAGATAGAACGAGGGCAAGGTGGAGGTGACAGGGGCATGGGATGAAAAAGATTAAGATGTGTTATGTGGACGCACCAACTCCCCACAATGAACGTAATCACTGTGTACTGCAAACAGGTACTAATAAAACTATTTTTAAAAAAGTGAGCAGAAAAGGCAGCACTTATCTTGCACCAAGTTAAAGGAGTTGTGTGACTATGTGTTTCTCCTTTTTCTCTTTCTTAAGTCAGATTGAGTGGCCTGTTTGGCAGCTGGCCATTGGCAAGCGAATGGTAATGACAGGAAGAGCAGAGACAGCTTCTTATGGGGCCTTGTCTTCCAGGTACGCTGAAGATGCATAAAGATTCTGTGTCTGTGAGAAAACCAGAAGTCAGTCTGCAGGAGTGGAGAGCCATAGGGAGCAAGAGCCTTGGAAAGCAGAGACATCTTAAGCTTTGTTTGGTAAAACCAATCTTTTATTTCCCTGTACCCACCGAGGAGAGGGCTACCAAAGCTAAGAGAAATGTCCCTGAGAAAGACGTGGCTATTTATAGCACAGATATGAAAGAGGCAGGCAGGTTTAATTTTCCCTCAGTCCTATAAAAGCATGTAACTTGAAACCGGTTTAATGAAATAACTCCTGGATTTCAGGAGCAGATTGCTGTGGGCCGGAAAGCCTGAACCACTAAGGCTCCTAAGGATGAGTGGACCGGCCAGCAACCCACGAGGATTCTTCATCCCTTGGAGGCTGCTCCTCAGGCCTGGGAGTATGGAAGCCCCTGAGAAGGCCAGCGAAGGCTGCTGCAAGTCACAGCTTCTGGGACCTTGAGCGACTGCAACCATGCTCTGTCCTGGAATCCCACAAACCCAGGCTGCTGGTCTCAGGGTGCATCTCCTTGTGTAGGGCTTTGGGAGAGGCAGAATGAATCAACTGGGATCTGAAGCCTATGATTGTGGAGTAGGGGAGACTTTGAGGCCTCTGCCTACATGTTCACATGTAGGCAAGAAATTTTTGCCCTCAGCAACCACAGTGAATGATGGTTTATTCTGTATTTCAAACTAACTAGAAGAGTTCAAAGGTTCCATCACATACAAGGGGTGATGGAAAGATACAGTGAATGTTTAAATTAAAAAAAAAACTTATTATAATAAAAGACATATTGCCAAGAATGATAGGATAGATATATTCAAAGTGAGGGGAAGTGTTTTAAATGTCCTGAGCAGGATTAATGACAATATATCTTTTACTGTAATACATTTTTAAAATTTGAACATTCACCATATTTTAAGATCACTCCTCACTGATCAAACACTTATAGCAATTTCTGTCAAGTAAAAACATCACATCACCCGAGTTCGATCCCCGGTACCAAACAAAAAAACACCAAAAAACATCACAGTGTGCCCTCATCCACCTTATGCACTGGATCTGGCACTTTGAGACTTCTGGCTCTTCCCCAAAGTCAAAATGACCGTGAAAGGTAAACATTTTGAATCGATTCAGGACATCAAATCAGCCATGACAGCCCCACTAAAGACAGTCACCAAAGAGGACTTCCAGAGGTAACTGCTTCAGAAAGTGGCAAGAAGAAAGGGACCTGTGGGCTCAAAGTGAGGGCGAGTTATTAAGGGAAGATTAAATGTAATGTATTCTTTAATAAATTTTAAAAATCCAAACAGTGCCTTAAAAAAATATCTTGTAGAAATGGCAAAGCTCTGTGGAAATGGAAATGTTATTTCTCTGATTTGATAATTATATATATGCATGAATTGAATTATCACACTGTACCCCATAAATATGTACAGATATTTTGTGCCTTGAGGTCTCACCCTTAAATGGACGGAACCTGAGCTGTGCCTCTCTGCTGTCCCTCCAGAGGGGCACAAATGGTCTCGGGCTAATGTGCCTGTTGGTGGCAGATAAGGTCCAGGTGTGGGGAGTCACATCAGACTCCTTTCCAAACCTGCCACCCCTCTACCTCCTCCTTGACCTCAGCGAACTAATTAAGTTTTTCAAACTTCAACTAAAAAGTGGGTGTTACAATACTGATTTTGGAGAATAGCTGAAAAGATGAAATAAAATTGAGTTGCAATGTGCCTATTCCACCCCTGGCCCAAAGTAGGCACTTGGATCTTGTGGGCCATGGGGAAAGATTATTGGCTCAGCTAGCTGAAGTTCTGATATGTTAATTTTTGTCAGGGGAAACTGGGGAGCAGAGTACCAATCTCAAATTTTCCATCACTCCAATTCAGTTCGTCTGACATTTAACAAATGTCCAGTGTCAGGACTAAAGATCTGGAATGAATAATGCAGACCATTGCCCTTAGCAAAAGTACCTTCTGATGCAGTGGGTTTCAAACCTTTTGCCTGTGACTCAGTGCAGGAAAATCACAACAAAGTACATATATACAGAGTATTTATATGAAATCTGGAGCAAAATTCCCCTGAAAGGGCCGGGGATTTAGCTCAGTGGTTCCGGTGCATGCCGTGCAAGGACAAGGTCCAGAGTTCAATCCCTGGTACGAAAAACAAACGAACAAACAAAAACAAAATTCCCCTGAAACAATACCCTTATATACAAGGTACTCTGCTATTTTCTATTCTATTTCATTTCAAAGAAGTTCTCATGGTGATCCACTAAATTGATTTTACACCTGCTTGTGGATTGCAACCTTCAATTTGAGAACCAGGGACTGATCTGCCCTATGATCAGGGCTGATGTGAGTCCTTGCAAAAAAGTTATGGGGTGCACAGAGGCACCACTCAGAGGAGACAAACAGGGTGGGGCTGGATCTTGATTATTTTAGGCCAGTCCTGAATTTCATTCCTCTTACCATTGATTGGTTAGGAGCCAGCATGTGACACAACTCTTGCCAATGAGACAAGACAAGAGGGGACATCTCCCATGGGGCTCCTGGGAATGGTTTTCCTTCTCAAAAATGGGGTATGAGAAACAGCTATTCCTTCTTGTGACCCAGAACACTGCTGTCCACATGTGCTGCCTGGAGGCAAAGCAGCACCTTGGGGTGGCATGTATCGTAATGTAACATGCCAATACTGAACCCAGACGCCACAGGGCACGATGGAGAGGAAGAGCCTGCATTCCTGATGGCACTGAGGAACCTGGAACCGACCAGCCTTGGAACTGCCTTACTTCTAAGCTGATTGTAGGAGATAATCTACTTTATTTATTGTTTTAGCTTCTTTTAGTTGGGGATGTCCATTGTTGACATCCCAAATGATAGGCTAGCCCAACTGTCTCTTGTCTCTGGAACACAGGCTATGAATTTTTAACTTTAAATTATCTAGCAGCCAGTTCAGCCCCCTTAATTTTCCCCTCAAAGATGGTGTTTAGTTGGATTCACATACAGTAAACAGAGCACCTTTTAATTGTTTCTTGTAAACTATGGAATGACTGAATTGATCTTAACATTTCAGTTAGCCAGCGCAACAAGTAATTTAAGCTATGTGAATTGGGACAAGTTACCTAGCCTCTGTGTGTCTCACTTTTTTCCATCTGTTCATATCACAAGAATATTAGACTAGAGATTATTTTCATACCCGAATTTTGTGATGCAATAGGGAAGTGTCTCAGTGAATTTCACAGAGGAAAAATGCCTACTTCTAAATGGTTGCCATGGCCATTTTTGTAGCTCTTCTGGTAGCTTTTATGTTTGAACAGAAACTTTTATTTGGAAAGTACAGTGTAGGCGTGCTTGCATCCTGCGATTTGATGGAACAAGGGTAGCAATCAGAGGGCCTGGATTAAGGTCCTGGCTTTCCTATTTGGTGGGCACAACACTTCATAGGCTACATTGTCCCCTGCATATAAAGCTTCCTTGGACACTTTTTGTTCTTTATGAGCATATTTTCCCTTCTATGAAATGGGGATAACTGCCATTGCCCTATCTGCTGGCTTTTCAAGTGGTGTGAGAATCATATTAAATACTACACATGAAAGCTATGCAAGAGATATTTTTCCTGTATCGGTGATATAAATCCAAAGTGTACATTTAGCTTGTGAAATTCATTGTTGTGGTTCTAACAACTAGAAATGCTCTAGATGTCAATTTTATGCCAGAGAACCACACATACTCCTTGGTTGTGCTCCTGGGGCCTCCTTTTCCTCCCTGTTCTCTCTCTCTCTCTCTCTCTCTCAGCTGAATAAAAGGCACAGTCCACTGATTTTATTCCAGAGCTTTTCTTACTTGCTAATAAATAATCTCCATTGTTTCTATAAACAGAGAATTGAGAAAATGACCTATGCACACAGCAGTGAGTTTGGGGTCTGGTATAGACTTGCCTGGAATTGGCTTTCTCTTAGCAAAATCTAAATTTTCATCCAAATGCAGTATTGACTCAGAACTCAAAACACTGAGTGAATCAGACATAAGTAAATAAACAAGTTGATCTGTTGTTCTCTGACAATGTGGTCTGGTTTTTAAATAAAAGGGAAATAATTAGTATTCCAAAATAAATGTATGAAGTCAGACTCATCCTGCTTTTTTCCTCCGATATGAGATTCTACAGATCTTACTCATTTTTGTTGGTGATCTAAGCTGAAGTATCAATGATTTCTCTACCCTGGCAAGTGTCTTTCACAAAACCCATTACAGAGCTAGGAACTCGATCCTGGACTCTGCTCCTAATGAACATCCCATATGTCTTTAAAAATAGACCATTATGGAATGCTTTTTATCAGGCTTGGATTAGACAACAACCATGACTCTCAACTTTCCTTCCTTCCCTCTCATATGATTTTAAATGATCTGACAGTCAGGATGTGATAAGTCTACTGTGTTCAGAGTTCAGAGTTCTGAACACAATTTTCCAATGTGAGGCAGGCTAGAAATACCTTTTTTCAGACAAAACATGGAAATCCTACCATTTGGTGGTGAATTCCCTCTAAGTCTCTCTCTTCCCTTTCTGGAAGTGTGCCTTGGGTCTCCTGCCCTTGTCAGCACCAACTCTGTGGGTCTGGTGCTAAGCTATCACCATGGCAACGCTCAGTCCCCAAGTCTACAACATGTGGACAGCTGGTCTCTGGCTTGCCTTTGTTTCATGTAAATTGACCAGTAGTGTCCAGAAGCCCATGACCCTGCTCATCCCTGCTTTGTTTTGTCCAAACTCTTTTGTGCAGAGAGGAAACCCAGCACTGGGATGCGTGCTCTGGGCTGTATTGGCAAGGAACATTGTAGAATAAATCACAACTCCTTTCCTTCAGAACAGCTGGAAATGAGCACTTTAATTTTTTTTTTTTTTTTTGCAGTACCAGGAATCAAACTGAGGACCTTGCGGTTGCAAGGCAGGTAACAGCGCCACTGAGCTAAGTCCCTGGCCCCAGAAATGAGCACTTTAAACGGGTAGGGGAGTCTGGCCAAGATAGGCCTGGGATGAGACAGGATCATCAGTTTTAGAATCCTGACTTTGGGGAGAGAGTGCCGCTTGTCTGTTTTGTATGTCACGAGTCCCCTTCCCTTCCCTTCACGAGTCCCCTTCCCTTGCAGGTGGCTGCTGCGTTGAAAGTGCTCCCATGGGACACATCCTACTCCCATGCGCACGCTGTCTGCACTGGTTGGCAAAGCGTGTATCTTTCCAATTTATGTGCACAAAAGGCTGATTTATCATTGATACATCTGCAAAAGTCATGAGGGGAGGCTTAATTTAATAAAATATATTAAAATATAACCCAAACAGAAGTGTATTGGCCCGCCTTCTGTTGCAAATAACACAATGTCACAGACTGGCTAAGTTTTAACGAAAAGAGGAGGGTTGCTTTGGATCATGGTTCTGAAAGTGCAAGGTCGAGGGTGCACATTTGGTGATGGCCTTGTTGCTGGCAGATCCCCAAGGTGGCACAGGAAAAACACGGTAAGAGACAGGGGAGCAGGTGTGTGTTTACATGTCTCTTCTTGAGTCTCTCTCTCTTCTTATAAAGCCACCAGGATTCAATTGTGGGAGCTCTACTCTAATAACTTTATCTCATCTTTACCACCTCAAGGCCTGCTCCCCTTCTTTTTCTTGTGGTGCTGAAGATCAAACCCAGGACTCACATATGCTAGCCAAGTCCACCAATTAGCCGCAGTATGTTATGGTAGAGCAGCTGCTGGGGGTCCTTCCCTGAGCATAGAGGGTAGGGACTTCCAGAGATGAGGAATTGCTTCAGACAAAGGCCGGGGGGGCCGGGGGTTGGGGGGCTACAACCCTGCAGTGCTGGCTCTTGAACTGAAGTAGTATTGTATGCATTTGATATTTTACTTCCTCTTTCACCGCACAGAGTAAATACCTGATCATGTGCCACTTGGTGGGTTCTGCAGAGTAAATGCTTCCAAGTGCAAAAATGGTCAAATGAATGCAATTTCAAATGCATCTTTCTGTAAGCAACCTCTGTGAGAAGGGGTAGGGTCATTTTCACAATCCAAAGTTTTGTACTCCAACAATCCATGTGAGAGGTCTGCTTTGGTTCAGTTTGAATTCAAAGGTCTAACACAACTCTTGCATATCTGAGGTATTCAAGCTAAAAACAGCCAGTGTGTGGACCCCTGAATCTATCTCTTGCCTGGCCCATGGCAAGCTTTTCTAATGTACTACAGAACTGTTTACTGCTAAGCTTCAGAATCCTTCTCAACACTGTATTCCAGGCAACTAGCACAAGCTGAGCAGGTGGCACATGAAATGAGCAGTCCTGAAAGGCTCCCTGGGCAACTTATCATGGAGCCTCCTCATGCTAGTGGAGTGAAGATTTTATTGGCTTATGTGAAAGTTGGCATAGGAATCGCTGCCCTGAACAGTGTAGAAAGGATATCCCCACGAATTGTCAAGGTACCCGCTACCCTATCTGTGGTCTTGTTACAAACCTAAGGAACCCAGTCTAAGCTCTTTCTCCTGAGAAGCCTCAACCAGACCAGGCTTACTGCTTGTTTAGGTCTCAGGCAGCTTGTGATCAATGGTGGGCTCCAGAGTCGGCCTCTAAGGGGACTCTTCAGAAGCTACAGGAAGCATTTACTTCTGAGCCCTGGGAAGGCGCCAGCAGAGGAACAACCATAGGAGAAGTCTGCTTCCTCCTTGCCTAGGCCCCAGGCCCCAACCACAGCAGCACAGTGGCTGACTGACCTGGCAGACTTCCAGGTGCATGGAGTGCACAATCCATTCTGAAGCCAAACTTTGTCTCCTTATTCAACCCCCTCCTTCCTGGTGGTTGAGTAAAATAATCAAGTTTAGATGGATTTTATGTAAGTGAGAAGCCTCAGAATTAAACATTTGGTTGTCCTCAAGGGAACTGTGTGGGAAGATGTCCTATTATTTAGGGGCCACCTCTTTACTCCACGAGTCCTCTCTGTGTTCCCACTCTCCAGCTTTGAGAGAGGATGGAACAGAGGATGTGAGGAGACCTGGCTGCCTCCACCAGAATGAGGGCTAGCTTCAAATTCCATTGCTTTTCTGGCCTCAGTGAGCTCATCTTTAAAATGCCAGGGTGGGTGATGACCAAGTGTCCTTGTCACTGTTAAAACTATCATTCTAAACTCTGACTTTCTCAACCATATAATAATCATAATCATCATCACAATAATAATCATCATCATCATCATAAATAATATTGGGACTTATTGTGTACTTGCAAGGTGCTAAGAATTTTACTGCACTTGATCTTAGCCAAAAGACCGAGAAGCAATTGCTAAGAATTTTATATACATCCTCTCAGTCCTCACAAGAAACAGACTGAAGAAGTTACTTCGTGTTATACTTGTGTATCAGTATTCAGTCCAGCTGCTTATACAGAAATGCCCTAAAGAATAGTGGCTTTAAATTAGATAATTTTTCTTTCTTCCATGTTAAAAAAAAAGACACAAAACATCTGGAGCTGGGCTAGGCCATTGTTAACAAGATGGCTCGATGGTGTCATCCAGCTGTCTTTCTGCTCCACCATCCTTGGGATGTTGTACAAAGTCACTTCATGGTCCAAGATAGCTGCAATAATGCCAGTCATTTCATCTCCGTTTCAGGCAGCAGACAACGGGAGGAGAGAATAAAAGGGTCATTATCTTTTGTTCCTAGAAATCCAAGCACGATTTTCCTTATATTTCTTTGTTTAGAATTTAGCCAAAGGAAAGCTGGGATATACAGTCATTGTATCCCAGTCAGCAATGTGACACAGGTAGATATGAGTCCTGTTACAATGAAGATGAGAATGGATATCAGAGGAGATGCTAACAGTTTCTCCACCTTCCTCTTGAGCAGAGAAGAGCCAGGGTCAGAGTGGCTAAGCAACGAGCCTCTTAAAGACAGGCAGTTGGTCAGTGATTGAGGTGGGATTTGAACCCAGGAAGTGTGCATGCTGCTCTTAAGTGCTGTGCTATTTGGTCCCCCTTGGATTGCCTTGGTGTTTCTTTCTCCTTATCAGAAGCTTCAAAAAGTCTCTCCGGCTCTAAATTTGGTTCTTCTGTGTCAGAAGAGCATTTCATTGAGGCTTCATATTTGATCACCTCCAAAATCCAGGCAAGTTGGGCAGTGCTGCCAGCCTGAGGAGAGATTGCTCTTTGGCCAGGGTACTCCTGTCACTAGCAGATGCATCGCTTATGGTGTCTCCTCTGGGCCTTGGGCTCAGTCCTCATGCAAGACACCTTGGTCCCTCCTGATTTCTGCATCCCTTGCCTCTCCCCATGGTGTTTGTACCCTCTACCCTGAGTGCCCTCACTTCCTGTCTACCTTAATCCTGTGTGTTGCTTTAACAGAACACTACAGACCGGCAATTTATAAACAAATGCATTTCTCATGGTTCTGGAGGCTGGAAAGTCTAAGATCTAGGCACCCGAGTCTGGCAGGGCCTTGGTGCTGCATCATCACAGGGTGGAAGGGCAATTGAGCACATGTGACATCACAACAGGAAGTCAGGCAAACTCAGCTTTTTTATCAGGAGCCCACTCTTGGTGAGGGCACCAAGCCTCCATGGGGGCTGAGCCCTGGTCACCTTGTCACCTCTTAAAGATCCCATCTCTTAATACCATTTCAGTGACAATGAAATTTCAACCCAAGCTTTGGAGGGGACATTCAAACACTGTCCTTGCTATATTCTGGAATAAATTGGTGCCTATCTTCTTGGAGTGTATTTAAGGAAGACGATGGGATAACTTTTTGCTGTACAATTTCAGGTGGTGTAAGTTAGAGGTCCTTCCCTGACTAAGCCCTTAGAATAACCCTACAAAGGCACTACTTTTTTATTTCATTTTGATTTATTTTTTGGTACCGGGGATCGAACTTGGGTCCTTGCGCTTGCACAGCAGGCGGTGAAACCACTGAGCTAAATCCCCCGCCCACTACTTTTTTATTTTAAACTCCTACTAGGGTTGGTTTTTCTGTCTCCTCCTCCCTTCTTCCTGTCCATCC
This sequence comes from Heterocephalus glaber, assembly GCF_000247695.1. The sequence continues at coordinate 9,685,793 of NW_004624787.1, forward strand.
AGAGAGGTCTAAGAGCTGGACATGCAAAGCATGCTGGGGGCCAGCCGCCTTGGCATTGCTTGGGAGTTTTGGGAAATGCAGGGTGGCAGGCTTTCTCTGGAGCCCCTGCATCAGAACCTGTGGTGTGACAGGTCTTCAGGTGATGCTCAGGTACACCACAGGCTTGGGACGCACTGGCCTAGGAAACTGAGCTGTGGGGCTTCTGTTAAGTAACTATTGAGATAATTTGTCTCGGAGTTCACTTTGAAAAATACATTGCTTGTTTTGGAAGAAACTGAACTGAGAACAAGAGAGCAAAAATCAGGTAATAAAATAAATAATTATCACTTATGGCACAGTCTTGGTGCCCACTGTTTATCCCATGTGTCACGCAAATGTCAATAGTTCATTGGCTGGTTGATATATAAGGAGTGGGAACCAAGAAGAATAGATAAAAATCCTCATGCTTAGATTTCCTTTTATGATTCCCTGGTAAAATTATCTAAATCAGTGCACTTAAGTTTCCAAATGGCTTTTGGAAACCAGATAAGGTTGGCATTTTGGGTTCGTGTAATTGGCCAGTTTTGCTAAGAGACTGCAAAAGCACCGTTGTCTAAATAACTGTTTTAAGGATACAATCTAGGTTTAAAAGCCAACATGTGACTCACTTTAGATTGTTAAAAGCTCAAAGTAGAGAGCTGTTGTACACTCAGTCTCTTTATATTTGTATCGTATAGTAGTCCAGATACCTGAAAGAACAAGGGAGCTATTTATTTCTATGAGCCCAGGCTTAAATTGTGGGGCTCATCAAAGAATTTCATTAGGCATTTTAAAAACATTCCCTCCTGCCACAGGTTCTTCATGAACAGAGAGATTCATAAGAGGTTTTATACTTGAGTAGGCAGATGATGTAGTGGTTCAAAGCATGGGCTGCAGAACTGGATCACCTTTCTCTTTGCCAGCTCTGAGAGGTGAGAAAATGACCTGTTGTTTCTATAGGACTCTGGGCAGTGGCATATTACAGGAAGTGCTAGGTAAGCATTTACTGCTTCTGTGTCTTCCCCCAACACCCAGCATCTAACTTGCCTTTTAATTTCACAGACCAGGACATGGAGACAGTGGTTCAAGCCCTCTCCACTGCATGCATGGCCTAGTGGGAAAAGAGGGGGATCCTTCCCTGATGGCTGGGGCAGCTCTGTGCAGTTCAGCATCCACCCAGCAACTGTGTGGGAATTGCTTTGCACAGATGTTCCCCTGCGGGCCAAGTGTGGCCAATGGCAAGAACAGAATCAGTTTAGGCCCTGAGTTGTCTTGTACATTGACCTCTCTTCACTCCACACCACAACTCAGAGTAATTTTCAACTTTTCATTCCTGCATGAGGGGCGTTATGGCCTGGGATGTCGCTGGAAACCAAGCCAGTCTGTGACATCTGAGAGTAGGACAGCTATTTCAGCTGCTATTAACAGCAGAACACTTTTAAGTAATGAAGCTCAGAGCTACTCCTTCCCCAGGGCTTTGATAATTCTTCCCACCAATTATAGCACTTTACCAAGATTAACTAATTAATCCTCCCTACACACCCCAGAGACAAAATTAAGGCTAATTCTTTCACATGTGTAAAGCACCTTTTATCTAAGGATTACTAACACTGATGCATTCGTCTCCTGTGACAACATTGCAAGTTTCAGAGATGACAAGGAAAGTGTTCATTACCATTTCAAGAACTGGGAACAAAGAAAAAAGTCCCCTGCTAGGACACAGAGGCAAGGATGGGGGTAGCTGAGCAGGCACATGTAGACAAGATTACCATGGGAACAAACCTGTGACCTTCTAAGGGGATCTGTGCCCCCTCTCTACCCTCCATAATTCCTGGGGATGACACCCACAATAAAGAACAGGAAGACTGGTTTACGGGGATAGTCATGCACATGTTTAGCTTCCTAAAGAACCTCTCATTCCTACTGTCTCATTCACCTGTCTCCATAATACTGATTCCTTACACTATTCCTTCCTCTATTTACCAAAGTTCTGCTTGTGACTGAAATGGAATGGAGTCAATAGCCAAACTCTGTGGGGAGGAAGGAACTTGCGTAGGACTCCTGGTACATGGAGATTCTTAAAGAGAAGAGGAGGTGCGGTAGGAGGGAGGAAGAGAGAAGTCAGTCAGCCAAAGCTCTAGAATCAGCAGATAGGGTAACACTAGAGAAAGATGCATCTGTACCAAGCAGGCCAGTGTTCGCTCTGACGTCTTTGTAACTCTCTGGCCAGCAGATTAATTTTTCCTGACTTGATGGCACACACGGCTACTAGTGAGCTGCAGTGAGGTAGTAACCGCACCATCTGTCACAGGTGCTTGATAAAGGGGAGCTCAATAGCAATCAGGTGCTGATGACCATTTTGGAGCCACTTCTTGATCGGCCAAGTAGTCTTTGTTTGAAACTTATTGGTGCGGACAACACTGCCTTGTGTTGATTTCCTTCCTGACCAGCAGCTGTGATTCTGGAGCACAGAGCCCTGGGGCTGCTGACAAGAAAGTGGACAGCAGCTTCCTCCAGAGCTCTTGGGAACTGGGGTGTCAGAAGGAAAAGCTCCTGCTCAGTGCTCAATTCAAAAAAGTGAAGTTAAGAAGTATAGGAATCTTACAGGGAGATGCTTAGGCAAACGCCATCACCTTAGGAACTCTTTTCCAGAGCCTCTTGTTAAGCTAGGATGGTGTGTGTCTGTTGCAGACCCTGGGTGCTACAGATCTGTTGCCTGATATCAGCTATTTCAGCAAAATTTCCTGACACTATCTGAATTTCTCCACCAACTCAACCTTACAAACCACTTAATTTGACCAGTCTTCTTCAATCAAAACCTTACACGTAATTGGTTTCTGAAAGCCTGTGGTGTCCCCTGCCAGGTCCAGGGCACATTTGGAGAGAGAGTGGGTGGATGCTGGAAGGAATGAAGGAAGGAATTCCTCAGTGCTGCCTGCATCTTCTGCTCTGCTGTGGCCCAACAGTGCCCAGGGTGGTCAAGTCCAGGTGCTGAAGAGCCAGCTTATGCCGACCCAGCCAGGGCTGGGAGAGCTAAGATCCTAGTAATTTGGCTCCAGGCTCTGCTGCTGCCACAGACATCCAGCATACACAAGGTAGAGGAGTATCTCTCCTTTGTGTCAAAGGCCAAGGCAGTATGGGGCCTAGCATAGAGTTGGCAGAGACCTAGACTCCCACATGGTGTTATCCCTACAGTGTTGTCTTAGCCACAAGACTCTCTGTTGTACTCGCATTCCAGGCAGAATAAAGGGGAGAGGAGGAAGGGAAGAGCATGCTCCTTCTATTTCAAGTTACATCTTAGAGGGGTCCATATTCCTTCTGCTCATGCCCCATTAGCCAGAGCCTTGTCCCATGGCCATTCTTAGCTGCAAAAGATGATGGGAAATGTGTAGTCCTTATTGTGGGCAGCCAGTCAGTGAGTGTTACATTAATGGCCATCTTATTCTATCAAAAGGGAGATTAGATATTGACAAACAACCAGCCATTCCTGCCACACACTGATTTTCCATAATGTAGCATAAAGGCAATGTCTAGGTAGGCTTTGTGGCAGACACCTGATTCTGATGATATATAGGTTGAAAGGGTTTACTTCACAAAAATGTGTCAGTGTTGGTCTAGAAGCCTCAGCCTGTAAGTTATGTGAGCACAGTGCTGAAAGTCATATTGTCTTCAAATGCAAAGATCAGTGGCATGCTCTTATTAGTTTGGCTTGATCATTTTCAGTCGGCCATATACTCTCAGGAATGTAGGAAATGGTCAATCAAATATTGCTGCCTCTCAACTTTCAGAACCGCCGTGATGTGAGGGGGCAGAGATGGTGTAGTTTTTTTTTTTTTTTTTTGGTACTGGGGATTGAACTCGGGTCCTTGAGCTTGCAAGGCAGGCAGTGAAACCACTGAGCTAAATCCCCGGGCCTGTAATGGTGTAGTTTTGTGAGTGGACATGGCCCCTTTTAAGGAAATTGCCCTCTGTTGTCACATCTTCTGGTGAGGGGCACACCATGGCCTGTGTTGGTAATTGTCCTCCATATCTCTCCCCCCATCTTCCGGAGTACATGACAAACTAACTTGTCATCCCTCTTGCAGGAAGAGTAGCAACAGGGCCAAGTTATTTCCAATGGGATCTGAGCATTGGGTGTCAATCACAGGCTTACCCTGAAAATTGTGAGGGTCCTGCCGATGTCTTCCCCCTTTGCACTGTTAGCAACATTGACATAGAGGTCATCTCACTTTGACATGTAGACAATAACCACACCCTGAGGGGGTGGTGGAGCAGAAACCTGAAAAGAACCTGGGTCTCTGACTGACTTCATAGGCCAGAGAAAGTAAAGTCATTGCTTTCTACTCCACTGCATTGAGACGTATTTTGTTACCACAGTCTAGCCTTTAGTGTCATAATTACTCACATTATCTTCTTTTCCCCCAAGTGTGGTCCATGGGTAGGGAGTTTTCCATCAGGACTGTTCGCCCTGACTCCATAAGCACAGGACCAAGCTTGTTTTTCATGATGAACATTGCAAACTTGTTCTACTATTCAGCTTTTAAAATTGCATTGTATCCACACAAATGAATATTCACAGTAGCAAGAAAAAGTACAATAACTTGGAATGAATGTCTTAAAAGATATGTACAGCTGGACATGGTGGTATACATCTGTGATGCCAGCTACTTAGAGGTGAATACAGAGGATCGAAAGCTTGAGGCCAGCCTAGGCAACTTAGCGAGACCCTGTCTCAATATAAACAATTTTTAAAAGGGCTGGGGATGTAGCTCAGTGATGTAGTGCTTGCCTAGCATGTCAAGTTTCTGAATTTAATTCACAGTACAAGGAAAAAAGATATGCACAGATTCTGCATGAGGAAAATGATCATTTTTTTTTTGGTACATAAAAGAGCTGATTAAATTTAGGACATAAAACATTGTGAAAAGTTCAATTGTAAAAATGTAGAGTCTATAAATTTAATTTATATTAAGTGATTCTAATACGAATCACTATGAGATTGCTTATAGACCATGATAACAATGATTTATCGTTGCCTCAAGGAACTGGAGATATAACTAAGAGGTACAGTGCTTGCCTAGCATACATGAAGCCCTGGGTTTGATCCCCAGCAATGCAAACAACCACAGAACAATAAGTTTTTGTGAAGAATAAATGAAAGAGAATGACCAAAAAACTGTGGAAAAATAAGTATTATTGAGAAAGTTTTCCCAACCAAGCATCAAAATTATCATAGTGCTACAAGAGGTGAATGTTTCATATGGTTTTAAGAATAGACTTATAAATTAATAGTTATAAGAAAATCCTTATAATAGTGTATATACACATACATATGTGAAGTTTGAACATCATAAATGTGAGCTTTAGTTTAGTAGGAATATTTACCCTGGTAAGTTAATGATCATAGGATAGTTTATCAAGCAGAAAAACAATTATTTATTCTTGAAACAGCAAAGACTGGTTTTTTTAAGGAAGTCATTTTAAAAATTAAAAAAATAAGTATATATTTATCTGATCTTCAGTGAGAAAGCAAAGGATAAAATCATAAATGAAATCTTGATAGATTTGATTATCCAAGAATAAAAGTTTTAGGTTTTAAAATCCATAAATAAGCTTAAAAGATAATTAACAACTGAGGGAAAATAAAAAACCCAAATAGCAAACAAATAAGCAGCTTTAATATATAATATATAAAGAGCTTTTCAAACCAAAAGAAAAAACTCTTCCATAAAGACCTTATCATACAATTTGCAATAACCAATAAACATGAAGAAACTCCAACCTCAATAATCAATTAACAGATGATTAAAATAACAGCGCAGTATGGGTCTTCATTTATTATTTATTGCCATATTTAGTGGTGAAGTGAAAATTCTTATATTCAACTATACTTGATCATATCCTTTCTAGGAAGTTAGTAATGTGTATCAAAAACTTAAAAAAAAATATTTATATTCTTTGACCAAACTATACCCTTCTTAGAATTTCTTGTGTGGACACAGTCAGAGATCTTGCAAAGATTTATGTACTAAGCATCATGCTATTAATGACAGAAAAAAATTACCAACCAGACATTGTTTGAATACATGATGGTTGGTTCTCCTGGTAGAATTTTATGCTGCCATTTAAAAAATTACATTTTTGGCTGGGCATCATAGTACATACTTGTAATCTCAGCTACTTGGGAGGCTGAGGCAGGGGGATTGCAAGTGTGAGGACAGCCTGGGCAATTTAGCCAGACTCTGTCTTGAGATAAAAAGGGCTGGAGATATAGCTCAGTGATAGAACACTTAGGCCTTCCATGATGCAAGTGTCCCCTGCTCTACCCCAAACTGTATCCCCATTTCCTACCTCTTTGCCCCTTCTTTGCCATTCCAGCCACCCTGTACTCCTGAATGTTCCCCCTACCCATCCAGTATTGGCCACCCCAGGACTTTGCACTTGCTAGTGCCCCTGCCTGAAACCTCTGCCTGAATACTGCATGGCTGCACCTTCTCTTTCTTTGGTCTGTGGCAAATTCACACCTTATCAGCCACAGGGTCCCTGATTACACTACTGCCTCCCCGTACTTCTGGTCCCCTTCCCCTGACTGACTCTTCTCCACTGCATTTGCTGCTGCTTGGCATGTAGCATATATATATATTTTATATCATCTACCTCTCCTTGAGGCATGTGGCTCAGTAAGCACAGGGAGTTAGTCTGCTTCATTCATTATTGTACACAGAGTAGGCCATCAATAAATACCTGTGAGAGTGAATAGAACTTTAACTGTAATTCACAGTGTCAAATGATTTTGGTACAAAAACTTCAAGTGATGGGCAGCTAGGAGTCAAAGGATGAGGCAGTAGTGACCGAGCTTTCGCCGTGGCTACTCCTGGGTGATGTTGATTTGATTGGTGATTTTGATTTTGCCATTATACTTTTCTGCAGTTTTGCAGTAAATGTATGTTGTAATAAAAGAGAAACCAATATGTTATTGTTATTTTTAAAGCCTATTATTTACAAAAATCCCTGCCTGCCTGTGCTGGCCAAACGTTCTGAATTGTAGAACAGTTCTGTTGTTCCATTTTACAAAACTGGTGGCTCTTCCATGGGGCTATATTTTATCAGCTCCCACCTTCCGGTATTTCCTTCCTCTGGCTGTCCCACTTCAGCGAGCATCTGGAGGTTGGGGATTTCTTTGGGCACTACTCAGTTTACAAAAGTGGCTCATTATTCTGGGAGTTCAGTGTTCCCTGCCAGTGCCAGCTCAGGTTCACCAAGCCTCCTGCTGCCCTCTGGGACCAGCATTACCAGTTGTGTGTGGAGGGATCAGAGATGGCTTTTCCCAGCCCTTAGGCCTCCAAGTCAGGAGGGAAGGCTTACTCGAGGGAAATTAGTTGAGAACAGATGAGTGAGATGGGCCCGCTGGCCTTAATCCGCTTCTGTGACTTCATAGTAGGCCACCCGTGGGAGTCCCACCTGCAGAGGTGGCAGCAGCTTGCCTTTGAGGAAGCCACATCACAGCAGGCATGTTTACCCCCAGGGCCAAGGTGGAAGACTGCCCTTAAACAGAGGTGAGCCTTGCCCTGACACCTTTGGGCTCCCTTCATGCATCTCCTCAGGTTTCTTTCTAGTTTGGGGGACTCAGCTGCTCCAGGTAAATGAAAGGTGACTACCTCTGGGCAGGCACTATTGTTCCACTTGCCACAGCACATCATTTATTTAAAAATAATTATGACATACAAAAAGTAGCCCTCCATACTGACCAGTCAGTGCACAGGCCTGGGCTGGGAGGAAGGAAATCATCAAAAACAACAGATTAATGTGCCCGCACCCCCCGGCACCAATGGCACTGTGCATTTTCACATTCAGTTATTATTTATAGACCCAGCTGGGGAGGGGAGTCATGGGCTGCTAGGAAGCCTGTGGCAGTCAGGACAGCACTGGCTTTGTTTGAGCAAAGATGACTGCATTCTGGTGTTGGACAGAGGCTGTGCCTGGCCCAGAGGGCTGATGGTTCCATGCTACCCAGGAGGGCTTCCTTTGCCCGCCTCTGACTTGTGGCTCACAGTAGCCCTTGCTGTGTCTTTTTAGAACATGCATAGTGCATAGCAATCCTTGGCATTTCTGGACCACAGCCGCCCAGGAAGGAACCTGAAAACACATCCATTGCCCTTAAGAATCCTCAGTCCCCCTAACTGGGTCCCTCTGCTTCAGTCTGCACACGCCAGGCAGGCACACCTCCGAAGTCCACTGCCAATGACCCTTGTGTTATCTGTCTATGCAACTCAAGAGAGCAGACTCCCCCAAGGCAGGCAGCACATCTGAGCTTGGATTTGTAGGTCCAGTACCTGGCACAGAGGTGCTCAGTGAACATTCTATGGACCAATTTTTGGAGTCTATCTTTGGAAAATTCATTTCAAACATTCTAAACAATGGCGATTCTTTGGGAAAATTTTCATTGAGGGCAACATTCATGGGATACTTCATGGGGATTGCGTTTTCTGAATCTTCAAATGCCAAAGGGGGAGGGGACCTCTAGATTGCTAGTAACACTTGGTCCTTTAGAAGGGACTTGTTACTAATATTTGATAGACTGACTGTCACAATAAAAATCTCTTACATGTATCCAATGCTCCACAATTTAAAGCCCTTTCAGCTGTTTTATTACTTACTATTGTTTACTCATCTCTAAAGGATGAGCTGGGAGGGGGGACATATTTTAAAATCTAAGAATCAAATAACTCTTCTGATTTATCTGAAAGCCTTATTTTTAGAAGGAAGTGCCATTTTGTTTTCATTCATTGCCTATTTATTGGATACTGATATGCTGGGCACTGTCTAAGGCACCGAAGATTCAGAGATGAAGTTACAAGTTCTAGTCATATTAGGAAAATTAATATAAAGTCATAAAGACTATAATAAAGTTGACACTGAAGACTATAGAAGCAATCGGCAAGAGAGCAGGTCTGCCTGGAGAGGTGGGGAGGGGTCAGACCCCCACGCTGGGGATGAGGATATGGATAGGGAAGGTAATGACGGTGGTGACCATGATAGTACTGCAACAGCATATGGTGTTCACCATGCTCCAGGCACTGTTCTGGGGTTTGCACATATGAGCTCAGGTAACCCTAACTACCCTGGGAGATAGGGCTCTTATTTTCATTTTACAGAGGAGAAAATCAAGGCACACAGAGATTAGGAAAATTGCTCAAGACTGCACCAGTAAGTGGTAGGCACTGCTTACTATATTTTGGCAGGCTGTGGACTAAAAATGACAACAATAGTGGCAAAGAATACAGTCTTCTGCTACTGCTAAAATGCACTTTCCTTGGTCACTGTCCTGATTTGAAGCTCACTTATTAAACCTTAACCCAGTCCTGGGCCAGGGATTTAGTTCAGTGGTTTCGCCGCCTGCTGCGCAAGGGCAAGGACTCGAGTTTGATTCCCGGTACCACAAAAAAAAGAAGAAATCTTAACCCAGTCCTTAAATTTGGCAGTGTGCCGAGGGCCCTTCCTGTCCAGATATTACACTTGGTTCATGGCCTTGGCCCCCCGTACCTCAAATAGCCCACCACATAGTAATGGTTAAAATAGGGATTGCAAGTCCTACAGTCTTGGGCTAGGCTTCTAGCCCTGTCAATCCTCAGCTATGTGACCTCTGAGCCTTAACTTCCTCATCTATAAAAAGAGGATAATAGACATTGCTATGCCTCTGAGGTCCCTCACCCCACACCCATCACACAAGACGAGGCCCCATCCTCACAGATGCTGAAATTGAGCCAACCTGGAAGCCTGAGAGTGCTCTGGCATGATTGGAGCCATTGTTCTGCTCCGGGGAGGGCCCTGTGGAGGGAGGGGCCCAGGGCTTCAGGGCCTTAGGCAGATGTGGCAGACATCTGCCTCGGGGATTTCCTCTACCTTTCTGTTTGGAGATACAAGCTCGTCCTTCAGGGGCTGAAGTAAAGGAGTTGAAGAAACTACTTCTCGGAAACAACACTTGTGGCTGTCTGGAGGCTAGCAGCCAGACTGGAAATGGGCCTGGCCTGGGGCTACATCCCTGGGGTGCTGCTAGGAAAAACCTCAGCCAACAGTGCTGCTCTCTGTTTA